>VZSZ01002970.1:533251-772941 GCA_013398815.1 Ibidorhyncha struthersii | reverse complement strand
GAGGTGCCGCCCGCCATTACCGCGCGCGCTCCCGCCGCATGCGGGGAGAGGCGCAGGCGCTTCCTGCCCCGTGAGGGGGCCCGGGACCACGCGGGCCGTAGCGGCGGAGCCGCGGGGGGAGGGGGCCGGGCCGCGGGCGCTCCGCCGGCGGCGCCGACTGGCGCGCAGAGCACGCGCTTCGGGAGGCGTTTGGGAACCGAGAAGGGCGACCGGCCCCTTCCGGCCGGGCCTTGAATCAGCTCGCCTGTTGTGAGCTCACATGCTTCCATTTCCCCTGCAGACCCAGCATGGCCGCCCAAGGAGAGCCCCAAGTGCAGTTTAAGGTAAGGGGGCGGTTTGCGTTTGTGGGTCTTTTTTTTTTTTTTTTTTTTTTGTTAAGTAGAAAAGTAGCACGAGCGACTCGAGTGCCAACGTGGATGGTAGATTTGTTTTTGCAGTGCTCGTCTTTCCTAAACAGTGCAGTTAGTTTATTGTAGTATTGCATATAACTTGTACAAAATGATTCTGTTGCGCTGTGTAAGTCTGGTATTTGTAGGTTAGTGTAAGAAATTTTAGCGATGCTTTGCCTATAGAATGATTTTTAAATTTCAGACGTGAAGTTCACAGCGAAAAGTGAGTGCTTAGAGCAAATTAGAATTGTCTCTTTCCTGTTGTGTATTGATTGTTTAGGGAAAAAAAAACACCTTAATGTTTCCAAACAGAATTTTCTGATGTTTTGTGGTGTTTTTTTTGTTTAATCTTAACAGCCAGAAGTCCTTAAGACTGTTTCATGAAAGACCATTACTGGTCTTTCTTACAATACTTGGCTAGAGTGTTCCAGTTGTTCATAGTGCAGTTGTTTGGGTTTTTTTTGTTTGTTTTTTAATTGTAAGATTATGGTGGGTTTCTCCTATTTGGGTACTTAAACGAGCTCCTTTCTAAATATGGTCATGTTCACGTTGAAAACAAATAATTCAGTCACTTGTAGTTTAGTAAAACTATATTTATAGTGCATTGTGGTCTTAAGCTACAGGAACTAGCTAAGTCTGACTAGAATTTTAGTATGATAGGCTTAACAAATTGGCTACCATTACAGCGAGTCACTTCATGGGGAATTCAGTCTTTTGTTTACAGCATATTGTAGGACTAAGGCCTTGGTAGTAATAATTACTATTTACACTAAAACGGCCAATAAATGTCTCTAGAATTATATTGCTCTGACTTTCTTGCCTTTATCTATCAACAGCTTGTCCTGGTTGGTGATGGTGGCACTGGTAAAACAACATTTGTAAAACGTCATTTGACTGGTGAATTTGAAAAGAAGTATGTAGGTATGTCTGAAGAAACATTTGAGATCTAATACGTTACAATCAGAATTGCAATTCATAACTTGCTAATTGCACTGCTTTTTCTTATTACTGTAGCAACGCTGGGTGTTGAAGTTCATCCTCTGGTGTTCCATACCAACAGAGGCCCAATTAAATTTAATGTATGGGACACAGCTGGCCAAGAGAAATTTGGTGGCCTGCGAGATGGCTATTACATCCAAGGTAAGATGTGTGTATACGTGGGAATATTCTGTACCTCTTACAGTTCAATCCTTCATTCTATTCATGTTAGCCAATCTGGAAGCTGTCAGTGTTGCTTGCAGTGATGAGCTGGTTTCTGGGTCTTCAAACTCCTCATGTAGATGTGATAATTCCCTTTGCCGGGCAACTTGTGTTGGTGTAGGAATATTCTAAGACTGTGTTTCAGTATGCTACTGCAGGCTTTAGTATTGATGAAGAGTAATGGTGCACCTTAAATGACAGGATATTGTTGATGAAATTCAGTGTTGAAGAGGTGAAAGTATGTGCTTCAGTTACTGCACATTTATATCTGTAGTAACGTACTGTGCTAAGGCAAGGCCTAGGAGCACGCAAACTGTGAAATTTTAGATACGATGATGAAATTGTACCTCTCCATGCCAGAGTATAGTTGTCTTTCTAAAGAAGTACTGACAGTGTCCCTTAACTTCTGCTTGGCCAGACTGTGTTTGGTACTTGTCACCTGCCTATTTTTAAAATTTTGCAAGGTACTATTAGATTCTGACACTGTTGCTTTTCCTTTAGAAGTACCAGGATCGAGTCAAGCCCCTGTGTTCTTTGAAAAAGTGTTCTGGACAAGGGTATCCTGAGATGTGGGCTACAACCTCTCAACCTACCTGAAAGCCTCAATAGGATGGCTGATATTAGTTAAATAGGTGTTAGCTAATTTTTATCAAATACTTGTATAAATCAAAGGTGACTTTTGTAATCGTTGTGTATTCTTATACCATGCAACACCATGTTATTTACTGGGACGGTTGTATTGATAAAACCAGCTGGTGTTTAGATTGGGCTCTAAAGATGTGAGATGATGTGGTTGTGGGCTGAGTTCTGTGGACTTGTGCATTGAACTTGTTAACAGAATATGTGATCTCAAAACTGTGAAGCTGAAAGGGAAAAGTTAATGCAGATGCTTAACCCTAATGTAGAATTTCTATGGGTACCTCCTCTCTTCCCATATTATGACCAAGTGCCTGCTCTCCTAATGTAACTCTTGACTATTCCTTTCTTACAGCTCAGTGTGCCATCATAATGTTTGATGTAACATCCAGAGTTACTTACAAGAATGTACCTAATTGGCACAGAGATCTGGTACGAGTATGTGAAAATATCCCTATAGTGTTGTGTGGCAACAAAGTGGATATTAAGGACAGAAAAGTCAAGGCAAAATCCATTGTCTTCCACAGGAAGAAGAATCTCCAGGTATGTTGGCATGAGTCTGCAGGAATCAAATTTGTTGGGTCTATTGACTGCAGCTGGGTTCTATGTAGTAATTGGGTGTTCTGCCTTTGTCAGTACAGGCTATAATATTTCAAATTTACATCCTGTTGGCTGTCTGAATCTAACTTCAGGGAAGGGGAGGTGATGATGTTAAAGATGATCATCACTGGTCTTGAGCAGAAGCAATGATAAGTTCTTAAAGAGCTTGTGTGCATTTGGCTTTTACTGCTCAGAATCTCATCAGATGACACAGAAGTGAGAGTAAAGTAGATGGAAGTCGCAGAAAAAAGATAAATGCGCTATTTCTTGGAAGTTACACTTTGATTAGATTGGATACCTTACTTTTTGGTGATCAATTTCTGCCTATTTGCCTGAAGCTGTACATTTCTAGACACTTAGATCATAACTGTTTCTGAGAATATAAACAGAAGTCATATGGTCAAAAAGGTAAAAGTGGAGCTGATAATGTGCATGTTAATCTTTGTGTGCCCTAAATACCAGTTAAAGGTAAGTCCTTTTTTTAAAAAAAAATATGTGTACTTTTTTTTTCCAGTATTATGACATTTCAGCTAAGAGTAACTACAACTTTGAGAAGCCTTTCCTCTGGCTTGCTAGAAAGCTAATTGGGGATCCTAACTTGGAGTTTGTTGCCATGCCTGCTCTTGCACCACCTGAAGTTGTTATGGACCCAGCACTGGCAGCACAGTATGAGCAAGACTTACAGGTAAGTGAGAAAGGGCACTAAGCTGAAATGATTGCCTGGTAACTAGTGTTTGGACTCTTGAGGCAAATAACTGAAGAACAGTTCTAAAGTGTAACTTCTCTGTTCCAGATTGCTCAAACCACTGCACTGCCAGATGAAGATGATGACCTGTGAGGGATGAAGCTGGAGCCCAGCGTCAGAAGTCTAGTTTTATAGGCAACTGTCCTGTGATGTCAGTGGTGCAGCGTGTTTGCCACTTTATTATCTAGCTGAGCAGAACATGTGCTTAATCTTTGGGATGCTGAAAGAGATGAATGGGCTTCGGAGTGAATGTGGCAGTTTAAAAAAAACAAAAAACAAAACAAACAAAACAAAATGGAAAAAAAAAACCAAAACAAAAAACTTCATATTTTGGACCTGCATATTTAGCTGTTTTTTGGACTGCAATTACTTCCCCTTTTGAGTTTCAAATATAAGACTGCTGCAGTCACATCAGAGTGTTAAGTGGTAAATCTTGTTTCTGTCATTCTCATTCTTTTTTGTTTAGATAATAAAGTTGTATTTCAAGTATCTCTAAGCAAGTGAACTTTCATGCATTGTTAGGAAGAACTCTTCAAAGTGTCTTCTTCAGTTGAGGCTAATACTTGGTTGTCTACTGCATTTCTGATACTCTGTTCTCCTTTTCCTTCCTGCTTCTCATGTTGTGCTCCTCTTGCTAAATCAGAGCTAACAGTTAACTTTTCCTTGATTTCCTGAAGCATATAACTAAAGCACCTGAGGAAAGCTGAACTAACTGCCAGGTAAAACTGCAGCGAACACTTGACTGGTAAGTGTGACTGGATCAACATTCCCACATAAATGGGAATGCTTGTGCTCTGCAGGGTGTCTTGAGAGAGAAGTGTAGTTCAGCTTGCATATGCTACCATTAGATACAGTCTTTCAACTGTCTTAACTTTTAGTACAATATGCCTTCACAGAGCTCTGTATTTTGCATCTAGGTCTGTTAGGTGACTCTAAAGCTGTATCTTTGCATGGAACATCATTCAGTAGAGCTATAGCTGATTAAACAAACTCTAAGCATCGTAAAATTCACTAACTAGAAAACAGCTGTAGTTTGAGCTAAAAAGCTCTTGGCTACGAAACAGCCTATTAACTAAAACCACACATAAATATTGAGACTTTACTGTAACTGCACCAAGTTCTTAATTTGAAACTCTAGCTTATTACAGCACAAATGGTGGAAAATGTCAACTTTTAACACTATCTTGTAGAGATTAATCTTGGTCAATATTAGTACTGCTAGTAAACAAAACAAGATACCATTTTTCAGTAGTGTTTGAGAACATGAAGCCTTGAACTCTTCAGTTTTGTATTTTGGTTTCTTAATAAAGTGGAGCATTTCATTTATTCCTTGCATGTTTGTGTACGTAACTCCTACTTGAATATTTAACTATTCAACTCTTCTGGTACATGATAGCAAAAAGTGTGGGCTATGATTCTGCAATACTGTTGAAAAGGGATAATTTTTAAGTTAGTGCAAGTTGGAGCTTGGGGTGGGGTGTGTGGTTGTGTTTTTTACCTTTTTTTTGTAGGTAGCTTAGTTGTGGTATTCAGGACCTGAAACTCCTTAACGAAAATAAAGAATGTTGTATAGCTTGTAAAAAGACAAACTCCTACTTAACGTTCCATTGAATCTTCTTGCTGCATCATCTTGCTTTAGATTCATGCTGTATGCTCTTGCCTGTAGTGTTTACTAATTTATCTGTGCATTTCTTGGTTAATCCTGCTAGTGTGACTGCTGCTGCTTTACTAAGTGTGGTAGCTTTTTTATCTTCAAGCTGTCTTGCTTCTGAAAATGCACTACTTAAACACAGATTAATTTAGAAAACTTCAGTAGTTCTGCAGTATTGATATGCCTTAAGAAGAAAAAGCCCAACAGCAGTGGTTATATCTGTGTTGTTCTATGGTGTGTGTATGGTGTCATCTTTACAAGTCGCCTGCTGGGCACAGGTACTAGATTTAGTATGAATTGCTCCAAAACAGCTGAAAAGATTACGGAAAGTGAAATAGCAGTTAACACTACTCTTTAAACAGCTATGAGCTTTGCTTTGTAACTTTCAGCGTTGCTTCCAAGTCCACGAAACCTCATCTCTGAAGTAGGCAGTAGTACTAGTCCCACTGTAAAGTAACCTCTTCAACCCAAAATTAGCAGAATTAAGTTTGCTTATTGCAGCATTATACTTGGTTTGTTGCATTTAGTCCCTGTTAATTGTTGATTATGAATAATGCAGGCAGCCTTAATATGCATGTGCAGATTCCTCAGTTGAAGTTCTTGAACTATAACACTTAAAAGTTTTTTCACTAGTTGGGTTTAGGCAAAATAAAATTTTATCTATTTGGTCAAATAATGAGGAAAATAAAACTTGCGTTCTAAGAACCTATGTACTAGTCACATCAGTCTGTATTAGAGCTCTACCATTATCAGTATGGAGTTGATGGGACCAAAGTCCTTCATTGCAATACGTACTTGGTTCTACTTGCTTGACTGCTGTATGGTCAGATTAATTGTAGGAGTTCTCTCCTGCACACTGTTTGGTGAGGCTTCCCACACTAAGATCTCTGGTTTTGGATTAATTTTTAGTAACTTGTCATTGCCAGCCATGCTCAGCTTTAACTTTCAAAAGCAGGACAAGGTGCTGGGCCACTTACTGTTCCTAGTTCCACGATAAAGCTGCGAGTCTTTCAGTGTCCAAGCCCAGAGGGTTCTGAGAAGAGTCATTGGAGAACTGCATGTGCAAAATAGGTAAGGCAAAAGCATTAGTCAAGAAACTGGCAGGGGAAATGTTTTGCTACTACTCACCAAACTCTAAATGAAGGGTGCTGAAGGCCTTAGGAAAGCTATGGTTGCCCTCTGATCTCTCAGGATTTCAACAGAGAATCTTGTTTAGTAACACTGGGAATGTTTATCTGCCGCAACTGGATATCTGTGTGAAGGTTGAAGTGTGCCCCTTTATGCCTGCAAGTTACAGTACGACAAAATTTATTTTTGTCTTTTTCCTGTAGAAGTGGTTCTGTTGTATTGCTACTATTAGTCTGAACTAGTGGAGAAAACAGTGCTGAGACAGATGGTTGTCTTCACCTTCCTGAACCAGAAATATGTGACTTGATAGAAGCCAGTTGTTTTCTTGACCTGGATTGGTAGTACTGGTCACTCACCTGAGTTGTGGCAACAATTGACTGAGCCCTTTTAAACCAGGATTGATAGCAGTGCTTTTACAAGTAATTGAAAAGCTAAATCTGCTGCTTTGATCAGTTTTTCATATGGGTGCATTAAGTTATAGGCTGGGTTTGTGTGTGTGTGTTGATTTTTGTGCTGAGCCGAAGTTTGCCTTGAAGAATCTTCTTTTTCCTGGCGCAAGCTGCTGTATGAACATCCCATGAAGGAGTTCCTCCTTGCATGTCCCCTGTAACACTTTTGATCATCTCTGCACGTGGCCAAAATCGGGAAACATTTTCAGCTGGGGACTCACATTGGGAGAATATGAATGATTGTGCTGTCCTGGGCCATTAGCTTGTTTCAAACAACACCCAGGTCATAACCCTGGAAATGGCTGTAGTGATTCTGAATCTTCACTGTCCTCTGGCTTGTGTGTAATTGTCCTGGCAGTGCGAGCTATTGCCTTTCCAGCAAAGAGGGCATGAAAAGACTCATTCCTCACTCTGATTTAGAGCCCACTCAGCTGCCTGACAAATAATGTAATATTAAACTTGGAAGAATTTTGTGCTTGAAAGGCAGGCTTAACATGATAACCTGTTCAGTAGACTTGGTGGGACTTAGATGAGCCAAACCATAGCCTCTTTAGAGATCTATTTATTGAATAAGTGTAGGAATGTTGAAACATAAGGCATGTTATTTATGTCAATGCCATAGCACAGAGCCTGAATCTTCTTAGGTTACAGATTTCTGTGTACAAGGCAAATACTTCTAATGAGGCTGTGTGGTTAACTGTTTTCTAGTTCACAGATTCTTCAATGTATTAATGACACTTCCCCAAAATTCTAGTGTGCTACAAGCAGCATCACTGAAATGGGCCAATGTTGACATTGGAGCACTAGCTCAGTATAGGTGGCTTGATTTTTATTTTATCTTGGGTAGTTGTAGATGTCTGTCTTCCTGTAATCCTGGAATTCTATGATTAAAAAAAATCAGATTCCCGTATTTCTACTTGCTTGAGGGGGGGTAAAAATAGACAATGTGAGGAGAATTTCCCCAATAATGTTGTTTATAATTTGAGATTTTATGTAATGCTACCAGAAGTTTAAACAATTGATCCACTATCTCTGCAGTCATGGTTTTAATATATTCAATGCAAGCATTTGAAATTGCATTTCATCAATATAGTTCCAGGTTACTAGGAGGCAATGAGCTTGGTTTACTCTACCTATTTCTGTGTTGACACTTTATTAATAAAGGACTGAAGAGGGCAGCTAAAACGAACTCTGTAAGTGTAAAGTAGACAGTCATAAACAGGAAGCTCATAAGGTTGTTGTGGTCAATAACATCTAACCAGTGTCCTTCCCGTTAGGATTGTCTAAGTGACAAAATCACAGATTATACTCTGAAGCATCAGGATCTTTCTTGATCTTGCTGTTTAAGTCTTCTGTAGAAAGTGTTAAGCTAAAGATAGCAAATCAAGTAACTAATAGAAATGGTTCTTGTTTGATTTGAACTTCTTTTTCAGGTAAGAGTTAGATTGCATGAGCTAGGACCGCAGTCTGATTTTTCCAGTTGTAATATGAACTCCTATTGCTGCTGCTTTATAAGCTTTTTGCTGCATAAAACCAGTGGTAACTTCCTGATGACTCCTGTATTTTGATGTTTTTTGAAAATAGTGCTAGAGGGAAGCAGTATGTGTTTTGCTTATACTAAGAGTATAAAAGTTAACTTTCCTGTCAGGCTCTTTCAATGGATTACACCATATAAAAAAAAAAGTGTTAAAATTTCCAGATCTCAGGTTGGGCTCACAGAGCAAGTATTCAGGGAATTAGCTCAAGTCAAAGAGGTTTGTTCCATTTATAAACAAAAAGGTGCGTCATAATAACCAAGAAACCTCTGTTTGCATTTTTTGGCATTATTCATTAACTTTTGATTCTAGATCTAGTATTTCTATTTCTTATCTGTGCCTGGATGTTTTATTTAACTTGAATACCTAAACTGATGTCTATTTATAAAACTTGTTTCAAACTACAGCAGATAACCTTTGAAGAATCACTGTTCTTATGTATAAAAGAGCTGTTTGAGACACATCTGCCAGTCAGATATGCAAAAGTTGTTGCCAGGTACATGATGCTTAAACCAGATGAAAGAGAGTAGTGTTTAGCTCACTAGCTGAACAAGTCTGATATAGCTTAAAAATCTTTGTTATGGAGCTCGAGCAGTTACTGCGTAATTCTTTTCTCTCCCTAGCAAGCAGACTGTGTAGCATCTGAGAAGATGGGGTAATTCCGGTTCTGGAATGAAACTGCTCCCCGACGGGAGGCAGAACTGAGCGACTGCTCCTGTGGTACCAGTTTCAGCCACGCGGTGGGGCACACTGTCCGTGTAGCGGCTTGGCTCCAGGGAGAGAGTGTTAAATTGACTTTTACCTGTTGGGGTTGCACAAGAGTCGTGTATCCAAGGAGGCAATGGGGATAACTTTAGGTTTATTAATAGTAGAAAATGGCTATCATGCATGTGCAGTAGCACATGCCTAGTTAATAAAAACAAAACAGAGCAGGTAAGAGCTATTTTTTTGTACAGTATTTCTATTTGTTGCAAAATAAGATAAATATAATTGGACTTTTAATAGGGTTACCTTTTTCTTAAGTTAAATCCACTAAGACTGTGAAATAGACCAAGACAATGAATTACAGGAGGATTTTTGTCATCCTAATGCTGTTGGCATAGCAAAGCTTAGGCACTGCCATCATGTACTTTATCTTTTTTTTTCCTATTTATCAGCAAATTTAGGTTAAAAAAATTAAGAATTGGCACTTACTATATGGAACCAGTAAACATCTTGATAATTGACATTGAAGTAAAGTATAACTTTACGTGGGGGGGGAAAAAGTGCATTAGGTGCTGATTACCTAATGTTGATGCAGAACAAAAATCTGGTGAGGAATATGCAATAGCCACATCTAGCACAGCATTGTCATGTAATTCATGGTTTGATCCTGTAGTCAGGTCACAGTATGAGTAGCAAAACAGAAGGCTTGAAGGATTGGTGTCCTGAGTATTATAGCTCATGTTTTGCTGCGGAGATGTAAATAAGGGAGGAAGATGTTCCTATAGTCAGACCTTCAGATTTGAAATTAGGGTGGCTGAAAGAAATGCTCTTTAAAATTTTTTTTCGAGTTATGCTGGAGAACACTAACTTTTTAAAAGTTCCTCAAATGCGCTTTGCATGTTTCGTAGGTGATGAACTGCATCCATGCTGTCCAGCTGAAGTCCCTGGTTCAGGGTGTGGAATAAGCAATTCTGACTCTACACAGGCAAATCCCTAGCTGATGTAGTACTTGTGGAATTAATGGCAGCTGTTGCACAAGAGAAGCCTGGGCAGTGTGGTACAAAACTACATGGCGTCTTTGGAAGTGTAGCCTAAACTGTCACTAAGATAAAGCAACAAGCAAAAGTTAGGCAGTGAGATGGCACCTCTGTTATAAAGGGCTGAACCTGTGAGGAGGAATATGAGGGAGCTCAAAAGCAGGAAGAAGAAAGCACGTGCACAAGTTGGGCCACCAGAAAAGGTATGGAGAACAGATCATGACAGACTTAAATTATGACTAGAGAACTGTCCTGGTTTGAGGTAAAACAGAACCAATTTTTTTTAACATCTTAGTGAAATGCTCATATACTAATAAAGTGATAATGATTAATGCAACGTTCCAAAGCATAACTAATTAGTAGCAATTACACTTAATGGAAGTTATTATTACATATCAAGCCAAATGGAAGAAAGCAGGAGGGGGAAAGAAAAATGCAGATTGGAGAGGGAGGGGAAATGCCCAAACTCTCCTGGCAACTGAGAACTTGACTAGATGATTCTCCACCATCTAACTTAAAATAGGACTAGCTTGGTATCCAACAGATTGTAAGAACTCCCTGTACCCATACATGAGAGAGGTTGATCATGCACCTGTGCTTTGCTGGAAAGCACTCTACGTAGTGCTGACAGGATACTGCAGCAAAAAGCTTTAAAGAGAAGAAATGGACCTAACAGAAAATAATTGACTTTGTTCCATCACTAAGCTTTGTTGTGCACAAGTCAGTTGACTTTGCTAGAACTTCTATGTTTTAAATGGAAGCTGCCTGAGAAAATCTACCTTAACACCCTGCGTATTGACGATTACTTGTCAGGTAGTGTTTTGCCACTTACTTGTAGGTGAATAACTTGGATTTTTCCAGATCAGGCATTGCTTCAATAAACAGCAGGAGCTTTTAGTAACATGTAAAGGACAAATATTATTTAGGCATGTAACATATTCTGTGCTGCAGTTTGAAAGGCTTATACCGGGGGCAAGCATTTTTCTATTACGTGTTTTATTACTTCTTTCTGTTACTGAAGTTTACTTTTGGAAGTGCTTTTCAAGTGCTTTGGTTATAGGCTAGGTGCTGTCGTCTTGATATGCGTGTGTACAGTGCCTTGTACAGCTGTGACCATGTCCTGACCTGGAAGCTTCAGTACAACGTGTGAAACAATACTCTTATTTTTCATGTAAATATTATATATCAGCCTTGCAGAATAAATGAAAATAGGTAGGTATAAAACCTACTCTTCCGTCTTTGTAAAACTGATAGAAGAAAATAATGATAATCTGCTTGGGTTAGTTAGACTTTCAAAACTTATTTGTATTTCAGTTGCTGTTGACCTCTGAGTGGATACTTGCTACTAGTGGTTTCCTGCTAGCAGAGGACTAATGTTTTTACCCCCTCTGAGCAGTGGATAAATCCTGCTTCTGAGTATGTGGCGTATATCGCTGGCTATTTAAAATCTGACATTAAGTTCTGTAATGCCATTTTCACATGTACTGGCTTGACTACAGAACTGTTTCTTCCTTATTTAATTCTACACATGCGTATGTTGTTATGGCAGGTATTCCTTGATGATTCTGTCTCCTGCTCTTCACCCCAGCTGACCTTGTATATGCTAAAAAATGGCTTGGAGCCCAAGAGAAAGAGGGAAACATGTAATTTATTAAAAAAAAATCAGTATTTCTAACTAATTAAAAATGATCTGAAGAAGGTCACATCAGTTGTCTTTAGCTGCAAGTGACACCTGAAAATGACAGTTATTCAGGGAGCCTATGAAAATCACTGTGAGATTGACAAATCTTCTAGAAAAAGAAAAGGGGATTATTTGATCTCCATATCATCCGTTTTCATAGTCAAAATCCCATTCTGAATGGCTGACTTTATTTTAGTTTGCTTTTCTGCAGTATGCCTTAAGAACAGTGGCAGATACAAATGGGATTTTTTTTGTTTATTGTTTTGAAAATATGTTAAGCTTTTAGCCAGTTCCATGATTCCAGGGTGTGCCTTGTAATTTTAGGATCTTTGGGATGGCTGTTGTAGCCAACAGATGTAAGTGATTTCTCTAGTCAGATTATTAAACATTACAGCAGAGTGAGGAACAAGCTAATGGCAGTCACAGTGGTGAAGAGAGTGCACGGAAGAGAATTTATGCTAGGGTTTGGTTTATGTATTGGCCCTCTTCTATCAACAGAGAGCTAAAACTCCAAGATTCAGTACCTGAAAATGTGGGGCTTAGTCTGGATCTTAATTCTAGAATTCAGTTTTTGTGCTTTTAAATTAATAATAGGTTTGCATTTCAGATTTGGTGACTCTTCAGATACTAGTGAAAATGAAGAATTGGAAGTTGCTGCCAACATTTTAGCCAGCTCTCTTAATTTCTGTCCCCACCCTCTCATAGCTTTTGCCACTTAAATCTAAAATAAGAAACTACAAAAGACAGGAACTTTGTTATTCCCCATAGAATGAAAAGTCATTAATATGTACATCTGTAACAGGCTCAGATGTTCTTACTGAGAAGTAATTTCCAGATTGGCTTCTGGCTGTATTCTCCATTTGTGCTAGTAAACTTGTTTCACAAAGCAGTTCAATGAAACTTTCATGGAGTTGCTTTTACCCAGAAGAGAAGATTAAGTAAGACTCCAAGAGAAAAATTGGCACAAATTTTAAAGGCAAAACTTTATAATTGTGAAATACTTCTGTAATTAAGAAAGATTCTGACTACCTGAATGACAGCAAAAAAAAAATGCAGTTAGAGGCAGGGGCGTTTTGGCAAATAAGATTTGGCTTAATCATGTAAAAAAAAAAATCTGTTTTATTTATACAATTATCCAGTTCTATGTAGGCTTGACATTAAGGCTCAGATAATCAAATCTTTGATTAAATTAAATCTTTGGAATTTGCACAAAAGCCTAAACTGTTTTGCAAGAATGAAAAGTCTTCAGTGTATGGAGTGAGATATTCAAGGCACCACCGCAATACAAAAAAAGTCTAACAAACAGTATGATACAGTAAATAGACAATAAAAAGAGTAATCCAATAACTATTAATTAGCAAGTGGGACCTCATCCAATGAAGAATTAAATTTATAATTTATTGTATGTTTTTATTCACTGCTTGCTTGGGTTTTGAATTGTCAGGCTCTTAATCTTTTCAGAAAGAATATATACGTTAAATCAGCTTAACATTACATATATAGCATGATTGAAGTATTTTAATCTGATTAGGCCTAAGTTGTGTTGCCAGAAAGCTGTATTTTGTTTTCTGGCACTGACCAGCAACTTCTCATTTTTTTAATTAGAAAAATATTTTTCCATGATAGCGTTAGCCTTGTTGAATTAGCTCCAGGATTTTTGTTTGTTTGCTGCTTCTTCAATCCGAACCGTTCGGTTTGTCCTTTTTCTTGTAGCTGATTATACTGAAATTTAACGCACTATTTCATGTGTGGTCTACTCTCTCGCTAATTTTGACAAAGTATCTTGTATCTTTTATTAGTTGCCCTAGGGACCAGAGTCATGCGATGGCCACTGCCACCCTTTGATTGTCTTTTGTTAGATGGCATTGTGCAAATAAGAACTGTAATGCCTGAAATTCTTCTGCCTATGAAGCTTTTTTCATAGCTTTTGTAGTTCTTTGCTGATCTGAGAAGCATTCGTGTCGCTCATCAGCAGCTATCTTTGTGCAGGTGGATTCCTACCAGAGTTGGGGGCCCAGTTAAGACCTCATAAAGCGGCTTGCTGCATTGCATCTGATAGCTGCTCATTCAGCATTGTTTGTGCTTTTGAAGGTCACAAATCTGAGAAGCTGCACTTTGTCAAGAATCATCCTACTGTCAATCACAGTAATACAGATGCTAATAAAATCTGTATGTACTTATAACTTTCTCATGCTAGTAAAACTTCTGTGGCCCTCCCATATCATGCATTCTTTCAAAGGCAGTACTAGTTTGTACAGCCTGTACAAAATCTTTATACATAGTCCTTTCCCATAAGGTCTAGAAAGTCTTGCTTTTTATTCTTTTTCTAATTAAAATTGTTCTTTATAATGCCTTGAGGGGTTTTGTTTGGATATTTTTTGCTGTGTATTGGAGATTCAAATTTATTATATTTCAGGATTTGCACTGAATATCTTAGTGTTGATACTAGCCAAAGTTAATATGGTTTAACTATGAGGAAAAAATGAAAAAGGAGAATATACAAATACATCAGTGATTTCAGAAGTCATAGGATCATGGTAAAATACATTTGGAATGGACCAAAAGAACTAATTTAGCTCTCCCTCATGCTGCAAGGTAAGACCAACTGTTGACATAGTATCCCTGACAAGTGTTTGTCTAGCCTGTCCTTCAAGACATCCAATAATGGAAATTGCACAGCCCTTGTTGTCCTTCACTCCTGCAGCGTGTTCTACACTAATACCAAGCTTTGCTACCTCTTACTTGTCTGCAATGAGTGTGGAAAAACAGCTTTTGTTCTTGTCACATGACCAAATCCTTCTGTACTTCCTGGTTTGTCACTCCTGTTTTGCTAGTGACTACTATTAAGCACACCAGTTTCCCCGCCCCCCCAAGAATGGCCTGCTTAGCCATCTGTTTCTTAACCTGCATTTATGTAGTGAGTTATTTGCGTGTAAATACAGAACACCCATCCATTCACATTTACTATTTTGACAGCTGTTGTACCCAAGTTTGTAGATCCAGAGGGGCCTTATTGGTCTAGGCGGTGTATCAGCCTTAGAAATGATGGCTCTTTCCAGGGAACTTCAGGCCTATGAGTTAATTTCTGATTTAAAAAAAAAACACCCAAACCCACAAAACAACAAAAAACCCCCTCAACCCAACATCGTTCTAATAGATGACTTAAAGGTAGATATGAAATCAAATTGAATTTTGTATATAGTTCTAAATGCAAAAATAAATATTTGAGTTTTGTAGCTCAGTAATATATTGTGTATTGCACAAAGAGCAATAGAAGCAAAGCTGTAGCAAGCTCTGGTATAGTGTAGCAATCAAAACTGGTTGGATCCTTGGACATAATAGATCATGTTTGCTGGCCTGTGCTACCCGCAATATTTGTTTCTGCTACTATAACTGCTATGGCCACAGTTTTGTTGTTATGAAAACATATGCTTAATATCAACTATACAGCCCTCTTTTCTAATAAAAACGCACTTTCATGCATGATTTATTCATTTCAAAGTTTCAGTGTAAAGACAAGTGACTAATGCTGCTGGCCAATTTTTGCGGTACTAGGGAAAATTTACAGACAGAACAAAACCTGTTAAATTTGCTAGCTGTTTAGCTGGGAAAGTGCTAAAACAAAAGGGTCCAAATAATTAAATGTCATTTTAATATTCTGAGAAAATGGGTACAAACTGCTGTTCACTCATAGGTGCCCACAGTTCAGTGGATACTTACCATTTAAAAGAATGTTACAGGAATTATAGCAAATATTGTCTATGGAGAGCTTAGTACAGTAACATGAGATGGTGACACATCCACAAGAATAAACACTGTCAGTTTTCAAAATAAGAACAAAAAAACCCCTCAGTTGTATATCTCAGTTTTGCTTAGAGTTGCAGAGTTTTGAGTTATGAAAGTACAGGAGGCTGTGCATGTTTTCAGTTTAAATAAAACTTATCGTAGACTAGGTTTTGAGTGGTTAAGTATAGTCCTGATGTGCATTGTGTAAGGGATAACAATGAAAAGGGGTGTGTAGCTGTTAAATGCCTGAGAACTGCTGAAATTGAAAGAAGCTGTTTCAATAGCAGTATTTGTTCTAAATAAGCAAAACCTGTGAGGATACAACAAATGTGCGGGAACCACTAATCAAAATATTAACCAATATGCAGTATTTTATTCCAGAAAACCAGTTCACCTGAGTGAACAGTTGTCTTCAAATCCCATAATTTTTGCCTGTTTTAAACTTTCATTTACAATATAGAGATGTTACCCATGTAATAAAAATGAGAGCTAGTTGACTAAGCGCTAAAAGAGACTACCTACATACAAACTACTTAGAAATATTTTCAGCCAATTCACTCTAATGATCCTTTTCAGTTCCCTCACTCAAAGAAGAAATGAGATATTGGAAAAGGAAAAAAAAGAAAAAAAAAACCCGCAAAAACTATACCAAGCCTTCAAACTACAGCACTTTTAAGCGCTGTCAAATGCAAGATGATCTGTCTTTCACAGTATGGGGATAACTTCTTTTAAAAACCAAAGAAGCCGTCATAGTGTTGGTGAATTGGATAGAGCTGGTGTAGACCAAGCCATGGCTTCTTTGAAAGGCTGAAAGGAGCTACATGCTGGAAGAGGCAGCTTTGAGTCTGCATTGCAGGTACTGATGACCTACAGCCTTTGAACCCATGGCTAGTAGAAAGAAGTAAGAGTTCTGAACTCCCTTTCTTGCCTGTGAACTGTACTGTCAATTCAATTCTTGGTCCTGGGTGTGTGTTTAAACTCTGGTAAAGTGGCTTTGGTTGTAGCCAGTTAAACCTTACAATGGGGGGGAAAGGCTAACGGAGCAGCTGAGGTTTAGGAAAGTGACTGCAGAATTCAGACAGAGGTTGTGGGACAGGCATGCATGAGTCAAAGAAGGACCAGGTGAATGACACAGATTGCTTCTCTATCAAGTTGGGAGGGCAGTTAGCGGCAGGGACAGCTTCTTCACCCTCTCCCTCATTGTATTTCATCCTTGTACAGTAACGAGAGGGGAAGGACTTTCTTCAAGTCTTTGATCTTCCTGTTGAGTGTGAGCACTGCAAGGGCTTCTAAATGGAGCAACAATGTGCTGCTTTGGTAGTGAATATATCAAACTTGGTCTGAGAGCTAGTGCAGGTCTTTCCCATTGCTGCAGTCCTGTGCAAGGCCAACTTCATAAGGTTAGGTATGACTTTTTCATCAAAAAAGTGATTAAATTAAAAAGGTCACGTCAGCTCTAACAGATTTTATTACCTTTTATTTATACAATCTTATTCCAATGTAGAATTGTGAGCCCACACCGAATCAGAGGTTTTTTGGTTTTTATTTGTGAAACTGCTGCTGATTTAGAGTTCTGTGAGTAAAGAATTTATACTCGTGACAAAAATAACTGTGCTGGTACAAAGGTGTGTATTGAGAAGGTGGTAAGTTTTGTACAAGAACTTGTTCTGGTGCCTTGAAGCTGTGCAAATCTAATTAAATTGCATTTTGTACATCTGAATAGTTCCAAGAGAGCTGGTAGACTTACCCTGGCTGTTCCCAGTAGCAAAGGACAGCTGAATTATTTTACAAAACTGTGGGAGGTTTTTCTTGTGTAAGTGAAGTTAAAAAAAAAAAGTCAGTTCTATAACTACTTACCTTGGATTTCCATGACAAGCCAGAAGTTAGCACTAAAATTATAAACTTAAGCAGATGGCTGGTGATATATCAGCTGTAACCACCTTGTAAATTTCTGCTACTGGCAGAGAAATAGTTTGACCAGGGTGTCATTTTAATCCAGAATATTTACTGGTGTATTAGTAGAGACTGTGGTATTAGAAGTATTTTAAGAATAAATCTAAGAGCTAGATTTTTGTAAAACTTAAT
This sequence comes from Ibidorhyncha struthersii, assembly GCA_013398815.1. Taxonomy (NCBI): domain Eukaryota; kingdom Metazoa; phylum Chordata; class Aves; order Charadriiformes; family Charadriidae; genus Ibidorhyncha; species Ibidorhyncha struthersii. The sequence continues at coordinate 755,314 of VZSZ01002970.1, read as the reverse complement.
GTTTGTTAAAACATTTCAATACCAATTATGCCCCAGCTCTCTTGTGGGAAGCTAATAATTCCAATGAAAACAAAGGCACAAAACAGTACTACAGGTTGCTTGTCTTCTGCAGTGTAAAACATACTGTAAAGGATTATTTTCTCTGCATATAGTTACATAGATAGCAATAAAGATGTTTAACTTCAGGTTATTTTTCATCTCCTGGTAAACTTCAGTTACAGCATTTGCTAATTTTGTGTTTAAATAATATAATAATCCTGAGTGAACACAAGGTGAACAAGGAAAGCTGAAAGCTGTTTAATTATTGCATGATAGGTCACACTTACATTGCTGTGAAAGTGTTTCAAACAACATATAACGATTGATCTTTCTTTTTTGTTAAAACTTTGTCTTCAAAAGTCTACTCACCACCCCCACCCCCTCAAAAAAAAGGGGGGGAGGTGGAAATACGGGGGTGGGGCAGAGAGAAACCTGGGACATATAATTCCCGGTGCTGTTTGCAAGGCTGTGATTGTTGCTACAGATCATCAGGCTTTTTCTGTTCTGTTTGGGGAAGTCATTCCTATCTGTCAGCAAACATCTGAGCTGCAGAGCAGCTCCTCCCTGGCCTCTTCCCTGCTCTGCTGAAGTGGGACAGAACATCTGGAGGCCTTTCACAACCCCCCCAGTACCGTAATGGGGGGGTCCCAGCTTTCTCCTTCCTTGCTGCCTTCGCAGGGCCTGGGGGTGGGAGAGCTGCGCTGGGGAGAAACCTTTCTGCAGGCTTAGTACAGGCTGCCCAGTTACCCAGCGCCTGCAGACCTTTGCGCTTTTATTGACAGGCAAGTACTTTAAATGAACATTATTTCATCTGCAGGCTCTTCAAGAGCAATCCTCTGTGACTGCCGGTGCTCTGAGCGTTGGGTCAGTTATGCTGGTCTGCGTGAAGATGCCCGGTGTTGCCTCTGCTCTGTGGTAGGAGCAGTGTGACTTTCCAGATCAGGTTTCTGCAGGATCACAGGAACAAATTCAGAATTTATTTCTGCAAATAATCTCCAATGTCTGCTTGCAATTTGCTGCTTCCACAAAAATTTTTGGCAGTGCACATGTTTGCTTGGATTCTCACAATTGTTTTGGTAAGCATATTCTTTCCTTTGACAGGCCCCTCTTGGCAAATATTTCAAATTCCTGTCTTTCTCTTTTTACATTTTAGCTTTTCTCAGGATTTTTAGCTTCAGCGCTCCATTATTTCTAAGAGTAGCTCTACTTGTTAGTACGCGATGCAGAATTTCTAGGGTTTACACAGGATTCTTCGTCTTTCTTCAGGACATAGAGGAATTTGTGTCTAACAGTAATGAGGGATGGAGTCTATAAAAAATCCTAAAGGGAAATAAGCAAAAGTCAGAGTGGTTATAACTAAGTGGGAAGCTAAATTTTTGTAGGAACAGAAGTTTTGGAAGATCAGTACACGTTGGGGGAGCCAGCTGGGTAAATCAGGGTCATAGCTACCACCAAATGTGCTGGGTTTCCAGCAATATAATTTTTATATAAACTGTCAGCAGAAAGCTTTCATCCCCAAAGTTATAATTGACTGTAGCCAAGAGTTTGGTGCATAAGTTGTGATTAAGTAGACAAGTAAGAGGTTCAGGCTAGCATGGGCTGATAAAAGTACCTGAAGACATGGACAGGGAGGGAAGGATAACTAAAGGTCAGAAGATAAGTCCCAGAGGGGCAGTGGCATGCGTGGAAACAGGAATGCACGATCACTCTTCTGTAGATCAGTATCTTGTGTGTCCATTATTTTTAGGCAGAGAATGCTTTGCTGCACAAGTAAGCATCTGGGACTGAAAATAAGATCTAATCCATTGACATAATTGGCAAAAGAAAAGGTAAATAAAATAATTTGAATCTTGCTGAGATATTAACGTGGTCTGATTTGGATTTCTTTGGTTTCTGATCTTCCCTATTTCACCTTTAAATGGCTCATGTGAGGATAAAGGGGTTGATATGCAAATGCAAGGGAGGGATGAACAGGGATGGAAAGCTTATCAACTCTTGTTTAAAATACTACTCTTTTGGTTTACTTCACTGAAAATGAAAAAGAACTCAGAGGGAACTGAAAGCAAGATTGTACCATAGAGGAGCAGATTAAATGCTATCAACTAAGAACTATCAACTAGTTCTAGCTGCCATTTTTCTCTTGCATATAAAATGGTGATTAATATTTTTCTCCGTAGTTCAAAGAGTAATTGGGAGGCTCTTATAAAAATACTGAAATGTAATTTTTTATTTTTTTAAAAAAAAGTGTCAACTATAGAAGTATTTTCTTTGTTCTTTTACTAGTTTTGTTCCGCGACTTTGAGCAAATCAGTGAAATGGCTAATGCCTCAGTTTCCCCTTCTTGATAGAGACATAGTAAAATTAGTTCTTTGGAGTGCCATGTAATTTAAATCTTTTTTTTAAAGGTCATGCTTTTTTATATAGAAATGGAATCTGTTATTAAAATAAGTACATCTTAGCTTTCCTTCAAAAATTTCTGTCCAAAACCTGTTTTGTTTTTCTTAAGCATTTGAAGTATGAACACTTGTTCTGGCTTTGATTCTTCTCTAAGTGTGCATATTGCTAAGAGCAGTAATCTCTTGTATCTGTTTGCTGAAGCACATTGACTTGTTTCCACTTGTTCCCAGCTGGCTGGTGTTAGGACCCAGAAAAGAGACAGCAGCAACGTGATATAAATAGAGTACCAGAATGGGACAAAGTTTGAGAAGAAAGCATGACATCACTCAGACTTTCTCTCCACCCAGAAAGATCTGGGATGGAGGTGCAAACGTGAGCTGGACAAGTGAGGAGTTAGCAACTCTTTTCAGCTCAGTTTCTGAGGAAATAAGAGTGTTATACGCCCGATGTGCTATAAGGAAGTACATTTTTCTGCTAGCAAAACCCAAACTGGCTTCAGAGCTCTCACAACGTGAAAGTAATTGAAAGGAAAAGACAACCATAGGAAGAAAGTTGAAAACAAGATCTTTTCTTTTTGGCACAGATTGCAACAGAAATATTTGACTTCTTCCCATGGAACAGTACAACTTTCGGATCTGATGCACATTTCTTTTAATTTTCTTCTAACCATGGTAACTTATTTATAGTTAAATGAAGAGATCAAAATGTGAAGCAAGCAAATACTACTTAAAGGGTCTGGAAGGATATTTTGCCATCGCTGAAAGAATGTACTTTTTGAACCTGCATGGAAAATGTCCCTTTTAATACAAAAAGTAGCAAAGGAAAACTTATGATTGAAATCGTACAAGAATTTGATTTCAGTCTTACTTTTAACCTTAAATAGACCATGGAAAATTCATTATCTCTGCTCTATTGTCATTACTCTTTGCTGATCTTATTTCAGTACAAATATCAGGTAATGTTCTGAATATGGTCAGTATTGAGATGTATTTGGATTCCTCTTAGCACGTTTTGCCTCGCTGTGTCTCATTATGTGATGTTTTATGTGCAGGTGTATGGAAACTATTCCCAGCTACCCAAACACCCAGGTAAGGACTGTTCTATTTACATTTTATGACAACATGCTTAAATATTTATTTGCTTTTTCAGTTTATATTTTTCATTTTCTTAGTAGCTCCAAAGAAACTGTGATCCTACATTCGAATGTCAGCTCTGTATTAAAAATGTGATGAAGTCTAAAGTATCAGACTGTCCCAGTCATTTTAAATTCAGTAACCTACCTACTAAATATTCTGCACAGAAATATATTTGGAGAATAATAGCTTGTATGTGATATGTAGAAAAATCCTATATAAATGTTTGTTTATTTTTACTTTTTTTTGAGCATGAGTTTCTGAATCAGACCTCTACACAGACTTTTCTTATTTTCTTAATGCCTTAGTGTGCAGCATTTTCAGTTCAATGATTTATGGTTAGATATGCCAGCTTGTATACTCTGTATTACTTTGGAATGGCTTCAAGTCATCTACCCTCCTTCTAGCCTTCATGCTTAAGTTTAAATCAGTTTTAGAGCATATTAAGGACCTCTCATCTGTTTTCAATGTAGAAAAAACTTGCTTAAAGCTTATTTGGGGTCTATGTGTGTAACTGCAGAATCCTTCCATTTATATAAATAGTTTAACCTCAAGCCTCATGGTGGTGTACAAGCACAATTTTACTGCTTTACCAATTCATGTATGGCTTTGTGCTTTTAAGTTTTAACCATATGTAATTATTTTCAAAATAAAATACAGAGCAATGTGGAAAAGCCATGTTGCCTGCTATTGCAGTAGCTTCAGCCTGATTAGGCTTTTTTTGTTCTACCTTCACTCTCGGAGAAATCAGAGAAATACAGTTTCACTTCCTATAGATGAGGATGACTGGCTTCTAGCTGATGGAACAATAGTGGGGGAAAAAATCCTTCCGCAACAAGGGGGCAAGTTACACAACACTTATTTTGCAGTACAGTGTATGTGGGGTAGCATAACTGTAAGCGATGCTTTCTGAATATGAACTAGGCTGTAAACAAGTCCTCTGATTTTTCTTCTAAACGCAGAGTATTTTACCTATTGGAAGGATATTGCAAGTATAAGTTGAATTCTAGGCAACAGGTATTTGTTTTCAGAGGTCTTCTCAGGGCTGACTGACTAGAAGTTGGGGTAACAGCATGGCTTTACATAGTTCAAAATTAGGAGTTGGGAAAGCCACCAGCATGCAGCATAGCTCTAGGCAATTCAGTTTGATATATATCTATTTCCCTTCCCATTTTTTCCAGCTTTTAAATGTAAGCTCCTTAAAATATAGCTTCTCCTTATGAGTTTGGTGCTAGCTATGGCAATGCCTTTGTTGCGATGCTGCTACTACTACTACTAAAATACTTGTGCCACACTGTGACAGTTTTTTGGCATCAAATCATTTTCTCTCAGGATTTCTCTTTTCTGGTTGTGTGTTTTTTTTTAATTTTTATTTTCTACCACCTCTCTTAACATTAATCCTTTTTTTTTTCTCTGATATAAAAGTGAGATGTTAGTGGCACCAAGAGATATTTGTGTATAAGCACACTGTGAAACAGCAGGCATGTTCTGTGCTCTGCAAAACAGAACTGATAGTTTGATGAAGGTACATTAGCACAGGTAGACTATGTGGATGCTCTTAATACCATCGAAATGTATGGTTTCCATTTATTTTGCAGCAGCCAGAATATGTTCTCTGAAGATAAAACTAAGCACATGCCCAGATTTACTTTATGTAAATGCAAAAAGCCTTGTTCTTATATCCTGTTTCCTCAGTGTGCTTTGCTGTGCTCAGCTTAGTTGAGTTTGGGTTGCCTGGAATTTTCAGATTGGATCTTGTACAGGCTTATTTTGTGTTGTTATTCTCTTACATTGGCAGTAGCTTTCTCCTTTTGTTAGCAGTTGTGCCTTTCTCTGTATCTTCCAAATATTCAAAGGAAATGTATAGCCATAGAATCTCATCCATTTCTCTAAAGGCATACCCATCTTATCTATTTATACTCATTTCTCTGTGCAAAAACCTCTTGACAAGTGCAAACATTTTTAGTTAGTAGGCCAATAATAGATCCTGGTCAATTATGAATCATTTGTTAGATATCTTCAGTATAGTTGAGTTTGGAAGCAAGTCTGAGTAGTTTGTATATCCTCACAAGATGCAGAGCTTCTTTGAATTCCGTGCTCTCAGTCTGCAGTTACTTCTTGTGGTGATTAGCAATATTATCAGCTTTGCACTTATTAAGAAAGTCTTAGGATCTTCTCCGCGTTACAGCTGTGAAACTGTACCATGAGGGCAGAGAATGTCAAACCCATTTCCACTGTGTGGGCTAAGCAGTTTAAGGATGCAAATATAATTTTTACACCTTCATAGCCATGATAAAGAAATCTTGTTTGTATCCAGGATGTTAAAATGATGGAATAATTATCAAATAGGCAAGCTGCTTTGATCTCAAGGGTGAAGAAAGGTGTGAGATAGACTGTAAATGTCAAAGGACACTGCTTGTGATTTGTTTTAATTTGCACACTAGGTGTGGGGAGCTTTTGTATGGTGTATGACAGCTGAAGCGGTTTTTAAGAAACTTCTATCAGCTTCGCACCTCAGGTTCTTGAAAGATTGCTTGGGAATGAAAAATGATTTTTAGGGCAAGAACTGCAGATATAGTATAATATAACTACTTGCTCTCTGTACCTATTGTCCATTGTGTCATTCCCCCTTTTCCTCCCAAAGAAAAGATTAACTCAAACTAATAGGATGATATGCCATGATGGTGAACAAAACATTCTCGTTTGCATTCACAGTAAAATTTCTGTGAATCTGTATCAACCTTCTAAAACTTTCTTAGATATAGGAGGTTATAAATTTATTTTAGCACAGCTGGTTAAATTAATTATTTAAGTTATTAATTATTTTGAGAAGAAAAGGTTTCTTGCAGCTAACAAGACAATAAGAAATGTTTACCTATGTTATTAATGCTCTACCCTTAAAATAGAATTGTTAACACAAAATCTGATTGTCTTGGGCAGCCTGCTTCTGGTCAGGTTTGAGTATTCACATCTAAAATCTGTTCAGACTCATCAATTAGTCTGTGCAGGTAAATCTGCCAATGGAAACCAGCAGATGTTTTGCTTTTGTCAGCTTGTCCACCTGTTGCTAAGGAGGACATTTAGGAAAACAGAATGTTCTCATCAGCTGTAAGAAGTTGTTCTGGTTTTGGTGTAGTAGAGAAGGTTCTGAAGGAATAGCTAATGCTGTATACGGAGGAGTGAACTCTTTTCCCTATGTTGCTTAATATTCTGGAACCCCTTCTCTTGAGGAACATCGGATTCCTTCTGTTAAATAAGTTCTGCTATATGACTCTTAAGGTGAGAGTTACCTGGAGATGTCAGGAAGGCTAGACTCTGCAGTAACAACTGTGCAGGCACCAACACTCTCACCCATGTTGAAGCTCCTCCACCATTGAATACTGCTCCTTGCTATGTCTGATCAGTGTCTTTCCATAGAAGACGGAAGGTGAAAAAATGCTTAATATAACCTGAAGGTGTTACACTGGTTTTCCAGTGGGTTTTGGAGAGAGGATAAGATTCCTGGGAATTCTCATGTTCTCATTCTCTCCCTTGAACTGCAGAGAACTGAGTTACTTCTGGAGGAGGCAGGAGCAGCAGTAGTATGCTATAGAGGCTAAATGTTCCCCCGTGCACTTCCTTCTCAGTGGTTTGTACCACTGTGTGTTTAAAATCTTGGTAAAAATCTTGAAATTGCTCTTGAATGACTCCTCAGCTGTTACTTCAATGAATGCTGCCTGATATGGTAGCAGAGGTTTAGTCAGATTGTTACACCTTTTAAGTGCAATTAAAATAAATCAGTTGAGTCTTAAAAGCGGGTGTTCTGCAGTCGTCAACAGATAGATGGCTTTAATCTACTCTGCCATTTTGATTTATGCTTTCTTATGTGCTATAATTGATTTACATACAATATCTTGTTTTATTTAACCTGTTGACCTCCTTTATTGCTCTCTTCTGTGGAGACATGTTACACTCCTTTTTGGTCCTTACTTTAATAACCTTCTCATCTTTGTTTCTTGACAGGGTTCAAAGTTCTCGCATCGGCTTCCCATTACTGGCCATTGGAAGATGTGGATGGAATTCATGAGTTTCGGGATACAAATGGAGGTAGACAAAGGATTCGTTGACAATGGCAATATCATAAGTATTTGTGGCAGTCTGTAAGTAGAAAAGGAGTAGGAGAAGTGAAAGGGGTTAGCTTTTGTACCACAGCAGTTGATTTTTTTCAGTTAGTGTTTTTGCAGTGCTCCGATGTCCAAATGATATTGTATTTGTGGACTGATTTTTATAGGGTATTGTCAGACATTTTATGGGCTGCCTACACATTGTTAAGGTTATAAAGAGAAAAGGTTTATGATCCGAAGAGTCATTGAAATCATACTGTTATTAGCTGTGTTGGTACATGCATAACATGAACTAATACGCTCAGTGGCTGAGATCTTTGGCTATACCTGGAGTGAAGATGCCTGCTTCTTTTTGCTTTTTGGAAGGAGTTAAATGCCCAGATTCTTCAGGCACTTTTCAAAACTGCATGCAGCGTCAATAGAAAGAGAAGTGTAAGCTCTTATCTGGTTACTTCTCACTCCTTTTTATCTGCTTTTAGATATTTTCTTCAAGGCATTATTGCAGCATTAAATCAAACATTTTTTCCGATCGGTTAAAACCAAGAGAGGTTTGGTGTGGCAAAATTGTCCCTGATTTGAAAGTCAGTTGTCAGGACTGCAGGATCCCAGAGGGAATGGTATTAAATGGCAGTCTGATTGGATTCAGCAGTTTTCTGGTTCTGATGTTTCTCATCAGGAACAAAAAGGGTGATGGAGGCTTCCTGGGGATGTGCAGGTGATGTAATTAATGGAGCTTCGACCGAACCACTGTATCCTATTGCAGCATCATGGGTTTGCAGGGCCATTCCTTTCAGATGAAATTTTCAGCTGTGCTCTGCCTCCTTCTGAGACTCAAAGGTCCCTTAGTAATTTTCACATGAACTGTTTTTTCTCTGCTGACATTTCAGCCAATTCCAAGTTGGGCTGATGTATGTTCCCTGGTATTTCTCTCACTATGACTGACCACCTTGGTAGTTGAGCTAAACTCTTGTGTTGTGTACTGGTGCAAGGGGTAGCTGCTGTGTTGCTACTGGTGACTGGAGTACCTTTATCCAGAAAGATCACCACAAAAGATTAAATGAGGAGTTAAAGACCTTTACAACCTTACATGAAAAATGTTACAAAAGCACAAAATTATTGCTCTTTATTACGCAAAAATGGCAATATCAATCTCTGTTCCTAACTGGGGAAAATCCATTAATATCTAAAACCTTTTATTCCAGAGGTATTCAAGTATTTTAAGCTTAAAGTTTGACCCATCTTTCCACAAAGTTTCTTAAAGGGATGAAATCTGCTGACCAGAAATAAATCTGAGCAATATTCTGCTCCCATTAGAGGCTGATGGCAGCATTCCCATTGACTTCAATAGAATCATAATTTGGCTTACAAAAACTTACCATATGAGTTCTCTAACATGGTGTTAAAGTAATCTTCTGACACTGGACTTCATGAAGTTTCAAGAAGAGTAAAGCACTCCATATCTAGCACGTTTTTGGCACTCATGTTACAAAGATGTTGTTGTTTTGAAAGTGCTTGAAAGTTATATATAAAATATAACTCCTGGAAAAAACCAATAATTGATGTTAGATTGTTTTTAAAGTTATGTTAAATTACATTATTTCAGCAAAATTCAGAGATCTTTTCAGTAGTATCTTGGAAGAGACAAAGCAGAATATATACAGTTCCTGATCCTATAAGTCTTCAGTTACAGGAACAGGACTGGTTCACGTGACCAATCTTCTTTGACTCCTATTATGACATTGTGTTAAATAATTTTATAAATGAGCCAGCTGCATGACTTTGCTGAAAAAAGTTTGGACGACTTTGTCTCGCTATTATTTTCAGAGGATGCCAGTAGCCAAAAGTCTCTTTCTCTGCAGTGCAACTCTGACAATGTTGAATTCTTTCCTTAGTGTCGTAGTTAATAGTTCAGATTCTTCTCAGTTGCTTATATTGTCTTATAATGCACAGATATTATTTCAACTGCCTCCAGCAGAAGTTTTATGTATCTATCTGATATTTGATTTTGATATACAAGAAAAGCTTTCTTTATTGTTGTAATCTAATGCAGGTGACAATTTGCTTGTTTCGATTCTATTCTGATTACACAACTCTGCTGTTTAATGCTAGTCTTTCTTGTTTTTCCACTCAACATATCATGCAATTATTTTCATTCCATGTTTCTTCTCTTAAATCCTTGAAGCATCATAATCTGTCCGTCATGTTAATCCATTTTATTTGTTGAAGTCACTGTGTGTGAAGCCAGATTTATATCTCTCAATGCATTTGTGGTGTGAGAGAGTGTCAGCAATTTAATTTTTTGGTTACCTCAGCAGCAGAAACGATTGAAGGAAAACAATCAATTTAAAATACAGCAAATAAAAAAAAAAAAGTGGTCGTGTTCAGTGACCACTTGTTTTCCATGCATTTTTTTCACTTAGGTTTTTGTGTGTGGCTTCTTTCTTGAGCATTTGCCTTCCCCTTCTGTGAGCTCAGCTGGTCTAAATCCCAAAACAATGTGTCTCTATTTACTTTCATGGGCTTTCCATCAAACTCTATTTGCCTAGCTGGGGTAAATAATTGCAGTGTGCAAGTTACAAAAAGAAAAAAATTGTGAGATATAAGAAAAAGCCCAACTTTTTATGTTTAGATGGAATTTCTTGTATTTTAATTTTTGCTCATTGCCTCTTATCTGTTCACTGGGTACAACAGAAAGAGTCTGGCACTATCTTTGCACCTCCCCTTGGGTGTTTACGCATATTGATAAGATCCCTGAGCCCACTCTTCTCCAGGCTGAGCAGTCCCAGCATTCTCAGACTTTTGCTGGACTTGCTTCTGTATGTCCATGTCTCCCTTTGTACATAGGGGACCCGGAACTGGACATGGGACTTGAATTGCCCGTAGGTTTTGCACCAGTGTAATGATTTTCGTTATAATTGCAGAGTTCCTTACCATGATGACCATATTTCAAAGCCCTTCACATGCAGTTGTATTTTTTTATAGTTTTCTCTCCTCAGTTACTGTAAGGAAAAAGAATCGTGTTAGTGATACTGTACTTACTTGTGTAGTTAAAGAATGCAACATTCACATGTATACAAGTCTTTGGGAGAAGTGGTTGTATGATAATTTTAAAGGCCACTGACCAACATCTGTGATTTGTGCTATGTTGAGAGATATGAACTGGTCATTTCATTACTGATTGTGTTAATTCATTGTTTTGCTCATTTGCTTATTTTCTTTTGTTGTTCCACCCAGCTCTAAGAATCCACAACTTCACTGTGCTTCCTTCCCATAACTCTACCTTTGTATATACCAATGACTCTGCCTACTCTAACTTCTCTGCAACTGTAGGTGAGGATTTACATGTTTTTTGTTCTGCATTTGTCAAGCTTGGATGGTCCTTGTAACATTGGATTCAAAGTTAACTGAGTTTTGGTTCAAGTGGCAAAGGTCTATTTATGCTTACACTGGCAAACATTATTGAAAAAGCACTCCTGCAATGTTACCTGAATTACTCTGAATTAACGGGAGAGGCATCCCTGTGCTAAGCAGCCCATGGAAGGATGGTCCCCAGTGTTCCTCCAAAACCTAAAATATTTGTATTAAGCTTAAAAGAAGCAGAGATGACACTTCAGAGGAATGTACAAGAACAAATAGTTTGTGGTGTGTTTTTTTTCTTGTAAAGGAGCCATCTATTTTTCACCATTTCATAGTAATTTTTAGAGGATACATTAAGAAAGACAAATGTAAGCAAATTCGTAAAGCCTGGAAGTAAGATATTGTCAATCATGACATCTTTGATTAATGTGTTTGTGTTTTTTTTTTTTTTTAAAAAAAGAAAAAATCCCAAGCAAAAATCTGCACATATATATCCTTTTAATTATAGGTGCTTCTGTTAAGTCAAATAGAAATCCCTTACATCCCACCCTTCACGTGTTTTAGGCCATTTGTGTGCCTTCCTTGTTTCCCTTATCTCAATTGATTTTCAAATATCAAGCAGTACCTTGCTGGCAACTTCTGCACCTCACAGCAGGGAAAGACTGTATTCTCGTTGATGGTGTTTCCCTTGGAGCAACTCTCCTAATGCTTTTTCAGAAGAAGTTATAGTGAAGGGTCTTAAAAACCAAGGTCCTGAATCTTCACAATCCTTGCAGAAATGCCATCACAAACAATGGTGTTAACATAAAATTCCAAACTGTCTGTGCAGAAATAGATGATAGAATATCCTGTCTTGTGGAATGCAAAGCTTTTTAACACAGTGGAATTTTTTTATTGTGATTTCCTATTATCTTCATAGCTAAAATTAGTCCCTCTATCTTGGGACAAATGAGATGAACTTTCCATCATCATCTGTCAGCGGGACACTCAGACCTTAGTGAGGTTTCCTACAGTAAACAACTGTTATGGTTTTTAAGTCTTAAAAGGCTAGCGGGAGATGAATCAACAGTGCTTTTCTTTAGGAGGGGACACAAGAAAATCACAGTCAAATCATAAGACAATTAGTCATTATCCATGTTAGACAAAGAAATTGTTTCCAAATTACAGTGATGCAATACCAAAGGATGTCTGAAAGGATATATATTCCTTCCTTTTGAATATAGCTTGTCAAGTATATTCAATAATATTGATTTTTTTTTTTAATGAAAAGTGGCTTTTGATCACAATTTCTTTCAAAAAATGAAAAAACCCAATTCTGTTACATTTTTGATTTAAGAATTTCTTTACTAACTCAGCCTGATAGGAAGACATGATATGTCTGGTATTTGGAAATCTGGAAAGCATAAGGTTTACTCAGATTACTTTGAAATAATAATTTTTGGGTATATTGGTTCTGTCAAGCAGTCTTAGTTGATCAAGGATCTGAGTGATGGATATGGGTGTATTTTTTTACAACTTGAAATGAAAGAGTTATCTGTATAGTTCTTAAAAAAAAAAAAAAAACACCACAAAACAAAAAAACTCCAAACACTAACAAATACCAAAAATAAAAACAACAAAAAACCCCAACAAAAGTGAACCTATAGTTGAGACAAGATAAACATATGAGGTGTATGAGTCTGTTAAAATCATGTTTCCAGGAAGTTTTGATTTATAAAAATGTTAAACTATATTTTGCTTTTCCTTTAGATATTGTAGAAGGGATGGTGAACAAAGGAATTTATGTCACTGAAAAGAAAGGAGTTACCTTTCTCTTCTTTGGAAGCTATCAGAATTCTTGCATTAGTAACCCAGAAGTTTGTGGACCTGAAGGTTTGTAAATTCATTAATTACTATTTGCTTTTCTTCTGTCAAATTATATAATTCAACAATCGTTTTTTCTTTCCTCATTGGAATGAACTCTCTAAAATTCTAGCTTGACACTTTTCTTCATTGACTGTTAAAACAATTGAGTGTTGCTGAAAATTTAGTCTTTTCTAACTGCAATTTAAATTAGAACTAATCACCAACTACTCAGATCAATGATCTACAGTATAATTAATTCAAACAAAATCAGAAATAAGCTTACAGTGCCCAAAATCTTGCCTGTGGCACCAAGATTAATTCCCACAAGAACTGCAGTTTGACAAACAAAGAAGTTGCCCTACAGGTTTCAAATTTAGGGAATAGTTTTTCAGTGTGGTCTTTTAGCAGGAATGGTTTGGGTTTTTGTTTTTTTTTGTTTTTTTTTTTTTTTTAGATTTATCTTTGGAGATAACAAAGTTTTTAAGTTTCTGGTGTCATAGAATCCGTTTGTCCTCGTAGATACTTACCTCTCTTCATTCTATTTCTCTTCCCTTTCTTCTTCTTGGGCTAGGGTCACAAAACACCAGCTGGAACAGGGGAGAAAAGGTTTGACAATGTGTTGGTTTCAGAAGATGATTAAAACAGTATATGACTGTTAAACTAAACATAGAACTAGTCAGTAGCATAAGACATTCACTAGAGATTTAAAATTCAGTTCAAATACAAGGATCAATGGAAAATGGTGGCTTTCTATACATAAACTCCACCAGTCCCTAAGCTTAAGCAGTATTGGTAACAATGATTTTTTTTTCCTTGCTTTTATTGATTTTAGGCCATTCTTCAAATGGGTAACTTTACTTGAAATAGGATTTTTTTTTTTTTTAATCTGCAATAGCAAGAGCTGTGTATTAAGTTTTTAAGAAAGCAGGAGAAATTCGTAGAGCAGATGGTACACGGTTATTATATGAGAGTATTAGAAAAAGTAATTCAGTATCCTACTTAAGGCATATTTTCTGATACATGCTGTATCTTTTCATACTTTTTTTTGTACCACTGGGAAATAAAAATCATCAGTAAGTCATATTATTTCTACATCTATAGTATAGCATAATAATCAGAATAAATAATTTTTATGGTACCAGAGCACTCCACTATCTCACAAACGAGAACATTAAAAACATAAACCACCGAAATGGTCAGCAGATAAAATGTGAAGAGAAGAAATAATATAAACAATAAATACGAAATCACTGTAGCAGGTATAAAAAAAAAAAAGGGNGGGTGGGGGGGGGGGGGGGGGGAGAAGACAACACTCCACTATCTAAAGACAGTGTCTCTGTTTTTCCCTGAATCAGATAAAACCTGTGGCAGTGACAAGATGTAATTTTATTCACACCTACTGTTGCTTAAACATCCCGCGATGTCTGTTGGTTGCACTTGTGTGAAACTGGTGTTAAGTACACTTAGGCAGGGAATGCTTTCTGTAACGATCTTGGGATTTTTTCAGATGAAATATTACAACCCATGAAACAAAATACCAGTTTCCTAGCCTAAACTTAACATTTCAGAACTGTTATTTTGACTTGAGAAAACAAATTCTTCTTGTTTTTTAAATGTTGGAACATTCTTCCCCCCCTTCCTTCTTTCTCAAGTAATTTTTAAACAATGGTTTTCTGTAAGCAGTTTTGGGCTCATTAAAGTGGCATTTTCAGTCAAAAAAACGCCATTTGTGAAAGATGCAAGAGAATGCTCCTCATTAGTTTGAACAGAGTAGGAGAAGTTGGATTTAGTGAACGTATATGAAGTTGAAATAAAAAAAAAGAAATTTTAAAACAGCAGCCCTAAGCACAACATAGCATATCACAGAATAGTCAGGGTTGGAAGGGACCTCTGGAGATCATCTAGTCCAACCCCCCCGCCAGAGCAGGGTCACCTACAACAGATTGCACAGGACAGCGTCCAGGCGGGTTTTGAATGTCTCCAGAGTAGGAGACTCCACAGCCTCTCTGGGCAGCTGTTCCAGTGCTCCACCACCCTCAAAGTAAAGAAGTTCCTCCTCATGTTAAGATGGAACTTCCTATGTTCAAGCTTGTGCCCATTACCCCTCGTCCTATCAATGGACACCACTGAAAAAAGACTGCTCCCATCCCCCTGGCATCCTCCCTTCAAGTATTTGAAAGCATTAACAAGATCCCCCTCATTTCATAAAGCTGTGTGTTTTTGTGACTTACTTTAATTTGTATTTCTAGTTTTGGCATTTCATGAGCCAAAGTGCATGTAAGGGGGACTTAGATCCACAGTTTTCTTGTGGCTACAGGATGACAAGTAGCTACAAGGTAGTCCATTAGGACAGACAAAGATGGGGGAAGCCGGCTCCACTGCAGACATGCTGTATAATTTAGTCTCTCTTTCTACAATGATTTAAACTTCATAGAATCCTAGAATGGTTTGGGTTGGAAGGGACCTTAAAGACCATGTAGTTCCAGCCCCCTGCCACGGGCAGGGACACCTCCCACCAAACCAGGTTGCTCCAAGCCCTATCCAGCCTGGCCTTGAACACCTCCAGGGATGGGGCATCCATGGTTTCTCTGGGCAACCTGTGCCAGTGTCTCACCATCCTCATAGTGAAGAATTTCTTCCTAATATCTAAGAAATTTTTTTACTGTCAGGATAATGAGACATCTTCTAAAGTTTATCTTTCAGCCTGTAAAGAAGAAATAACAGCACTACCACACCTTTCAGAAGTGTGGTGAGGTGCTGGAGAAAGGTTGTGAGACGCTGACAGAGGAATCACACTAATAGCAGTAGTAATTAACATGGTCAGCCTTGGTGGCCCTTTCACCAGGGTGGTGAAGGATGGTGTACAGATCCAGGGGAAATGCATGGCTTTCTGGAAAGATGGTTCGATCAGTGTTTCAACCTGTTACTGGTGCAGTAAAGCAGCCAAAATACCAAGTCAGGCGTATCTGCTGATGAAGGTATTGCAACTTGCTTGCAACAGACCTCAAATTCTTCAGTTGGGAGTTCACAGCATTTATAGCTTTAAACACATATCCATCAAGATCTGGCAAACTGAGATTGATGATGTTCATGTACTGATTGATTTCTAGGAGGCCAAAGATAATTGATTAGCATTTCCATGGTGGTTATTTTATCATGTATAAAGCATTTAGGGAATGGTGTGTAGATCATGTGAATAGATGAGTGCTGTCATAAGGATAAACAAAAAGATTAGTTAGACAGGAAGATACTACATAGTTAAATTATTTATTGTGCAATAATTATTTTTAATTTTTCTGCTAAGTTAATGTGACAAAAACAATATGTGAAGTATAAAAAAAAAATTACGTTCCAGAGAGTAGTGGGGGGGAATATTTCTGGTGACTGTAGTGAGCTGTCTGAGGCTTTTCCATCTTTAATCATAAAATTATGAATCATATAAGAAATTAGTCTATGGTTTTAACAAGAAATGTACATAATAGTTTGAGGGCTTCATTAACTTGTGCTAAGATATCTGGTAGCAACTTGTCAAAGTTCGTACTGCCTGGGCAGCCTGCAGAACTGCTAACTATAAAATCATCCAGACAGCTATTTTGAATGCATGTCAAAAGAGCAGAGTCAGCAGGTTAAGGACAGCGATTATTCCCCTCTGTTCAATGTTCGTGAGAGTGTATCTGACATACTGTGTCCCTGCCCAGGGCAGGGGGTTGAATCTTCAAGTTCCCTTCCAACTCTAACCATTCTCTCATCTATTCTATGATTTTTGTGCCCTGATAGAAAAGAGGTGCTGACAAGCCAGAGCAAGTCCAGCAGATGACTTAAGGGTCTGGACATTATGACATGGGAAGGGAGGCTGAGGCTTTGCCTTAGACCATGAAGAAAAGAGAATGTGAAGGGCTGTCTTCAGCTGCCTGATGGGTGGTTATAGAAGCAGATGGAGCTATAAACAGTCTTGGAGATGTGCAGTGAAAAAGCGACAGGCAACACAGGCACATCGTAGCACAGGAAATGCTGATTTCATCTAAGGAAAAAAGTGTCTTTGCAACCTGGGTGGCCAAGCACCAGGATGGTTTACACAGTGAGGCTGTGCAATCTGCGTCCCTGGTGACAGTTTCAGCTGAGCTCTGAGCAACCAGATCTAGCTCTGAAATTTACCCTGCTTTGAGCAGGCAGTTTAGACTAGGTGATTTTTCAGAGTCCTTGCCAATTTAATTCATTATGATTCTTTGTGGCATAACCTCTTCTACTTCTGTACTTCATAAACTCTATTGCAACCTGCTCTGAACTCAGATTTTATTGTTAGCACTTTGTACTATAAATTTTGAGATGAACATTTTTAGGAGCTGCTTAGCTGAGCCGTTTTCTTTGTAAATGCATTTGACTGCAGAACCTCTAGAGCAGAGCCAGTGTGAACTTCTAAAGTGTGAGGGAGGTTTGATTTGCTACTTATGTTTCAGTCAAGCCTTTTGAGGTAACCTTTATTAAAGAAACAAGCTGTCTTACAGACTCATGTCTTCACTAATGTGCAATCTGAAGAGCTCTTCAATTTTACAGTATGATAGTAAAATTTACTGTGGATTGAACAGGATTATTTGTGGACAAATGTGTGCATTTGCAGGATTGCACTTGCATTTTGGGAAGAATTCTATGATTTTTGTGTAGGTGGAGACCTCAGAATTTTGACTGTGGCTCCGCATATGTTGCTATCGCTTTCTTTTACATTGGTTCTTTGCTGTCAGCAATTATTGGAGCACTGAAGTGTGAAAACACAGGCAAGAACATGCTTAGAAGAATTACCATGTAGTTAGCAATGGTTGGTAGTCTATAAGCACGGGCATGCTGGCAGCCAGTTAGCACTTCAGTAGCTTGGAAGCAGTCAGTGTACTATTTTGGCTTTGCTGGCATTTGATGAACATCAAAAAAAATGTAGATGCTCTCATATCTCCATATACTCCACCAGCAACTTGTGTTTTGAAATAAGCGACGGTCATGGGGGGGAAAAGGGATCATCACAGGAGGGTGAGAAGGTAAGGAGACTGGAGACATGAGGCAAAGGGAATGGAAGCATAAGAAAAAAGGCTTCATTACTTTTGGTGCTCAAAAAACTTTAGTTTTAACTGATAGAAGCTGCTCAGGAAGCAGTGATTACTGCTGTGTCCTGGGTATGCACATGTGATGTGAAACCAAGGAAGAGATGTTTATTTGGTTTAAACTGTTAGAGCATTGTTGATCTTAAACATGCTGTCCTTGTCCTTGCAGATGGTCTGTCCTCAAAAGCATTCCCACTCTGTATTCTACAGTATTGGAAATTTTTAATTGCACTTTTTTTTTTTTCATTAAGAACTCCTCTTGCTTGCTTTCATCAGGAGTAACATTTTCCTTTTTCTGGAAGACTCAAGACCAGCAGGCGAAGTTTCTCCCTGCCTCTGGTGGACAAGTAATTTCCAGTGGTTTCAAAATCTGTTCAAATGAAGGTGAAGGCTCAGTGGAATTTTACACCCGTGGGAATGCAATGATGAAGTGGAAAGCAAGCTTTAGTCCACCAGGTAAAGTGTATAATTTTTTTATTAATTTCTTTGTTATATTTTGCTTTATTCTTGCAGTAAGATGTAGTGGTAAGAGCACAACTTCAGGAAAGAGAAGTGGATGTATAAAAATAGCTACAGAGCTCTGTGCTTAAGAATTCTCTCTGTGGGGAGAGGGAGATAAACTATGAACTGAAAAAACAGTAATACTGTATTACAGAACATTTGCCATTCAGTAACAGTCCTTGGACCCAATTTGCAGTTGATTCTGCAGTGGAATTCTTACTGACATCAATAGATTAATGAGTGCTTAGATGGAAACATGAATGAAGAATGCAGGTCAATCCCTGATAGTTCTCAGTATATTCTAAAACTGGATATGTGTGCTGTCCTCTGCTGCCTTCTAAATTAAGACTTTATTTGGTAACTGTCTAACTGGGTGCTTAGTGCTTTGGCCATTTTGTTATCTGTTGAGTGTCAAGTTTTGTATGCCATGGCATAGTATTAATAAACATTTTGGTATATCGCATATCTTACTGCTTCTATCTAAACTGTGTATTGTCAGGGAGAGGTATTACCTAGTGACGGGAACAAACCCCGGTCTTCTAGTAGTGCCAATGACAGTGACTAAATCTTTTCTTGCCTTAATTTGACTACCTCTACACTGGTAAAATAGGACTTTCTCACCTCGTAGTAGCAGAGTTTTATAAAGCTCAGTAAATCAGTTTAGAAATCTTATTAAGAGAAAAGCTGCAAAATGGTAAGAATAATTCACACGTTTGTGGATTATCCAATCCAAGTGAAAATTAGTATTATGTTTTCAGCATTTCAAGTATAACAAACAAACTGTGGCAACTTTTAATTAGTCTATTTGCTTGTTCTCCAGTGCTTGCAGTCTTCATGCAGTTCTTGCTGAACTGAGCCTTAAGAAAGTATTGAAGAAGAATCTTGGCCCATAATACTTGGCAAATGTGATATATGAAACTGCAGTGAGCCCAAGTTAGAGTTCAGACAAAAGCTAACAGGCATTCTGCCAAAGTATGGGGTTCCCCATGGGTATAAAGATTAATATACGTGACATCAGCATTCCATAATTCACCCTTAGCACTTCTTATACAGCTCTATAGCATTGCACAAGTCAGCAAAACCTTACTGAACAGGAGAGAGTCTAAATGGAATTGATTCATGGATTTTGCTGTGACTTTTAATGTTTTGCAGGTCCTTATTGGACTCATATTCTCTTTACTTGGAAATCAAGAGAAGGACTGAAAGTCTATGTCAATGGAACTCTAAACACAACTGATCCAGATGGGAAAGTTTTCTATGATTATGGAGACCCCAGTGCAAATCTTCTGACTGGGACAGAGGGGGATCAAACTAAGCGCTATGTGAATGGGGCATTTGATGAATTCATTATATGGGAAAGGGCCCTCACACCCAATGAAATTGAGCAGTACTTTACAGCTGCTATTGGTGAGTATATGCACTGTTGTAATAATTCATCTTCTGTAAAGATGCTTAAAAATGTTTAATGTGTAGGATTTGTTAGTTTTATATCCTTTGTCTATTGAACATAGTGTTTAGAGGCAAAAAAAGTTAGGTATGAACGTCACTGAAATGCTCAGCTGTCTGGATGTACAGTCTTTTCATCCTGGGTTCTAGCTCTGTAAAAATGTCATAAAAAATTAACCAAGACCTGAAGTATCCAGCCATGGTTAGATCCCCTAGAATGGCGAAAAGAGGGGCAATAATTAGACTTAAGGCAGAACAGTATCAGGAAAGACTGACTCCAGATTTCTAACTTGCACTCTGACTGTTGTGTAGCTTTGAGCCAAATCCCTCAGCATATTCCAGCAGATGTGGATAATAATGGTTATCTCTCCAGTTCCTGGAATGATAAAGACTTATTAACTCATGTATGCTTGTGAACTAAAAAAATATTAGCTGAAATGTAATATAAAAGGCAAAGAATCAGGATGAGAAATAAGACTTAGAAGACTGGCCAGTAAACCCTGTCAGTTGTTCTATGGATCTTTATAATAAAATTTTCACTACAAGAAAGGCTATTGCTATTAAGTGCTTGTGTGTGAGCAGCAATTAGAAAACATCCATCCTGGGGAATAAAGCTATAGGGCATCTGGAACGTTTGGCTTCTCTGGCAGTTTCCCTGCTTTCATTTATTCTTACTATGTTACTGAGAGCTAAAGCAGTTACACCCATAATTCTTGTGCTTTTAAACCCATGGGAACCATTTTCACAATGGAAACTCTTTGAATAGCACAGAACTTCTGATGCATGCCTGGAAATGAGAATGTGTGTGTTTGACTTCCAGGTTTGATTATAACAAACAAATATACACAAAATACATTTTATCAAAGGGAAAATATAAACTAATTTATGTAGAATTGAAGTCACTGAAAAAGAAAATCCTTCATCTGGTATATAATAAAGCAATATATTTGCCTTGCCCCACAAGTAATAGCAAGTTTTGGGAGTTTTTTTTAATTGTAAAACATTTTTATTCTAAAAAGTGATTCCTAAAAGTCTTCAAAAATTCTGGTTGGGAGAGTATTCATTTGATACAGGAAATAGTTTTAAAATCTTAAAAAGAAAAAAAAGTTTTATTAACTTTATGAAGTTCTGGTCATGTTGGAAAAAAATGCCTTTGTATTTGGCTGTTGTATATTTCACAACAGTCTAGGGTTGCTATAACATTATCCAACTCAAAGCTACCATAAATCACATTCTTTGATTTAGTGTAACTCAAGAAGAATGTTATGTTGCTAAACTCAAGAGCAGTAGACTTTCAAATTGACCTGATCCATCTATATGTGTGTCCTGTTTCACTGTCAGAGAAGTATGACTTATATAAATACAAAGAGAACTCTCCTTTTTTTTTTTTTTTTAACCCCTTGAATTCTTGTGAACTCACAGCAACCTTCCTCTGAAGCCCTCCACCCTCCCATCTCACAGTAACAAATAATCAAAGCATCATGGAAAGCTCTTTCCATGAATCTGTTCAGGACTTAAGTTTCTAACTTCTTTCCTCTACTTCAGTTTAGAAAGAGTCTTACTGGGGCTCAAAAGATCTGATTGCGGGACATTAACGCAGCTAATTTTTGAAACATTGCAGTAAGAGCTGGGCCCTTGGATTCTGCTAAAGTCTACATTTTTAAAGAGTTGTATGGAATTTTGCCTGTATCCTACCTTTAAATCCCTACTGATATTTAGAAGGCTGTATAGCAAACTCCCTGATTTATACATTGAGGTGTTCATGTTGTGAGCTTTTGGGAGTTTACTGCAAATTTGCATGGCATTAGATGTTTGGGTTTTTTTCCTTAAACTCCTAATTCACAGGTCTTCAGGGTCATCTGGAGCTATCGGTTTTCTGTGAAAAATAAATTCTTAGCTTCTTAATTGAAAGTAAAGCTTGATGTGTATTTTCTAGGGGCTTAGGAATTAAAATATAAAGTGATGCCAGGTATATATAAACTTTTTTGGTAAGTGTGAAGAATTTCAAGACAATATTTTAAAGTGCTCAGGTGATTTGGAGCACTTGAGAAATGTGGAATATTGAATTTTTTACTTTTTCCTTCAAAGTGGTGGACTTATCAGATTTTATAAAACTTCCAATTTGATGGATTAAGTTAGAACATTCTCAGAGGGAGCAATGGATATTAGAATACTAATCAACATAGTAAACAAAAGTTATTCTTGGTGTCTATTTATTGACCTTGAGGGACTTAAAATGAGATTGAAGCTGGGCCAATGTGGTTTGACATAAGAAACTTAATAGGACAGCCTGTTTTTAATAGAATGAATAATCATGTTCCTTTTGGATCCATGAGTAAAATATGTTATATATAAAACTACTGTTTGATTCTGCTGAAATACCATGCTCCTTGCATATATAAATTCTTGGTAAGATGTAGATTAGAGAAAAACTTCATTTCTCTATCACAAATGACCAATAAATCCCTCTGCACAGAAAAGAATCAATATTTTTGAAATGGAGCAACTGGAAACCATCCAAAATAGTTTATTCTTTCAGTCTGGACAAATCATTTATGACATGCTTGTATGGTAACTTTCAATGGATACAGTGCTAGTGGGTGATGTTTGTTAGTAAAGCCCATCTGATTAATAGCAACCTCACTGTTACTTGAGATCATTTTACAAACACCTAATTTGAGCATACTGTAAATAATGTCTCTAACTACTAATGAAGGTTGCGTTTTGACTCCTTGACCCCTGTTATTTGTTTTAGGCAAGACTAGCATGCCCCCAAAACTTTAGTGTACCACCGTTTCCACTAATGTTCTTTTATTTAAGGGTGATGCCTTAGTTTTGTGGTAAGAAACAAAAGTGTTTCCATTGGCTTTAAATATTTCTTACAGATTTTTTTTCAATGTGGAAAAGTCTTTCTGAACTTGCCTTCACGGGTGTGATTTTATTTGGCACTCAACCAATTTAGGCTCAAGATACAAGTGAACATGAGCATTTGGAGATCATAGCTGAGACTTGAGTCTCATTATTTGCAGTGTCTTTATGTTTCCAGTCCCAGTTTATCACATATACAGAAATACAGCAAGTTTATACATGAAATTGTCAGAAGTGCCTACAGATTATTACTTGTTTCTGGTAAGAAATAGGATTTTTTTAAAAAACTTTCTGTAAATGCTTTGCATAAATGTCATGGGAAGAGCTCGGGAAGGAAGATGGATGCCAATGTTATCATTGTACAGTTGTCCATTATTTATTGATATATAACACTTGAAATCTCCTGTTTGCAAACAAAGGTTTAATTTGAAATGTTTAAGACTTAAATTGCAAGGCTCATCTGTTTAAAGATGATGAGATAAAATTGATGAGAGAATCTGTAAATGAAAGGCTTTAAACAAGCCTATGTAGCTTGTAAGTAAATAAGTAACATACATAAAACAGCAAATATGTTACTTTCAGTGAGAACAGATTCAACCTGCAGTAGAAATATCAGATTTGTTATCAGTCTTTTGTGTATTTATTTTCTCCAGGTGTGCAAGTTCTGGTTTCTTCAACGCCTCCATGGTCTGTGGTGACAACCACTACAAAACCTGTGGTAGGACCATCCTCATAACTCTCTGTAAAGTCAGAATGTGTATATATTACAGAGTTACAGACCCTCCTCGCTGTACAGTTTTCATTAGTGGCACTTATTTTAGTATCCCAATTACAGAAATCTTCAGATATGTTTAAGGAGAATTTTTAGCCACTATGGGAAGATGAGAGTACTCTAGAACTCTTAATGTAGGACAGATAAAGGGAATTCATTGTTAAATAAAAATATTTTCTATATTTAAAAAAGGGCAAAAAAAGGAAGAAACTTTTGAAATATGTCAATGAACTTTGAAGATGTAGGACATTCAAAAACATTTTGCTATTTTTTCACTTGTTTCCTTTAAAATTAGAAAAAAAAATCCCACCACACTAACAAAATTAGTTTAACTCTTTAGTAAATGCTTAATGAAAAAGATTTAAATAAAACTAATTTTTCATACATAGAACACAAACAATTAGCTGTAGTCAACCTACAAGCAATTGGCTGTTGCAATGTATTTTCACCTTCTTGCTATCTGCAGTGTCAAAGTTTGATTAGTTTTATTTTTGCTCACAGAGACTTTCAGGAGATCATGGCAGATAGGACCTGAATCGCTAATGAGAAAATGAAGCTGTGCCTGTATGCTCCGTTTATCCTGTCCATCTATCTGTGTGCTTTCCTTTTCCCTGGCTTATGGAGCCTCTTTGGAATAATTTCTGATGGGTTGTATCTCTCTTCTGTAGCTATCTACAAACGCCTATCGTCCCATCATAACTAATCTTACCGAGGAGAGAGGGAACTTTCACTCCCCTGATACCATGCTGGGCTACCTGGAGAACGTGTCCCTCAGCTTGCCCAACAAGTCCTTGTCAGAAAATACTGCTCTAAGCCTGACAGAGGTAAGTGTCTTTCACATCCATGTGGGGAGCCAGATGACCCTGAAATTCCTCCAGAAGCTGGAATATAGAATGCAGCTTTGAAAGCTTTTACTGGTTGCAAAAAATACATATGAATACATGGCCAGCAGGTCGAGGGAGGTCATCCTCCCCCTCTACTCTGCCCTGGTGAGGCCTCATCAGGAATACTGCGTCCAGTTCTGGGCTCCCCAGTTCAAGAAGGACAGGGATCTGCTGGAGACGGTCCAGCAAAGGGCTACAAAGATGATTAGGGGATTGGAACATCTTTCATATGAGGAAAGGCTGAGGGATTTGGGTCTCTTTAGTCTAGAGAAGAGAAGATTGAGGGGGATCTTATTAATGCTTTCAGATACTTGAAGGGAGGATGCCAGGGGGATGGGAGCAGTCTTTTTTCAGTGGTGTCCATTGATAGGACGAGGGGTAATGGGCACAAGCTCGAATATAGGAAGTTCCATCTTAGCATGAGGAGGAACTTCTTTACTTTGAGGGTGGTGGAGCACTGGCACAGGCTGCCCAGAGAGGCTGTGGAGTCTCCTACTCTGGAGACATTCAAAACCCGCCTGGACGCTGTCCTGTGCAACCTGTTGTAGGTGACCCTGCTCTGGCGGGGGGGTTGGACTAGATGATCTCCAGAGGTCCCTTCCAACCCTGACTATTCTGTGATTCTGTGAAAAAAGCAGTAGCTATTTTAGGGAACAGCAGAAGGTGAACTTCAATCAGAGAAAACAGTTTAAGGGTCTTATTAGTTCTTGGGGTATTATTTAATGTATAAATTATACCAGGAACCGTGACCACACATCAAAAATAGTTATTTAGTTGGGCAGGAAACAGAGTAGAAGAAAATAATTTCTTGATTTTTTTTTTTTTAGTTGCAAGTGTGTCCAATGGAGAATATATCATTCTTGAAAAAAAGAAAAAATAATAATCAGCATTTCTCTGCATGGCCTAGCTGATCCAAAATGCAGCAGTGTTTGACAGTTGTCTGCCAGGTGCAGGACATGATGAGACTGTAATCAGAGTAGTGACAGCAGCAAAACACATGAGCTAATAGCAAACTCACAACCTGGATGTAGGGAGCACTCTAGTTGTGGCTCTGTCCGTCTGGCCCTGTGTACCTGTCCAAGTGCAAATTTGTAGCTTATCTTTGAGATTCGCACCTGCACTAGAGGGTTAAAAAGTTATAAATTGCTGCTGGCTGCCCAAACTTCTGCTAGCATTTATTGCTCTTGTAATAAGCAGGGGGTAAGTTGTGCCTTTCCTCCAACTTCTCTTTTGCAAAGCAGTGGGTTATTCTTGCTGGACTCTGAAGTGGCAGAGGCCCGCAGCCTGCTCTGCCAGTGCTGCTGTGGAGGTGGAAAGCTGTGGGAGAGGGTCTGTTTGCGATGGTGGTGTCCTTGGCTTTTGTGAGTTAATAGCTTTGTCTGGCACCAGGTTCCAATCACAGCCAGGACAATTCACAAATCGCCACTGAAACTAGTTTGTGGAAAGAACTGGTCCAAAGCTTAATGGAGTAATTTATTTTTGTTTTGGCTAATCCACAAAGGGGGGGGAAAGGTGTTTTCTGCAGCCTGAGCTGAGGACAAGGGGTCATGTTCTGCTATCATAAAGTTAGCCTTCTGTAAAATGATGAGCACCCAATTCCCTGATTTCAGCAGGCTAGAAAGCTATTATTACAGTAATCAGCTCTAGTCTCACTAGTGATTGTTCCTTTAAGCCTGCGGGTAATACCAGGGTGACAAGGATTATTTACTCAGACAAACAATATAAACAAATGCTTCTGAAAACTACAGGGACAGCAATTGATGGTTTGTGTTAAAAGCTTAGTATTTGCAAACTGTAAAGCTTGGATTTCATGGATCACATTTTAATATGTAGCAAAACCCCTTCTAAAAAGCTCTAATACAATGTTTCCTTTGTATTGCTAAAAATTTTGTGTGGGCTCTGAATTGAAAATGGAACATCATCCTGTCAGATACCGTACCTGTTTCCCACATCATTTCAGTTGCCATTTGGTTGCTCATTCATGCTATCTGATGCTGCTTTGTGTGCCATGGAAGTGATTTGCAGACAGAAATGTGGGACGTGATTATCTTTAGCAAAGCTATTTTCGGAAGGAAACACAAGAGAGTCCTGATCATACATACAGACTCTGTCACTTGTCTGATTGATGATTAGGCTTTGTATTGTCTGCAGCTAATTCCCTGAGAGACAGGCGCTGAGCATGCATGCTATTTTCTGTAAAGTTATCTCTGTCCTGATTGTCATATGCCTCACAGCACAAGAAAATTTGATTTAAGTGATATGCAATAAACTTTCTGATTACTGGCACACATTTATAATGCATTGCTTCTGACAAATCTGATTTGTTTTCTGTTATAATGCTGCTCTGCTCAGTACCTCTAGCATTCCTGCTTTCCCTCCCTTCCCAGCAGTCTAACACATGCTCTTTGGAGTAATTCTGGAGTGATGCTGTGACCCGAAAAGAGATACTCACTGAACACTCTGGACAATTTGGGCTGGGTCCTGGGTTTAGGATAACTTCTGTGCATGGCAAGTAGAATTCCGCACTGAATTTTGAGAGGGGCTGCAAGGTGTGTGCTGCTCAAAAGTAAGGTCATGTAGCATAGCTCTGGTACTGCCCTATGTATTATGGCTTGTAAAATTATGCTCAGAAAGTCTTGCAGCTTTCTTCTGCGTTTCTCAGTGGAACTTTTCTATATTCAGTTGATGCTTTTAAGGCATTTTAGCAGAGAAGTTTAAGGAAGACGTGTGTGGGGGGGGGTTCTTTTAATTTTCCGTAATTTTCTGTGATCCCTTTTCTCCTCCTCCTATTTGTCTTCATCAGCAAAAGTTGTTAGGACAGGGACTGTATCATGGCGAGTGCTTGAATAGTGCCCAGCATGACAGATCTTGACCTCAAAACCAACATTTAAGTGTTGAAGTTAAGCAGATAATAAATTGTACAAGTGATGGGACCCAGATACTGAGTGCGGTGGAAATACTGTCATCTAAGACTAAAAGAGGTATTAATGTCCTGAGTTTAGATAAAATGGGAGAATAAGTTCACTTTAGTCTTTCAGTGTTGTCATCTCAGCTGTAGTATAATGATTGCACTTTGGGAGTTTCACAGTGGTGTTACTTTTAATAAAAAAACTATTACTTTAAAATGTCACCATATAGAACACGATGAGAGAGCTGAAAGGTGGAGATGAATCTGTGACTTGAATGAAAATAGGCTTGTCATCTTAAAATAAACCTGAGAAAATCCTAGCAGAGATCTATCTACCTTGGATCCTTACCAGGAGATGTAGCTGATTAATAAATAATCTAATAATACAGTTTTATTTATCTTTTAGGCATTTTTAATAGCTATTGAAGACTTTCTGTTATTGCCCAACTGGATTGATGTACCAGAGGTAAGGCAAATGGGTTTAGATTTGTAGGTTAGTTTGGTTGCATAATTCCACTTGGATAGTAATGAAACTGGTTGCATCTCTTATTCTTCTTGTTAGGACTCTTTGGCAGTATGACTTATGTATTTTCTCAGATGTCACTTTCATGTTTTCAGTAAAGGTCCACGGACAAAACAATTATGTCATTTTCTTTTATTTTAACCCTCAAAAACTTCTTAAAAGACAACTTTGTCTGTGGTTATTTCCACCTATTTCAGGATGAATGAAACACAATTGTATTTATAAAATAACAGATATTGTCACTAAAGTAAGTGTTTAATCACTTCTTTTTTAGCACTGAACTTTGATATTTAAAAGTTCATATTTGTTTTGTAGACTGATGGTTTTTCAGTGCATGTGAAATATGCGGTCAAATGCTGGTGGGAGCAGAGAGTAATTTGGAGATATTCTATAAAATATAGTATTTCATAAGGTCAGGCTCTGGGTGGCACCAATTTGTGTAACACTATCCGCTATGTGTGGAAAAGGTTGTGGAGAAAGTCACATTTGACTTTGGACAATGATAAGCTGAATGATGAGTCACACAGGAATTTAACGTGGCACCTTAGCATTTTGTGCTATGAACTGCAATTTCTTTTGTAGTAGAGCCTTCTCTTTCTTCTTCCCCCAGACCGCTCATGTATTTGGAAGTTTAATTCAAACTATTGACAGTGTGATGGCTCACATGACACGCAATCTGGATGAAAGCTCGTTACCTCTAACTGTTGAGGGCACGTCATCTGTGGCAGGTAGGATTTAGCAGAAATGTTCTCTCTGGGCTGTCTGGGTGTCCTAAATGCTTCTGTGCTTGCAACCCCTCCTTTACCAACACAAAGGAGGAAATAAAAATAAATAATTTTCTCTTTTGAATACAAAAGAGTGTTTCAGTTGTAGAAAGATGACTGTGCAGTTAGCGAGAGGTAATCAGCTCTGACTACTTGAATTTCCTTGAGGTTATTTGGGGAGGGGTTTAGGATATGAATTCCATGAAATTAATCTATTAATACTATACTAATAGGCAGTTAAAGGGCCTAAAGCTGTCACACAGCGCTTCAAAGTTGCAGATGCCTGGATGCTACGAACCTTAATTTTGCAAGGTTTTTGCAAGAGGTTGCAAATAATAGGAATAGTTTTGACCTTTTAGGAGAATTTTATTTTATTACTGTTTGGCATCCTAGCACCCTAACTTCATCTGTGTCTTTGGATGTTACAGGTAGGAAAAGTAATTTATCTGTTCTGGCATTCTGCTCTGCCTTGTTGAGACTTATGTGAGGGGACAAATAACCTGAGCAGTCGCCAGTACCATCAGTTGCTGCACGTACTCTCTTGGACGCTGGCATGCTCAAATGGAGCAGTGGAGGTCTGAAATAACGCCTTCAAATGTCAGTGGAAGAGTCTGTTATCAATCTGTTTTGCTTGCCCTGGTACACTCCGTA
The DNA here is from genome assembly GCA_013398815.1 of Ibidorhyncha struthersii. Taxonomy (NCBI): domain Eukaryota; kingdom Metazoa; phylum Chordata; class Aves; order Charadriiformes; family Charadriidae; genus Ibidorhyncha; species Ibidorhyncha struthersii. The sequence goes on along the minus strand of VZSZ01002970.1, from coordinate 726,033 downwards.
TTTGAGCATGGGTGAAATGATCCATGGTATATTAACAGTGCGTGTACCACCTTCTCTGTCATAAAGGAGTCAGATACAAAAGGCAATTTTATACTTGGGGAATTTACTATATTTTCTGCAAACATCTAGGGTTTTAGATTCAAGACTTGCAATAGTTATTAGGGAAGCCTAGTTAAATAGTCAAGTAGGTTGTAGAGGCTATCAATTTTATAATATTTTTGTTTGGGTTATTACACAGATTACACCTTGGTCAAAATTCATCCTCAGACTCTGAATTTGTCCCACTATCGATTTCCATCTCGAGGACAGAGCTATATTTCCATTCCCAGTGAAGCTTTTCATGAAAAAGGTAAGAAAAAATTTAAAGGGAGGAGCAGAGTCATGGAAACAGCATATCCAAAAATGCTTCTGCTTGAAATCAGGTTTTGGTTTGCTTTGTCTTTGCAAGTAACCAATTTGATCACTGTTGATCATACTGACTCTAAAGAAGTGGCAGTTGTCCTGTCATACTAATGAATGATTAATGTGGTAGAATTTTCATATTACTTGAATTAATCTTGAATAATACAGCTGGGCCACAGAGACTGAAGCCATTTAATTCTGAACATCTTTTTACATCAGAGAAGCCATAATTTCTTAAATTATTTTTAATCATCTGAACTGGTTAATTTTAAGAAATTCCAGGATGCCAGATCAGGTATTACTTATCCCTTCATGCAAAATTACTCTTAAGGTTATATGAAATGAAACTACACAATTACAGGTTTAAGCAACGGCAGCTACAGAAACAGAATGAAGATGTAAACTACAGTCAAGGCAAAAAAGCAGAACTCCGAAATCTATACCTAGGCTAAAATTTTAATAATCTCAAAAGCCAAGGTGTGGCAAAAATCTGAAGCTTTAGTCAAGACTCTAAACTAACAATGTTTAAAGTTAATTATCTATGTCTTAATCGGGGATTGAAGGAACCTATTTACCAAAACATCTCCCTGCATCCTCAAGTCTTTGAAAACCTGACCTAAATTGCAACCTTCAGAATTTACACACCCAGAGACCTTTCTGCAGTCCCCTCTGTTGAAGGAGGGTTGGTCCTATTCATAAAGTGCAAACTCAGCTGCAGATAACCTGCACTGAGAGAGACTCTCATAATTACTGAACTGTCTACCTTACTTGTGATGACTGCTTTGTTTCTTTGCACTGGTAGGGCGCTCTGGCTGGAGACTTCACTGTAAGTGCTCTGAGGCTTGAATAACTAATTGCAAACCAACTTGTAATGCCAAAAATAGCATGTAGGAGGACTTTTTTTTCCCTTTCCCCGCTTGTGAAGTCTCTCACCATGCAGATTTTTTTTTCCTTCAGAACGTTATCGTGCTTGGTATCCTGAAATGATCCAGCTCATTAAATGTTTAACTCTTTTTCCAGCTAAAGCTCGCTTCTGAGTAATTTCAGCCTTCGGGCCACTCTTCTGCACTGTCCAAATGAGCTAACCTAAAAATTTTATTCCACCTCAAACAGTTGACACTATAAATACTTGGAACCCAGGAAAAGGGATAGTGAAAGACATCTATGTGGCTGAGAATTAGAAAATATGCATCTGTCTCTTCACTCAGATGCTGGAGAAACCATAAATATTTGGAATGCAGGCAGCAAACAGACAACCAAAGTGGAAAATGGTTGCCTCTGTTTGAGTTTTATAAACTGCCATTTAGTGTAGGTGGTGGTGAAGTGGCCTTGAGATTAGTGTAGCTACCATTGAGAGATTGACTCTGGTATGTTATGTGACCCTTTCTGGTGGTATTTTGGGGGATTTATAATTGACAACTGGTTACTTTAACAACTTATTTTGGAAGTACAGTTGTGCAGGGCGGGCATGCTTTTATTTTACTCTTGATATCTGTCTCCTGTGCCATACTGCAAGACGATCATAATTTTTCACTTAAAAGAATCAGAAATTTGCTAAAGCAAAGGTATGAAAGTCTACAGAAGTCAAGGCTGTTAATTAACACAGAGTTTGAGGTCTAGGAGAGAAGTGTCTCTTGCTTACAAGTGTTGGTCTGAGGAATAACCCTTGTTCCCTTTTCACAGCCTGGATTACCATTGTTGGCCTGCTTTACCATAACATGCATTATTTCTTTCATAATATCAACCCTATGGATACCAAGTAAGTATCTCAGACCTCTCATGCTGTAACAGCTTGTTTATTACCTTAGTGATATACCTTTATAACAGTCATGTCATTATCAACTGTAAATAAATTACGAGCCATAATCCTGATTCTGCAATATTGAGGACATGTAGTCATTAACTAGAGAGAGATTAAAGCTTACATTAGATGTTTTACTTTATGTTGTAGTAAAATAGATTTCCGTAGCGACATATTTGTCTTTCTTTGTCTTCTCCTTCCATCCATCATATCTGTTATCAGAATTTCATAATTTTAATCTGTGTCATAAAAGGAAATTACATCTTTTCTCCTGACACATATAAAGATAAAGCTTGCACTTAAATGAAACAAGTAAAAAACATAACGTCCCTCTTCAGGTAAAATCTGAATACTAATCCTAGAAACCTGTAAGGTTATTTTACAACAGGAGACCAGGCAATGCTTAAAAGACCTTTTGTTTTATATGCTGCATCAATGAAATCATTAGTAGATAAGATAAAGTAAATGCAGAGCTGTATGCCTCTCAGCAGTACAGTTCCCCAGGGAATTTTGCAAGGCCATTCATGTAAATCATTACACTTTCCTTTTAAGCTAGCATGACTTTATGTTTTTATTTGCTCTACATTGGGGTAGGTAGATTAGTTTACACTTTCTCTCAGTCTTTCAATCTGATTTTCAGTGTGTGTTTGTGACAGCAGAAGGAAAGATGTGGCATCTCAGCTGTCATGAACACCAGGGATTACCTCCCTTTCTTTACGTACAGCTACATAGAAGGTCACGATCGTGGGAACTCATTTGTGATCTTCAGGGTAAAAAATCATGGTTTATGACCAGATTGATCCACTGAGATAATCACATAGCTATTACTAAATAGCATTTTTAAATCAAGTAGCAAGTTGTACTGTTGTTTACCCTGCTCTCTCAAAAAAAGGGAACTTAGCAGGTGGCTGTAAAGGAACCATCTCATTAATGTGCAATATTTCTTACTGACACGAAGAAATAGAAGCAATAATTTATGACATCTTATGTTTTTCAAACAGGAGGATCAGTGCAATTTATTAAGATAATGAGCTATAATCTCAGCTTCTCAAAGAGAGAATTAATATGGTCTTGACTTTCGTCAAAGTTTAGCAAACACGATATGATTAAAGATGCTGCATGTCAAAATACTGTGTTCTAATGCATTGTCATAGAGTCTACAGCTCCTGGGGCTTTGATATAGCAAAACAAAACAGTTATGTCATCTTTGTGTACATTCTCTGAATTTTGTGGAATAGGATAACCTAGAGACTCAGTCCTGTTCCACTGAGTTGTATGTATTTTTATCACTTACTTTAGAGAAGGAAGGATCTTGAAGGATTTCGAAGAAGGACTTTGGGAAGGGGGGATCTGACCATGCCACAATGAGAAACATAAAGACACTGGAGAAGAAAGGTCTCCTAGATTTCTATAACTATTCCAAACTACACACTACAAACAGTTTGAGTAATGTATTACAGAATCACATCTATAAAATTCTAGATGCAGATCTGTCCAAAATGGCATCCAAAACACTAGTAATACAAGGAGTGCTTGCTTAGTGATTTTCCTCTGTGGAATCAAACCCCAGGTATTCCAAAAATGTTTTAAAAATAAGGATGCAGTCCTCTCCTGCTGGTTTTCTTTTTTGTGCTGTACTATTTTTTTTTTTTTGCTTATATCTCACTAGAATAACAATGTCTTCCCAGAGCAGTCTGTTTTAAAGACTTTCTTTTGTCTTCCTTCTAGCACTGGGCTACTCAAACACCTGTAACTTGAAGCCTGTCCATTTTCTTCTTAAGGGCATTTTTTTTTTCTTTTGTCGTGGAAAGCTAAAACCAAAACTCTTGGAGTGTTTGTGCTGTACAGACAGATGACTTCTATTTTCAGACTACATAAATAGCAGTTTCTAAGGGGAGTCAGTTTTGATTCTTTAAAAAAAAAAAAGGCAAACAAAAAAAAATCCACAAAAAAAAAGGTTTTGAGCCCAGTTCTGATCCCGCTCGTATACAGTTTGTGTAAATCTGTAGTAATCCCACTGAAAGTAATTGCAAAATAGACTCACTGCCACCTAACATCAAGGCCATGGTGAAGAAAGGCTTGTGTATGCAAGCGCAAAACACAGAAATGCTTGCTTGTGCTGAAGTTTTTTTTTCATGCCTCAGAATTAATCTACCTCTCTAAAGTTAAAATGGCAGATACTGGGTGTGGAAAAAATGTCCATCCTGTTAATCTGTGTAGGAAAAATCTCAAAATGTCAGACATTGGTCTTAACATTACAAATCCTTCTCTAAACTCTTCATATCAGAATAGCAAATTCTGCCCTGAGATTAACAAATTCGAATCATGTGCTGGTTACTGGGAGCAGAAGTGATCTCTGATACTGATGTTTTTTCGTTGTCAGCACTAAGGGCTGATGCCTGGGGTTGTGCCCAATGAGTTCTGATTTATTTGACCTTGCTGAGGAACTGAATGAAGTTATTTTAATGTCTCATGACTTTTTTTTTTTTCTGAAAGAAAAACAAGAAACAATTGCAAACAGGTGGCGGATGCAAATAAGATGTTTTTTAACATGCTTTGTAAACTGGTGCTTTCCAGTGGTGTGCTATGTTTGGAAACCCCCACTGGTGGTTAATTCACTATGGCTTATATTTCTCATAGTTAATACCATTCATTCACATACTGAAGAGGTGGATGACAGAGACAATTTTACTCCTGCACAGTTTGTTACTGACAGTGTAAAAAATTTTACCCTACAGCCAAATGGATCTTAGTTACTCCTAAATGTGCAAAAATGCCGAAGTCATAAGTTTTAGCTGAAAGCAGAAATAAGTGTTCTTAGATACTGCAGAATTACTTCAGCCTAGGAAAAAAAAGTATTACCTGGACTAATCAGATATTTAATTGGGTTCAGCTGTTTGTATTGTGACCTGAGTTACTCTTTAACAAAACTAACTGGACATAATCAATTTTTCAAATTAAAGCTATAGGTTACTTCTAAATATATTCCTATGTATATGTCTGTATCCATTATCTGTATGTCTTACACATTAATACGTATGTTTGTTTAGACAGCCTGACCCCCCCCCAGGTTTTCTCCTCACTTAGATTGCTTTGCTTAGTTTATTTGCTTTGTAGGATTCTCCTTATATAAAGCACTTTCAGCAAGGCTTGTAAAACTTTGCAAAAGAGGAGCAGAATGAGGGAATACTTACAATATCAAGTCTCCTAATGTCTAAACCTATTCCCTATACTTTGTAGCTGTTTCTAGTTCTGTAGGATCTTTTGGGGTCAGATCTTGCTCCGCTATAGAAATTCATTGACTTGAATGGAAAAAGGAGGTCCTGTGTTCCTGTTGTGGGTGTTGTGGATGAACTTAAATGTTGGTGTTCTACTTCCTTAAGTATTTGTTCTACTTCCTTGTATTTGTTTCTTTCTAAGGATTGCTGAAGCTGCTGCCTACAAAAGTTATATGATCTCAGCAACCAGTTATCTTATCTCTGTCAAAGTGGAACCTCTACCCAAGCTGTCCCACAATCTGTCAGGATCTCCTCTTATTACCATCCAGCTTGCCCATAAATTGGTAAGTGAAATGGAAACTACCAGTTTAGGCTGTTGTCAGGGCGGTTCAAAACCTTGGTGTCTGTGAAGGCTTCTTTGTGTTTGTCTTGCAATTTTTAGTAGCAATTCAGATGTCATTTGTGACTACGGTATTATGTTTTTCCAACTGTTACAGTTCAATGACTTCTGTTTCCATCACTGCAAAAGGCTGGTTAGTGTACATACTGAAAAAGAAGGTGAAGCGACAAGTATAGCTTTAGGCCTTTCTGTATGTATCGTTCTACGGATGTGTTTGTGCAATCTACAGTAGGATGGTATGAATTACTGCTTTCTCACTAGAGCTGTCAAAAACAGGAATTCACTTGTGGTTTTTGCTTTTGGTCTTCATGCACACTGAGGTAACTGGGATGTTTTGAATGCCCTCATGAATAAACTCAGAGAAGGAACTCCTCCAAAGGCAAATACAACTATGATGGGCAGAACGTCTCCTGGGATAGGACTGGAGCAGGTTCAAATCCCTGTTCTAGTGTGAGCACCCTTTCTAGAAAGCAGAGCATTCTGAATCTGAGAAACAAGAGACAAGAAATATGACAATCTGAGAACTTATTTAAACTGATCAATTTTGGTAAGACATTTCAATTTTACCAAATTAGCATATTCCAGCAAGAAATTGGAAAAATAGCTGGTTTTGTTCGCTCTTGGAGAAAAAGGCATCTTTTTTTCTCTTGTTGGTGGAATGGAGAATAGCTGGGTTCAAACTCCAAGGTGCTGGCATGAGACATGCAGCATCTATGACCTACTTAGTGTTGAATGGAAATGAAAAAGAAAGATTTTAATTCTTAAATATTTCCTAGAAAACATCTCTTAGACGTTCTTCTGAATATTTTATCATATTTTTCTTTCAATAGCTGTTTTCAAGCCAGTTTATCTTCTTCCTGTTGGGCTTCTGATAAAGATAGAGTAGGAAAGTAATATGAAAAGCAAATATCTGAAAAAACCCTAAGGCAAAGAAATGAAAAGTGTTGTTTTGCTGACAGTTTTTCAAACTAAGGACTCCCCTGAATGTTCCTAGTGGCCTCTTAGAGGTGGGCACTTGTGAAGACTGTATTTTGTGCAGATCATTTATAAAATGTACTTTGTTTTCTTTATTCAGGTACCTTCTTGTGCTTTAGTGTGATGATTTACTAGCAGGCTGTTACACAAACCTGTGGGTTTTTTTCTTTTTGTCTGTTGACTTTCACTATGAAGATCACTGGGATCTTGGTATACAGATAGAAATTTTGCATTTATCATCTGTCTGTCTGTTTCAGTCAGCAGAATCCATGAGAACATGGTATGAACATGTCTGTCTAACACACTGTGTGTATGACAGATACAGTTTGATTGGGAGTTTCAGACTCTACCTAGAGCAGTGTATGCTTTATGTTGTGCATTAGGGGTGTGGCTGTTTTCCAGAGCTCTTACTGCTAACTGGCAATGCATTCACAGGCAGCCATCTATTATCTACCATAGTATTTCTACAGTTACTTCCATTTTGGGGAATGTTCAACTCTTACTAATCCTCCTAACACCTGTTAGGTGTGACTTGGTTTTGGTGTTTGGTTGGGATTTTTGCATGTCTGTGTTCGTTTGGGGTTTTTTATCTATTTTATTTTTTAAAATCCTCACGGGAAGTGGGGAATTTATCCCATTGTGTTAACAGCATTGAAAAAGTAGCTCAGTGCTGTCTGAAATCAGTCCATAAATATATGTCAATGCATTTGTATTTGAAGTTCTGATAACTTTAATTATGAGGCGGGATATACTTCTAAATGTGTACTGAGCATGATCTTAAACTCTGTTCAATAAACTGTACTGGGATAATAAATGATAAGAGCTAGATTTTGCTCTTAGGTGTAGAACCCTGAAAGGAAGTGGATAAAACACAGAAGGTACGCGCCTCTGAAAGAGAGGGAACTCTTTACCTGCTTACTTATTCCCTCCAGCAATAATCTGTCTGGCTTTTACATCTTATTAAGTGGTATTATCCTGTTTGACGAGAAGTTTGAGATGTAATGAAGTTTTGCTCCACAAGTACATTTAGAAAATTCATAATCTCATTGCAATTTTTACCCCTGAAAAATTAGTGAACTTGAACTAGATACTGGTCCCATGCTGGACTAAATATCCATTTCTCCAATGTTTTTCAAATCAAAACTAAATGCAACTGTGTGAGATTTTCTGTGCTTCTTCCAGAGCCTAATTTCAGTATTATCAGATGGTGAAGCACTTCGTATATCTGCTATCTTGGTTTCTAAAATTCCTTCTAAAATTCCAAATCACATGTAAAAAATCTAAATGCTAAAAACTTTCAAATACTAAGACATTCTGGAATCATCAAATGTGTTGAAACAGAAAATATATTTTGACATCATAAAATTTTTATTTAAATTTGTTTGCCATAACTAATTTATATTGTATTTCCCAGTTGGAAAAGAGTCAGAATAGGTGTTTAAAAGGGGTACTATGTGTAAAAGTTTGTAAAGAGGATTAATAAAGCAATAGCTGGAGAACTGGGCAATGGGAATACCTGTAGTAACCTTCTCTCTTTCTTGTATTTTTTTTTCATTGGTGGTGTGAATTTTCTAAGAAAAGCTATTAATCAGTGAGCAACAGAACCAACCCAAATGCCTCTGGGTATCTTATACGTGGATTCTAAATTCTGTCAGTAGTCTTTAGAAACAAAGATATAGTGTAGATGGAAATGGATTGAATATTTGTCTGTGGGGAAGATGTGCAGTAAGGAGGTGAGTAGAATGTGTGCAGCTCTGCTGAAGTAGTATATTACATTGAATTTGATAAGACTGTTTCCCTCTGACACCTATGGCTTTGGGAATATAATTTCTCTTCTGGCTTTTAATTAGCGGATACATTTAATATTAAGGAAAGGGTGGATAGATCATACCTTCCAGTTATGCATAAGTAAGGCAACAGTGGGCCAAATCTGTTCTCTTTTACACTGCTGTAGATTTTAAAAAGCTCCAATGAATTCTGTGGAGTAATTTTAAACAATATAAATTTAGAGAACTTACTTGTGAATTTACTTAAGTAAATTACTTAAGCAAATTTACACAAGTAAATTTAAGTGAAGTTACTTAAGCAGATTGGGAAATGACTGCATGTCTCTGAAACCTTTCATAGGATAGGTCCTTTCTATCATATTACATATTATTTCATACTTGTTTGAGTATGGTTGCTCATGAAATAAAAGTAGAATTGCAGCCAGAATTTCTTTAACATTTTCAAGATCACTGTGTTAAAGTATGTAATTTAAAATAAAGAGTAACAGTCAAGCTATTTATGTAAGTTTATGACTGAATATAATGATTAAACCAAGAGCATAAAATCTGGCTTAGAAAGCTGTTTCATCCATTAAAACACTGCTTGCTTATAATAATGAGAGAAACATTTGAAGTGGATACCAATCTCATTCTTATACTTGCCTGTTTGTTCCACATAATGCTCTCAGTTTAACAGAGAGGAAAGTAATATGAAAAACAAAGTGAAAAATAACAAGTCCAAACAAATAGTTTTTCTCTATTAAAATGTAAGTTTGAATCTGACTTTTTTCAGTTGATCTCATGTAGTTATGGCTACTCCAATGGAGTCTACGGGACTGCACAAGTAGAAAAACAAGAAGAGTGAAAGGAGAATATGGTTTCTTGTACTGATGGTAGTGATGCTTGGCACAACTTGATAAAACTTTAATTCTTTTTCTTCTAGTGTGTATAGGAAAAATGCCAATCATTGAGCAACAGAAAACAAAAAAATAAAACATCTGTTTTAGGAAGTAGGTACAAAGAGAATGTCTGTGAACTGAATATCACCTCTTGAACCAAAACTTCAGAGTATTTATCATTCCACAGCCTAACTCACTGTTAGTTAAATCTTCTCTTAGGCAAGGATTCTCTGGGTTTCTCTGAAATTGCCTGCATTTTTTACATAGTTTTTAGGAGCTTGTGAGATGATTAAATTTCTCTTTCTTTTTGAACCACGAGGCAATGAAAACTGATGCTAATGTCTAACCAATTAAGGAAGAATGCAGGGAATATTTATAAATGACATATTAATGCTTCCTTTTCTAGAGAGCACTATGGGTCAATGGGTACTGAGTGCACCGAAGAGATGGGTGCCCAGCCTGGGGGACAGGCTGGAGGCTAAACTGGTGGTGTGGAGCACAGGAGCTGAGAAATCACCTCATAGTTAATACGTACACTGTTAATTTCATGGGTACAAGGACTAGGGAGACTAGACTACAGACACCTCCATCAGAGAGGATGTAAGAAGACATCAGTAATTACGGCCATTAGACCTTGATATTCAGGCTTGCAGCTGGATTCTCATGGGACCAATATTGCTGGGCGACATTCTTTCTACCAACAGAACAGGCAGAACATTTTCTGGTCAAGCTTCCATTGGTGGAAAATGGTTTTCTGACTTAAAATAGAAATTCTCATGAATCAGGCTGAATAAGTCATCCCAATTTTTCCCAGGATAAATATTACTTGTTTAATTCTTCTTAAGAAGTAAAGACTTCCTGTGGATAGGATTGACATATACGTTTTACTACTTACAGTGTTATTTTTGTTTTAATTGTCACTATTCTAACAACAGCTTATTTTGTTGCACAATCCCTGAAACTGTTTTTTCTGTTGCTCTTTTCTTTTATCTTATGAAAATATTAGCAGCTTTAGAAAGATTGTTTTGCAAGAAGACTTCATCAAGGATTTAAAATTAGGTTCTTTGCATAAGAACATAAAGTGATTGTGTTATTCTTTCTGCCATTCTGAGGAATGCTCATCTCTTTGTATCCAGCGTCCACTTTTATAATACAATTACATAGCTAGGAGTGAAAAGCAATTCTCATTTTCCTTCTCTGTAGATATAAGATAGCTTTTCCTGTGATGTCTGGGGATCATTGAGGGTCTTTTTGCTTGAGGCTTTTTACATATTGCAGAATTACATTCACGGATCCTTTTAATGACTGTCCCTTCCTTCCCACCGCTTAGGGTACAAGATGAAGTGTGACACTGTAGACTCAGAGCTATTGTTGTCACTCTTTTAAGCTGTTTTATTAATAGTGATATTTTATGTCATTAAATATTTTATACTGTTGATTCAGTGTTTGTCCTAATACAGTCTTGCCAGTGAATGTACACCTGTGTGAAGAATGAGAAGAGCTTGCTCTATGTATACATATTGTTTTCTTTAGCTCACCTGAAAAACTATCGGACAAAGGCTGCAATGCAAGAAAATTATGTTCACTGAGAGCCAGTATTGGCTGTAATTGCAGCATATTCAGTGTGAACACACATTTTCCTCTAAGTTTACCAGCTCCCTTGGTATGCCCGCTGACTGGGTCAAGTTGTAGTATATAGTAGTCTCTGTTCTGGAGACTGGAACACTTCCAGCCCATCAAGGAGGACCGGAGCGAGAATAAGGGAAATAGAGGATCAACAGTGATAACCATTGCTCATCTCTAACCAATGTGTATTATGGCTGAAAAGCTGACTGCGTAGTCAGCTTATGGGAGCCCTTGATGAACTTGAACGACAAGAGCAGCTATGTTCACACTGGATAGCTACTCACATCAAACTCACTGTTGCATCTTGGCGCATGCATTGGTAATTTTCATAGCAAGTCCAAAGACCAAACCAGTAAAGATACAGTGAAGCTAGGCCCATGCTCCTTAGTGGAACTACCCTGAGGCATATCATTTTGGCTTTAGCATTGAATGGACATAAAGAGTTTGAAGATGGGCTTGTATTAAGGTGTTAAACTTTGCAAAATGTCTAGGATTTCTTTGGAAAAGCTTTAGATTACATTCCCAACATCTTGGTCAAAAACGTTGACAAAATCTGAGATGTTGGACATACAATGTCTTTAGACAGACATTGTTCTTCATAATTGTAAAGATGTCGTTACAATAAAGATGCATTTTTTGAGTTATTTCTTTACAATAGGTTGCAGCATTTATTGTAATATAAACATCTCTCTTTATCAGCAAAATTTCATCTAAACTAAGCCCTTTGGACAAAAGTTGATACACTAAGTTACAGTAGTCAGTTGTTATTCAGGAACATTTCGGTGAAGACAAACATTTTTTGAGTGATTTTTAAAAATGATGATCAGCAACTTGGATGAACTACAACAGCAAAAAAGGGAACAGAAATTAACTAACACCTCCAGTGTGTGTGGGATGATGTGAAGACTGATGGTAGGTTTGCAGCTGAAGAAGGCTTAATCTTGACCTGTCCAGATGTTTTGTAATGAAGCAACAGTACGTTTTGCAAAATGATCATCCTCAAAAAAATTTCTGTTCCTGGCAAGATGTTTTTCATAGCAGGAGAAACTGGAGAAGAATTAACACTTCACTTATATGATCCAAGAAATTACAGTGCAGGGTAGAAATTCAGATGAGATGAATGTCAAGGCTGAAATGCGTACACAATGTGCTCTGGCAAATGTCAGAAGAGGCAACAGAGGAAGAAATGGTGTAAAACTGCACCAATATCTTGTAAAATCCATATGGCTATGTAGCATAGACCTTGATGTTTGACCACACTGAAGTCACTTTTTGTCACTGTCTTGGGAACAAAATAGCTATAAATTCTTGTCTTTCCTGACAAGGCAGGTGACAATACCAGCTTGGTGTAAATCCAGGCGTATTCGGTGCAGAGAGGGTAAAGGACTGACTAAGGTGGTGAGACGAAAGGGGAACATTCATACCTGGGATGATGCACCAGAGAATACCATGCTCACTACTCCGTCAATCCCTTACTGTTGACTGGCACCATAGAGAAAATTGCCTTACAGCTAGAAGAAAACGTTTTGTAGACTAGTTTCAACCACTTTGAGGCTTCTGTAATTTTCTCCAGGGCTTTATTTTTCCTTTCCTTTTTGCGGAAGAGGAACACGTGCAGCGGCAGTTTTGGAGAATTATAAACTCTGGACTGTTACACCCTCTGTGAGAAGGCCTCGCATGAAGATTAGATGCAAATTAGGAATTCTTAATGTAGCCGGTTTTCTCTCAAATCTATGTAATGCATATGCCATTTTAAAGATTTGTTTGTTTCTGGGGAAAAAAATGTGCTTTACTTAGATACTAGCAAGTTAGGGCTAACTTAGCATTGTTCCATCTCATTCATTTGCTCCATGTGGTTCACTTTAACAAACATAGTCTTTGGGGAGTTGTCAGCCTCACCATGAAGTGTTAATCTTTCCTGCTGTTTTATTACACTGAATCATTCAAACAGCTGCTTCTCTCCTCATTTTTTGACCAAGTCCTCTCTCAGTCATTTTTCTGCTTCTGCTTTTTTACTTTCTGCAATGAACGCTTCCCATCAGAACCCCGGTGACCTGCTTCCTCTAAGCAATTCGCTAGAGCACTTCGTCAGTGAAGCTTTATCAGCTTTTTCTGTTAAGCACATCTCATATTCTGTTATGTGACTCTCCTAAATCTCCAGAACCAGGACTCATATGAGGACATCAGTATTTATTATTGTAAGTGTAGCCTGCAAGCCTGGGAAGTGCCCTCTTGGTGTACTACTTTGGAGATGGTAAAGTGCAGGGAAAAGCTTGACCTTCTCTTCTCTCAACTGTGCTCCCATTATAAAAAAGCACTGGTAGTCCCCTTGTGATTCAGGGAGATATAGATAAGGCTAAGGAATGCTTTCATTGAGCTTTTAATGAGGCAATGGGACTTTTGCCTCAAAAAGTTACCAGAACATCACCCTTCTCTCTGTTGTCTTGTGCCTGGCCAGCAGCGTGCCATATCCTGAGATTTGTTTAACATCATTACTGATAGGAAAATAAAATGAGAGAAGAACCAATTCCCAACTGTACACAAATATTAGTGCTACTATGAGAGAGACAAATCAATGTGGAGCCAATTTATTTTTATGGTGAGTTAAGTGTGACTAATTTATGTATTGATTGAGGAAAACCAATGACTTTTGCCCACGTCTGCAGAACAAAGATATAATTTTTCACTGGATGGACTTTGCCAGAAAAACTTGAATAAAATACAGTTAAACTGACTATTAAAAAGTGCACCACAGTGAAGCAAAAAGAAAAAATAATAATAAAGCTTGTAATTTAAAAATCAATGCAAAATTTGGTAGTTTGTTACACAAGTTAAATCTTTGCTCTAAAGAATAGAGAAAATCCATTGAGTTCAAATGAGAAATGAACATAGTTACAGCTATTTTTTTTTGCCCCTGGGCAACCTTAAAGTACCAATAGCCATTAAGATGATATACAGCATCTCTTAAAAATACAGCAATAGTTCTCTGTTGCTAATGTTATTAACAGAAACATCCCAGCACTTATTTTCTCATAGGAATCCATTCCAAAAGCCTAGAAAGGCAGAGTAACAAAAAATGTAGATTTTCATTGAAGATTGCCTGTTCTAAGAATCAGGATTGCATTGTAGTAAGCTGTGATTTATAGAAATTTTCATTTCTATATCAGAGCAGACTTAAGCCTTTGGAGGCACTATACTTTCCATGTGTTATCACTCATTTGTCATGAAACAAGTCCTCTTTGTAAATGCGTCCTTTGCCTTTGAGGTGGATATTGGAACAGGGCTGAGGGCATCATGGAGTGGCTGAATGTTTTTGGAAGTGTAGAAGTAAAGTTTGCTTTCAACTTTAAGTTTAGTTGCTGACTTCTATTCTTTGGGTATGTGAGTAATTTTATATGCCAGGTTCCATTTAGTATCTATAAAATTACCTCTTTCCTAAAGAAAATAACCACTGGTGACTGGAACCAAGTGTTATCAATCTACAGCAAAAAGCATCTGCTATTTCTCTTTCAAATTTCTGCATGCAAGTGACAGTGCATCAGCAGTTGGAGGTCAGTCAATACCAAGCAATACACTTTGAAAAATCTTGCTGACTTATAAACCCAGAACTGAATTCCACAGTTATCCTATTTTACAGAACTGTGGCATCTTGTGCTACTTCACACTCTGCCTTTGACTGAACATTTGTCACACAGGAGAAGAGAAAATTATGGGGTTTATATTTGACATGATCAAGTCTGGTACAGGGCTGTAGAGTTCTGTCCCAGCCGCGAACACAGTTTCTAAATTCAATTCAGTTCTTGTTTAAGTTCCTCATCAGTGACTACATCCTCAAAACATCCTTGCATGTGGTGATGGCTTATTGCAGGAGTTCCAGCTGGTTGTGCTACATTTAATGGACTGTCAGGGTTTCTGCTATAAAACATTGTGTTTCTTTGCACAATGTTAATGCAGATATACACATATTTAAACCGTATGAAAAAAAGTTACTGCAGAAGTGAAGTAGCCAACATGCAGATGTTAATAACTTTGATGTCTAAAATTATAAATAGAAAACTAAGAATAATATATCACCTTCCCTAATCCCTACTGTGAGCATGGATCCTGTAAAATCTTTCTGGATGGGGTCAAGTTATTTTGAAGTGGCAGAAGTAAACTGTAGCTTTTGAAATCACAAAAAGATGGATTTAGATTCAAAATGCCCAAATTACTATTATTATTTTTTAAAAGTTCAGAAATAGTTTTGCTGATTGAGAATTTCAAATTTACTGGAGTTGCACTGGGCGAGAGTATGTTTTCAAAACTGTTTTGTAAGGAGATATATTAAATATATAGGGTAAAATTCTGATTTAATTATAATCTATGGTAGAACTGCTGAATCCTGTGGGGCCAAGCTTTCGGTCCTCACTCTAATGGTGATTTAATGTTGTTTTCAGACTGGTACAACTCCATTATTCATGACAATTTGAAGAAAAAACAGAATTAATTTGTTTCAGATAATTCATCTGTTGATTGTACTAGCAGCCAGTGTTTTTTAGTGAGTGGAAATCTAATGCTAATATATTGCTATCTCTCCATTAGTGACATCTTGAATAATCCTTATAAAAGCAAAAAGAGAAAGGAGTGTCCAGATCCTCTGGACCCATTGACTTAACTTTAGGCAGGTTCAACTCAGTTTGTATTCCAGATCAATGTGATTAGGTTCTAGGTAAGTTACTGTGGTGAGAGAAGCTTAAGAAAGGCATTTTTCCCTGTTTTCCTTGGTTTCTTACAGTTTGATCCTTAGCATTTCAGCTGCATCCCATTGTACATTGTCTGGGTTCATACTGGAAGTCTAATGCACACTCACAAGCTTTTAAGATCTAGATTTTCCTAAGCTACTTATAATTGTATTTTTTTTTTTACATTTGGCAGGAATTAAATCAGAGTAGACCGTGTACCTAAGTGCTGAGGATTGCTCTTTTCTGTCTCTGTCATCTTATGCGTGTCTGTGAGAGGCAGAATTGCCATAATACTACTTGTTGCACAGGATGAGTCCTAGCAGTTCAATGGGCCTGTGTTTATGAGGAATATAGCAATGGCCCTCTGTATAAATAATTTCTGAAAAGGCAAAGTTCTGTCAGCACTTATATTAAGTAAATAACAAATGGAAAGTTCACTAGAAAATTTCTCACTAGTTATTTCAGCTGAAGTGCTATCTGCAACTCTATATTTAATCTAATTTATTTTTTGTTGCTTTCAGTAGTATGGGATCTGAATAACCAGTTGTACACTCTCCTTGAGATACTTTGCTGTAACAGTTGCTAGTTTTCTTGCACTGGTGATGAATTCAAAGCATCAGCTTTAAGTATTGAGTTAGGCTACTTTTATTAATCGTGTGTAGTTTGAACTCTTTATTCATGCTGTTTTGCCTATTAGATTGTGGGTTTAGGTTTCTCGCTTGCCAATCCAGGACATTATCACATGCTCGTATTCAAGTTCCTAGACTTCTGGCATGTCTGCCCATGTCTCTGTGAAACCTCTTAAGCTTGCAGGAATGATTTATTATGGCATGAATGTCTGACATATAAATACATATAAACAAGTGATGGTCCAGCAAATGGTAAATATACTAAATCTATTCTTGTCTTCCTGATTTATATTCTGCTGCCTTGGAAACATATGCAAAAATGTACTGAAAACGATAAGGTAATGAAAGGCTAACTGTTGTGAAGATGGAACATGTTTTGAAAAGAATAAGGTTTTCTGCACATACTCTGGTTTAGAACATTGTTGTGGAAAGGCCATAGGTGATTTTTTCTTAGTCACTTGAATAACTTCTTTAATATTTGGATGTACTTCTAAATCAGAATATTTACGGCTTTTGAACATGAAGGTCGTCTATGTTGGCTTGCAGTGAAGAAGGATTTGACTAGGAATTTTTGTAAGCTGTGTATTGGCACGTTACATCAGACATTATCGATGCAAGGAAGTTCAGTATGGTTTTGTAGAACTGAAAAAGCTTAGTTTGTGATAACGAGGGTTGAAAAGTTGTCTTCAACTTTGCTGTTCAGGTGATAAAGTAGTAGTGGTCTGTTTCCAAATTGAATGAATTTATAGTTAGTAAGAAGAGGAGATGCAAAACTCTGAGACCACTGAATGCAAATTGAGTTTTTTTCCCTTTAAATATTCACAATTTCTGCAGGAAAATGCTGTGAATATTGCCTTGGACCACTAAATGGGAAAACTAGAATATGATCCACATCCAGAGTGGAATCCTGACCGAACAGAAAAGTGGGGAAGGTTGGGGAAGAAATACCAGTTATACAGTCTAATAGAGGCAGAGATTATTTCTCTGCTGCTGGTGATTAGCAGCATTAGTATAGAAATAACTGCACAGATTTTGGAAGGAAGTCTACTCTTTTTATTATGCTCCTGAGTTGTTGCATTTAACCAGCAATGAAGAATAAGGCACCTGCTCAGCAGTGGGGAGTGTGATCTGCCTTTGCCTTTCCATGGGGGCATTTCTTCTAAAGCAAATCCGAAGTCACCTGATACTGCGTTGTGGCTGTAAGTGTACTTATTATAAGGCAGCAGTATGCCTAACTATAGGTTCTGTTACAGGAACATCACCACTCTGAAACAATGCTTGTATTTAGTTCGCACAATATAAATAAAAAGCTTGGCTTAGAAGGCAGTGTTAATTTTAGCTCGGAAATAGCAGCGGAGTGATACTTTAGAGAAATCTGTGGATGGTAAATTTCTGGTTTTACTTGTTTCCCTCCCCACTGCTTGTTACACTCAGTATTTTAACTCAACTCCCTCTGCTTTGCAACAGAGCTGGTAGATATTAACAGCTAGTAATAGAAACTTGGAGTTGTTTTTCTATCAGAAAATGTGCAGCTGCTAAGGAGGGATTTTCGTTTTTTTTTGGGTTAAAAAAAAAAAGGAAATAGTAAAGTCCTTCCCAATTTAAGAGGCTAACGCAAGCTGGGTCAGCAACAAGATTCCTATCGACAGGGCCAGCCAAGAGGAACTGCATTTCAGTGACTCACCCTGAAGCTAGCTCTGCATACCTTCCTCCTCTGCAGCGACTCGCAATAAATTTCAGTAATCTTGATCTGTTCAAGCTATCATTTAATGACTAACATATGCTTTGAAGGGGAAAGTGCACTCTAGACGAAGGCAGGGCTTATATGATAACACTTTCAGTATGACAACCAGAGCATCACAGTTTAGGAGAGAGAGCGAAGAATGTAGGAACGTGTTTTACAGGGATTACTCATGTGATCTGAACCAAGCACATTGCTAAGTGTTTTGGTAGAGTTGCGTATTAGATAGTGCTAAACAAGGAGAGAGAGAAGATGTGAAAGTCATAAACAGACAAATCCCATGAACAAATAAAAATAGAAAGAAATGTAATTAATTTGCAATAAATGAAGGTTGGATAAGTTTAAAGTTCTAATTTGGAATATTAACCTATTCTTTTTAAAAAAATAATTCCTTACATTCTCCTTTTTAATTTCTTTCTTTTCCCCAGGTTTTTAATTTTCTTAGCACTCTTTTCTTTGAGAATTATTTTCCTCAAATTATTGGATTTTGATGTTTTGCTTTTATTTGTTCTTCTAGAGTTGAGCCTGGAGATGTTTCATACATATAACTAATGCAGGGGAATATAGAATATGCTTTATATAAAGATCAGTTTGGAGATCAGTTTGGAAATCAGTTTGGAAATCCTTATGAAGATAGGTGTAGAAAGTAATGTCTCAGAGGCACAGATGTTTTTAGTAAAAAAGCTATTGGTTGATTTCAGATAAAGAAATAGATAAGTATTTCCAGTATTGGTTAAAATAAATTCTCAGCTTCAGTTAGAGCACGACTAATCTGGTCAACTGGTAATTTTTAAATTTTTTTTTTGGTTTGCCATATTGTCCTTGTCCTGTATCTATATATCTCTATCTATCCTAATTTAGTCATCTTATAGCCTGCTATTTATATATTTATATGTATGCTTAATATTAATATTAAAGTCCATATTGCTGAAAAATAGGCAAGAGATGGAGTACTGTTCCAGATAATGTGGGGCTTTAATGAAGCCCGAGTACTCTGGTAGAAGGATGATATAATGCTTTGGTCCTAGAATTAAACCACTCCTCATATTTATATTATATGTGGTGCACTGTAGGAAGAACTTACGGGGTAGGCTTATGAAATGTACTTTGACAGCTCATGTAAGGATTTAGAGTGGAATTAATCCCTAGATGCATAGTTTGCCATCTAGTGAAAGATGTTTAGTCACTAGCTTTTAGTCCAACGTGAGTCGTTAACTTCATTATTTTGCATTCATGCTAAACAGAGCTGTGAAATAAATTAATCCTATATAGTATGACTAAATCTTCTTGTTCAGTGTAATGATGTAAAAACTGGTGATATTACCAAAAGTTTGGAGATTCTACTGTGAGCTACCTCAGGACTCCCACTCTGTATAAATAGGAGGAAGGGGAGAGGTGGTGTAAAGCATCAGAGCGCCTTTTCTCTATGCATTTGAGAGATTGTTATGCCGTGCGTTATAGGTTGGTACGAAAAGCCTCCGTAAGATATCACATTTTTGCAATGCACCCATGCACACTGGATACTTTCATAGTCTGCGGCTATAAGGTAGAGAATGTATCAACTGAATGCTCAAGGAGATTTTTAATTAATAAAGTTACAAGGGAAAAAATTATCCTGTGGTACTTAAGAAATGGATTGGTCCATGTTAGATTGTGTGTGTATTATGCTGCTCTTTGGCAACAATTTTTACAATAGATGTTTTATTAGGCTAAAGATGTTTTAAATAATTTCAATTGAGATAATTTCATGAGTACTGCTGTCTGTATTTTTTTCCTTGTCTCTGTCTGCTGTGATAATTGATGTCAAATACAGCTTGAACAGCCAGCGAAAGAATAAATTTGGAGAAAACACCAGATACAGCAGGGAATTTTGTTTTCCTGAGCAATGTTTGTAATTATTCAGCTACAGTAATGAAATCTTACTGGTTCCAAATTTTATTAGGGATGACAGTTCTACCCTCAACAAGTTGTGGAATTTCAGATTTGGGAGAAAGTTTGTTTGTTTTTTTTTTTTCTTTTGTGGGGTTTTCCCCCTCAACCTAAAAAGAAATTTTCTTGATTTTTGCATATGGCAGACAAATGATAATTCTTCTTTTAGGAGTATTACTTAAAGGCCTTCAGAACTGGATCAATTTTTCTTTGTCAAGAAAGTTAGCCTTGCAGCGTAATGCCATTAATTATGCACTCCAACTAATTAAAAAGCCAGAACAGTATTGAATTTTTATTCTACTCCAATTTCTCAGTTTCACTTTCTATGTAATGGTTGTGTTGTGTTTCATACAAAACTTTTCCCCTAGATTTATATCATTGTTAAAGTCCTGATTTCCACTGATTTCAATATGTGGAACTGTTGTGATGATACAATGATCTATTTTCTAGTCCAATGGTATTGTTTGTTGTTGCTCAAACTGGGGAGAAAACATGGTTATAGATACTGGCTAAACGTTTAGTGGGACCAGGTTGTCATATCCAGCAGGAGTTCACAGAACTTAATAAAATGATGCCAGTTTGTACTAACTGAGGGCATCTCCTCCAGGACAGACATTTTCAGACTCAGCCACAGTGGCCCCCAGAGTGTTATTGTACAGCCATCACACTTCCAAAAACTTCTAAAATTTGCAAAAATGTGACTACTATAAACCTCTTGAACACTACTGGTAAAAATGTGTTTCAGACTGGTGTATAAAAGCTTTGAAACTTAAAACTAACTCTTAAACGGATGCTGTTTGGTGAACGGCAGAGCACACTTAGAGATGATGTCAAAATGTTCTCTTTCTTGGTCCTGTGACTGCAGTGCTGAGTCCTTCTAAACTGTCACCAAGGAGCTGTGACAGCCCATGTATTTCTCCTTTGCAAAGCAGTTGGGCTTTATGTAAATTCCTTCAAGGAGCAGAAATATTTACACTGAAAATCTGCCAAGAGTTAGACAAAGTGCTAGTGGGGGTAAAAGAGGAGTGGGCGAAGGAAGAAAATAATCCAGGGAATAATTTAATGTAGCAGAAGAAAATATAGTGCAAACACCATTTCTGTTTCAGAGAAGCATTACTTTGCTCTTGGGAGCAGTTGCCTGTGTGAGACAAATAGGCATAAATTCAGCATCCTCTGCGGGACTGAGCTCTCTTGCAAAATGGCCAAGTGCTGGCAACTCATTCACTTCAGAGCTCGGCATGCGATAAGGTTAGGTTAACTTTTAATCTTTCGGGTCAAAGCTTTTACAAAGTGAGGTTCAATTAAATGCTCAAGGCCCATTTATTACTGAATTCATAGCCAAATTGGCAGGAGCAAGGAAGGTGCATAGCCATACAGGCTGCGAGGGGATGCTTCTCCATGCAGCCATCCACTTGGCATGTGCGTGTTTCTGCTTGGAGCCATTGGGGCGAGCATGCACAGCTGCAGCACCAAGCACAGGTCTGGCTCTGACAATGAAATTCCCACCCTTAAATCCTGACCAGAGGCATGTAACGGAATTTTCTAATTTATTTTCTTTTGTAGATTCCTCTTTAGCATTAAGGTATACAGGAATGAAAAAGCAGCATGGGAATGACGAGTTGAGAGGGGTAAAAAGGGATGCTGTGTGCAAATCACTCGGTATAAAAGTCCTGCACAACCCCTTGAAAGGATCATGGGGTGAACCAAGCTCCTTATAAATGTGTTACCAAG
The DNA here is from genome assembly GCA_013398815.1 of Ibidorhyncha struthersii. NCBI lineage: Eukaryota > Metazoa > Chordata > Aves > Charadriiformes > Charadriidae > Ibidorhyncha > Ibidorhyncha struthersii. Next base: position 704,195 of record VZSZ01002970.1, on the reverse strand, counting down.
CCTGATTATTTTAAGAAACGTGTAACCTCACACTTATCTAACCACCTTGGAGTGTGTGATGCCACTTTAAATCACGTGTCTTCTCACTAACCATACAGACATCAAGCCCGAGTATATCCTGTGAACAGCAAGCCTGATAGAATGATAGAAATACTTCCAGTAAAATTTATAAAAAGAACTGCAGAGGCTTAGTGCTTTATTGTGGTAAAGTCTGTACCCAAGGGAAGAAAAGCACAGTTTCAGTACGTGGTATTTTTCTTTATTGTATATTTCCATTCTTCTGGCATAGCCTGCAGACTGTTGATTAGCTTTTTACTTCCCTCAACTTGAATATTTCATGTACCCCAGAACTGGATTTACATATTTTAACTCATTCTTTGGCTTTCTCTTGAGGAAAGTTAGAGCTCAGTAAATATTATTTTTAAAAAATATAAATCCATAAATATTCTTCTACTTAAGGAAAAAAAAAAAAGTTTGCTTCCTGCAACTATCATCTAACCAGCAGAAAATAAATGTACTGGCAAGAATATTTAGCAGAGCAGCAAATTTTAAGTGGTTACTGAAGACTGTTCCTGAAAGGCAGGCTCCAAAAAACCAAATTTTTGACTGTGGCTCTTGACTTAAAATTGTGCTGCTTCAGTGAAGAAAGAAAGAATAATCCATGACTTTGGGGATCATCAAAGATACTGGTATCTTGAATTTTACATGTTGTTGAAATTCTCATGAAATTCTCAGAAAAGCTGTATATTCTGAAAACCCATACAGTAAAAAACCCCAGAAAGCTCAGCCAAATCCTGAATATAAAAAGAAAGAGTTACTGGGCAACTTGCTCATTACTTCTTTGAAAGTCTATAAACCATCCCAAATTGGTTCTCTTATTATGCCTTAAGATCAAAGGTGGTGGCTGACCAAGCCACAGTTCTCTTATGCTGTTTGGACCTTATGCTGCCAGCCTGCAATCTCCTGTCTCGGTGGGAAGAGAGACCATGGAGACTTCTCATCCTATCTGAGAAGACCTAACAAGCTTTTCTCCTTTGGGATTAGAAAGATATTATTTATATAATAATGATCTTAACCAGTGCATAAGTATTTGTTACAGCAGAGGTACAGTGTATTACAGAAAGGCAATTTTTCTGGTAGCCGTATTTGCCTAAGCTCAACGTAACATCTTCAAGTTACGAGTAAGCAGAAATGCTGAGGTTTGCATTTTTTGCAAGCTGTGATGTTTTTTCCTAGGTGTCTACTATTTCTTGATGTTTTATACATATTTGCGTGACTGTGTCTTCACTAATAACATGTAAAACCCCACAAAGATTTACTGGATCAAATGTAGTGATCAGTTGTATAAAGGCAATAAATCAATACAATGACTCTCTACCAGCGCTACTTCTAAAAGAGCTGCTTTTCACTTAGGCTTTCTTGCTGCACACATTTCATCCCTATCTTTGCTGGTGTTCAAGTCTTGTAAAAAATAATTTTATTACTTGATATTTAAGCTTCTATGTCTTATCATATCTTCTTTCTAATCACCAGGGAATTTTACTTTCATGCCACCGCTTTTTTGGACTGACTGTTGCAGTGTGCATCTTAATACTAGCAACGAGTTAGTTAGCTTCTGAATTGTAGAATATTAAGCCAAAATGTTAGAGGTATATCTGCTGCCCTTCACACTAGATGAAGAGCAGACAAAACTCTTATTGGACCTTCCAAGGGTCAGGAGGTAGGAAGAACAATCCACTGACTGCTGTTCCAGCGGGTCCCTCTATCAATTCAGAAAACGCATAGGGCTAGATCTGTAAAAGTATTTGGATATCCACTTACCCTCTGTTTGAATGAAGCTTGCACCCTGTTTGCATTTGAAGACCTGGGTCAGGGTGTGTTTGAGTAAGACTTTTGTATTTTAACATCCTATATAATTGGCATGTCTGTGTTTGCTCACCAGCACAGACTATCTTTGCAGTCAAGAAGAGATGTTAGTTCTTCCTGGATATGACCCATCTTATGCCAAAGTATTTGTTTAAAATGTATTGGCTGAATTAGTCGTATTTGTCTTCACTGATACGAAGGGAGCCTGGAGCGATAAAGATCGAGATTGGCTCAGCTAAAGCCCACCCTATGTGTCTTCCTTCACTGCAAATTCAAGCAGATCAGCACACACTGGGGAGTTCCCTGCTGTGGACAATATGGTGAGGGGGGCAAGAGAGACACATTAGGGAATTTGAGGTATTATTTGTGCTTAGTAAAGACTGTACAGATAAGATATGAAGAATTATGTTTGTAATGATTGAAGATTGGATTAGTTGCTGAGAAAAACTTGCCCCATTTTGGTTTTTCTGTAGTGTGTGATATTTAAGCCTAATGAATGCATTTGGAAAGATAGAAAAAAAAAATTAAAAGGGAAATGTACTGAGACTATAAAAGTCCTTTATTTTTCCTTATACTCTTTCTTGCATGACTGAACCAGATTTTATATGTTTTGATGACACCACAAATATGATACTTCAGCCCAGAGCTATAGAGCTCTGAAAATACAAATGTGTCGTAGAACCACTGATGGATCACTGACAAGGCTGGAGCTTCCAAACTAATGGGAAACGATGACAACCCCTGCATACAGATTAATTGTTTCAGTCTGAGCTGCAGCCTTTCTCATTTGTGTGACAGTATTCTTTTTATGACTTTGCCTCACAGCACTGGGTTTCTGAACAGGAGATAAAGATGCATCATCTAGCTGTAGTTTGTGCTGTTACAGGATCCAAAATTTTGTATGACTTCAGTTACATAACTGCTGATGAATGGATCAGGGTTTGGATGCTGTTTTTTTTTTTCCCCTCAAAGTAAAGGACCAGATAGGAACCAGACTGTGCCTACATTCTGTTGGCTTCCCCTTTTGCACTGAGTGGGCATGGGTTGGAGCAGATTGTGTTTGTGTTAGCTTAACACAAACTGGTGTGTGCCTGCCTGCACCCCTCTGCTCCCTGCGGAGGGGGAAGCTCTGCCCCCTGCAAGGTGCCACCTCCCTGCACTGCTACTGCTGGTGTGTACCAGCTTGCCTGGGAGATGGCTCCAGCATGTTCAGTTTAGGAATAGGAGGGTCGGTACAGATATTAATGTTTTGTACACAATATGTCCTTCTGTCAACTTCAGGAAAACATTGGCTAAAAATAAAAGTAAATTTCAAAGCATTTGGAAAAAAAAAAGAAATTATGTAGCTAAAATATATGGTCTGATGAGAATCGAAGTATCTCATATTTTTAAGAATCATAGAATCATCTAAGTTGGAAGGGACCTTAAGATCATTCTGTCCAACCATAAACCTAACACTGCCAAAACCACCCTAAACCATATCCCTCAGCACCATGTCTACTGATCTTTTAAATACCTCCAGGGACGGCGATTCTACCACTTCCCTGGGCAACCTGTCCCAATCCTTGACAACCCTTTCTGTGAAGAAATTTTTCCTAATATCCATCCTGAACCTCCCCTGGTGCAACTTGAGGCCATTTCATCTTGTCCTATTGCTCGTGACCTGGGAGAAGAGACTGATCCCCCCCCTCGCTACACCCTCCTTTCAGGTAGTTGTAGAGAGTGATAAGGTCTCCCCTGAGCCTCCTTTTCTCCAGGCTAAACAATCCTAGTTCCCTCAGCCGCTCCTCATAAGACTTGTCCCCCAGACCCCTCACCAGCTTCATTGCCCTTCTCTGGACACGCTCCAGCACCTCAATGTCTTTCTTATAGGGAGGGGCCCAGAACTGAATGCAGTACTTGAGGTGGGGTCTCACCAGTGCTGAGTACAGGGGGACGATCACTTCCCTAGTCCCGTTCACCACACTGTTCCTGATACAGGCCAGGATGCTGTTGGCCGCCTTGGCTGGCTCATGTTCACCTGGCTGTCTACCAACACCCCCAGGTCCTTTCCTGCTGGGCAGCTTTCCGGCCTCTCTTCCCCAAACCTGTAGCATTGCATGGGGTTGTTGTGACCCAAGTGCAGGACCCAGCACCTCATGCCATTGAACCTCATGCCATTGGCCTTGGTCCAATTCAAGTATATTGAAGTATACTCTAATTTACTCCAAGCTTGAGAGTAAGGCAAAACTAACTGCAGCTTTGGTATCTATTGATGAAAAACAGTGTTATGTTTTTGCTCTTAGTGGCAACAAGACAAATGTGATCAAAACATTGTCTGCTGCTGCAGTTGGGTTATGATCAATATGTGATGCAAGAGCTTTCTGCTCTGCCCCTCTCTGCCTTCTGGTTTGGATCCATGCCTTTTGAGGAGGAATACACCAGGTGACACTGAGGATGAAGGCTGCGAAGGGAGGCAGCTCTTTTGGAGCAGAGAGATGGTTCTGGCTGCCATCCTAGCTGGCCCATAGCTGGCATGCAGATCAGTAATTTATACCACAGTGATAATATGTTGTAGTGCCAGTAACTTTTTATAACACTCATAAAATTCCTTATTCCTGTGGGGAAACATTCCTCCAGTGTGGGCAGTAAAACGATCAATTTCAGATGTCAGTGTGGACTTTTACATTGATGTGTTGCCAACTCTATATTAAGGTGACCAGATTTTCTAGGCACCAAGTCAAGGAGAGGTAGTCTGGAGAGATGGAAGGAGAAGGAATAGAGACCCCACCTGGGATATCATATAAGCCTTCAGCCAGGCCAGGAGTCCCCTCCTCTTTTTCACATCTACCACCTACTCCTCTGTCCTGTCTTGAAAGTCAGGTAGTAAATGGCCATATCAAATGGTCATCACAACCTGCTGTGTTATTTCATTTAAAGTCACTTTGGTTTATAATTTAATCCTTGCCCTACATTCCTTTGCTCTAATCTGTGTAAGTATTTTCCAGGGTTCATTCTGTCCTGCTCATGCCAGTTACAAAAACTCCAGACTTCAAGAAAATGTTAGCAATGAGGCAGTGCCTTCCAACACCACTGTGCCTGGTGGTGCCGTGCCAGGCCAGGCTGGGGAAGGAATGTGCTTGATGGAGAGCACCAGGCAATGGAGATGATTTCTCTCCTGAAAATGTTATCACTGGAGATGTGATATTTGAGCTGTGCTTATTTTAGTTGACACGCATCGTCTTAAGTGTTCCAATTCTGTAGTAATGGTTGCCTTCAGCAAAAGATAGTGGCATAGCCAACCCTGTAGTACACTGGGGTTTTGTCTGTTTTCTTTATGAAGAGAAAGTCTCTTTTGAAATCCTTTTTGTTTCCTAGTGTAACAGAGTAAAACCTATTTGTGAAAACTCTAGCTTTCCTGCATGGAGGTAACAGAGGCACAGGAGTCTGCCTGCTCTTAAGATTCCACAGTCAGTCAGTGCTTTGAAATTTGCTCGTGCTCTCATTTTTATGATATTTCTAAGGTGTTTGTAAGCTTTTTTCTAACATTTTGCTAAGTGATTTCCTGTCTTCTACCTGAAAAATAAACAATTACAATATTATTACAATAACATATGTGCTATTCTTACAATTAAAAACAAAGACAAAATTAAAATAAGAAGCAATTTTAGACTGAAAGCCTATGACTACCTATATTTAATTTCTCTTATATAACTGTTACCTTGAAGGGTTATGGTCTTGATTTCAAGGTCCAAACAATAACTTCATTCCTTCTACTGGGTTTGATCAAAGATGGTGGGGGGGCTGTGACTGACTTCAGAGGATTTGATTTAAGCTGTTATGGATACCCAATTTTTGAAGCTAATGGAAATAAGATCTATGAAAGAGAATTGCTGTCTATATATAAAATACATTAAATATTATGGAAGTAAGAAAGGGCTTTTGCAGTGTCATTTGAATAGACCAATACTCAAACAATGCAGCTAGTGTTCCTGTTTTGTTACTATATGTATCATTTCCTCACAGTTAATGTAATAACAGATTACACAGATCTCCTTAATAGTATAATGGCTCCTCTCTGTTAATGGCAGTTGAAAAAGTAGTGTTCTTGTGAAAAATCTTGTAATATACTGTGCTTTGATTTTAATGAATCTTTGAGCAACCTTTATCTTCTAAAAATCACAAATAAGTAAGATATACATGATGTTTAATTTGAAATAGAAATAGCATCATTTTAGCATGAACTGTTTAAAGATACACGTACATAATTCTTTATGGGGGCAAGATCTAAGCTGGTAGTTTGTTCATTTGTTTTCAGACAGAATATCTAAATAACATAACTACTATCAGACACCAGTCAGCATGGTTACTTAAAGTTAAGGAGAGAAATAGATTGAGGAGTACAGTTCTGAACTGGCTTTATTTTCAGTCATAGATACAACGCTCCTTGCAAGCCATTATGCTGAAATCTCGAAGCAATGAAAAACCTGACAAAGCAGTCAAATACTTGATTTGTTAGTAAGTCTTCATATTCCAGTTCTACTGGCATTAAATTTCTTTTAGACAACACAAGCAAGTTAAAAAAAATCATGTATTTTTCTACAGATGCTATAGAACGGAACTAATCTCAGGAAACAGCATATCATAAGGCTGTTAAGTTTATTGGTCGTGTTCATCATGAATGGTCATTGTGCAGTGGTAGTCACTCAAATGTAAATTAAAACCACATCTTCTGAAAGAAGTACCTTGCTTAAAATACAGTGTGAACAGAAACAAGATGCTGTTTTAAAAGCAATGGCTATCCCCAAAGGAATAACATAGGAATATACTTAAACATGTCAAAAATTTCCTGAAGTTTGGGGTACTGTAATACAGTAGTAACAGTACTGTAATACAGTAGTAACGTTTGTGGATATGGCAGCGGTGGAAATCGGGCTGGAGATTTGGATGGGTTTGTATTTTCAGCCAAACTTTAGAACAACCATGTAAACAGACCTTTTTGCTGTGAACCATGTGCCATGTTAACAGTGGAATGGTGTAAAGGGCCCAATGGCTCTTAATCGCATAAATTCTAGTGTAAGGTAGAGGATGATTTTCTCTGGTTGTGTGGGGCCAAAACATTGGCTGAAGGTCTTTGTTCTGTAGGCATGTTCTGTAAAATGCAAAGCCTCTTCTCATCAAACAGCTGTCGCTTGTGAAGAAACAAGAGCCTTGTAAAGTCTGTCTTAGGAAAAAAAATCAAATGCAGATGCTAAACCAGAAAAATATCTTTAAAGTTATATCAGTTGCAAAAGAAAGAGAAACTCCCTTCCAGGAATGTTCTGTCTTTGTGGCGGGTGGTAGCATACGCTGCATGCTGTCAAAATACGTTCTTGGAGCAGGAGGTGTAAACACGGACTGGTGAGTCAACCCTGAATCTGATGGTCTGAATCTGTGTTCCCTCCAGCTAGAGGTGGAGCCATGCTCTGCTGCCACTTAGGAAATACCTCAGCTATTGTTTAGCATTTGCTGCTTTTGCTACAGTACAATAGGAGACCGAGATCAGCTCCAACTCTTTTCTTCTTTTAGGTCCTCTAAAATTGAGAGTATTTACCTAGTGGGGAGAAAAGATCAGTTCAGACTTTGTTTTTTGAAGGGATACCCGTTAATGGTTGTGCCTTACCTTACATGGACATCTTAAAATTCTAATGTGAATATGTATTTCATCAAATTTACTGTGACCTAAAGGAGGTTGGTGAAAGCTTTTCTTTTTTTGTCTCCTGTTGGCATGACCTGATGTGGACTTTGGCAGTGGAGGGGTTGCATGAGAATTAGGTCTTTCCAATTAGTCCTGCAAAGAGACCTAGGTTGCTTGTGATAAAGCTATAAAACAAAGCACTTTTCACTGTGATATAATCCTGCCTTTTTTACAGTTTTCTTGGACCACCCACTGTGGCTAGAGAGTCAGATTCTTAGATGTTGTATTGGAACTGCAGTCAGATTGGGCTAAAACATCTGGAGAAAAAAAGGCCCCTGGATAATTATTGAATTTTAAATAATTACCCATTCCATATTGTTCTTTGTTTTTCCACCTGTTTGAACTGTAACAAGAGATCATCTCAAAGGTACAAAGGATTTTAAGATTTCCAGTGGTTCAGACATTGCATGATGTTTCCAGGATGCTCGGTCTCAGGAGGCTTTTGGTTGAATGTGGGATGGCAACAATTTTTTTTTTTTTTAATCGGTTTAGGAAGGACAGGGAAGGCAAGTACTTAAATACAAAGCTGGGAAAATAAGAGGGAGCACGTAGCCTGGATTATGGTGTGGAAGCATTAGTCATAAGTACTGCAGTTCTTATTTAGTCTCTTAGGGTATATGAATCTCTTGACTTTCCAAATGGGCACTAAAACATCTGTTGTTTCGTTGTTTATCATCTGTATTGTTCACCCTTCAGGTTGGAAAGAAAAACAGCGAGGGCAACTTTTCTCAGCCTGTTTTCATTTTGGCAAAGTTCTGCCTTTTCTAGCCCTTGCAATTGAGAGACTTCTCAGCTTTCTTTGAGAAGGAAACCCTAAGAAGTATGACTCCGGGATGTCACAAAAAGGCACCCTGACTGGCAGTAACTTTAATGTCTAGCACTCAGGCATGCACTTCACCTTTTTGTAAAATTGTACTGGCCCTGCTACAAGCTTTTTTTTGTTTTTTTTTTAATCCAGGTGCCCAAGAACTGGCAGTTTTGTGTAATATACAGATATATCCACTCTGGCTCACCCGCAGATGGGAGAACATCCGTCATCTTTCCTCTTACTTCAGGCCATAACCCTAAAATCGAGCTAGCTGTGGCAGAAATTCACAAAATACCAGTCCGTGTTTCCACTTAGGGTAAGAAGAGGTATTTAGGCGAGGAGAGCCTGTCTGCATCTCCTGAAATGTGCCATCATGGAGGCTGTGGGACCAAGCTCCAGGAACTGGAGAAACCACTTTTGTGATGAAGGTGTTAGGGGCCTGGTGCAAGGAAAGATTTGGAAATATTTGCAAATAAAGATGTCAGTTGTTCACTCAGTCATCTATTTGCTTGTGGCAGAACAGGATGCAATCTGTTTCGTACATTAAAGTGCCTGATCCCAAGGCACCTCACTCATTTGTTTATAAGGCAGAGCACATCTGCAGAGCTATACTGGCCCCTGGATAGCATGATTTCATCAGGAGTGGTGGAGGAAGGCCAAATGGGCGCTCTTGTTTTGCAGTCAGCCTGTGACTTTTCTCTTGCAAATCAGTGAATTCGGCTCTCCCAAGTAAGGTATAGGTTAGCTCTTTAAGGTTTCTCATGAAATCTTTCACGTTTGACGCAACCAGCCACTTTCAATTACATCTGCGCCTGCTGTTTAGAGCTCAACAGCAAACACACTTCAAACAAAAAGACAAGAAATTACTCAGAAGAGCAACAGTCTGTCAAGTACAAAGTATGTTTGCTTCTTTACATCTCTCCATGTACTGAAACATTTTTGGAGGGATGGTTTCTGCCATTCCAAATTATAAATATTTTCAGGGTATTTCTTAGGAACACTTCTTTAGACAAATGGGTTGCTTGTTCATGCTAAAGTAATTTCCTATGTCCAGGATACATATATGTATTGAGAAAAAGTGTTTCCATAAAAACCTTTGCATCACGATCTTGAAGGAGACTGATGGCATACTTTGTCTTTCATGAGTTTTACCTCAGTGTACTAACAACTTAGCTATTTGTAACTTTTGTTTTCCGTGTTGTCAAATGTGGACACAGTGATAAACAAGGACAAAAAAATCCACAATACCCAATTCAGTACTGCCTGCAGGAGTCATTTACATTTGTGAAGAAGGGATGTAAAACACAGTACCCTGATTTCCATCTGTTTTTTGTGGGTGTAAACAGGCGTGTAGAGCTAGATTTTCAGAAATATTCTATATTCATAGAATCATAGAATGGTTTGGATTGGATGGGGCCTTAAATATCATCTAGTTCCAAGTTGTACTTGGCCTTGTTGAACTTCATGAGGTTTGCACAGACCCACCTCTAAAGCCTGTTCAGGTCCCTCTGGATGGCATCCCTTCCCTCTAGCGTGTCAACTGTGCCACACAGCTTGGTGTCATCAGCAAACTTGCTGAGGGTGCACTCAATCCCACTGTCATTGTCACCAACAAAGATATTAAACAGCAGTCGTCCCAATACCGAGCACTGAGGAACACCACTTGTCACTGCTCACCACTTGGACTTGTCACTGCTCACCACTTGGACATCACACCATTGACTCTTGGAGTGCAACCATCCAGCCAATTCCATATCCACCGAGTCGTCCATCTGTCAAACACATGTCTCCAATTTAGAGACAAGGATGTCATGTGGGACAGCATCAAATGCTTTGCTCAAGTCCAGGTAAATGATGTCAGTTACTCTTCCCTTATCCACCAACGCTATAACGCAGTCATAGAAGGCCGCCAAATTTGTCAGGCACGATTTGCCTTTAGTGAAGCCATGTTGGCTGTCACCGATCACCTCCCTATTTCCCATGTGCCTTAGAAGAGTTTCCCGGAGGATCTGCTCCATGGTCTTGCCAGGCAGAGAGGTGAAACTGACCAGCCTGTAGTTCTGCAGGTCTTCCTTTTTTTCCTTTTTAAAAATGAGTGTTGTGTTTCCCCTTTTCCGGTCAGCAGGAACTGCACCAGACTGCCATGACTTCTCAAATGTGATGGATAATGGCTTAGCAGCTTCATCTGTCAGTTCCCTCAGGACCCGCATGTGTATCTCATCAGGTTCCTCAGATGGTGTTGAAGCTGGCCTTCTCCTACAAGGGGCAGTTCTTCATTCTCCCAGTCCCTGCTTTTGCCTTCTGTGACTTGGGTGGTGTGGCTAGAGCCCTTGCTGGTGAAGACACCATCTGACGTACCTGTAGAAGCTTTTCTTGTTGCCCTTGGCATCCCTGGCCAGTTTTAACTCTATCAGGGCTTTAGCTTTCCTAACCTGGTCTATGGCTGCTCAGATAATTTCTTTGTATTCCTCCCAGGCCACCTGTCCTTGCTTCTGCCCTCAGTAGGTTTCCTTTTTCTGTTTGAGTTTGTCCAGGAGCTCCTTGTTCATCCATGCAGGCCTCCTGGCGTTTTTGCCAGACTTCCACTTTGTTGGGATGTTTTGCTCCTGAGCTTGGAGGAGGTGACCCTTGAATATTAACCAACTTTCTTGGGGCCGTCTTCCCTCCAGGGCTTTATCCCATGGTACTTTGCCAAGCAGGTCCCTCAAGTGGCCTGACTCTATATTGATCTGACTCTTCTCAGTATTTGACCTGCACTGACAAAACCTCTCTTTTTGGTGCAAGGTAGAGAATTCGGACTATGTCTCTGTCCCAGACAATGTGAGGTTTCGTCTTCCATTCCTCCCGTTGGAAAAAGTAAGTTGGAGAACCATCTGAGTGGTCACTGGGGAACGGTATGGTCCAGGTAACCAGTTCTTCTGCCTCTGTGCCGCCTTACCCTCAGGAAAGTTAACGTAGGGTTAGCAGGCAGGTTTATTATAGGGGAGAGAGGTATGTTCCCTTTATACTTGCTTGCCTCTGAGTCCACAGTTTGTAGTACAAACTGCATAGCAAGTCAGCAAAATGAATGTGTGGCATTAATTCACATGGACTGATTCTTTTCTAAGAAACTGGATTGTGCTTTAATGCTTCCTTAACAATTATCCAAAAATGTTAGTGATCCTGGTCAAAGGCCAGCTCTGACTAAAGTGTGAAATTAGCTGAATAACAGACCATTTCCAATAAATTCTAGAGCACAGGGAAAGATGTACTTGGTTCTCAGAAATGTTTGGACGAGCACCACACTACCATCATTTGCTCTTTTACCTCAAACAATAATGCTCGTGCAGGCAAGCCTGCCTGTGTCATTGCGAAAACAGGCTATGTCACTCAGGGACCTGGATTTGCTTGACTGACGAACATTTTCGGCTGGTATAAATGACATCCCTATCTACTACGAAGTCCTTCTGCTGTCAGTGTGTTGGCAAAACCTTTTCAGTGTGAATGAAGTTGTCATCCCAAAATTTGTGTTTACTCCACAATTCTTCATGCCCTGAAGACCAGGGGGTGAAGTAGCTGACAGAACAATTTAAGAGATCTCCCAGAATTATGTTTCTCTGTTTCTGTTGAGGCTGAACTAAGATCCCTTACTTACATTGCTCAGATTAAAAGAAAGATTATACTGAAAGTAGACTCCTTTTTAAATTTTTTCCTACTTTTGAAAAGAGGAGTAGTGGACTTGCAGCTGCACTGTTTTTAGGCTCCAAAGATCTTTCTTACTGTACCCTCTCTTTATTAGCAGTAATGGTACTCCTGAGCTGAAAGGGTGGGTTTTGGAGCCAGATGGTGCTGCGCTGCTCTGCACTACCTTGCGCGGGAGGGAGGGAGGGAGGGAGGGTGCGGGCTCTGCCCGGGTTGGCAACGCGCACAGGGCTGACGGGTGTCGGTCTGCTCAGGGCAAATACCCAGGGCTCCTGAGACAGGCAGGTGATGCAGAATTAACTGCTGTATGCTGAGGAAATGTTTTCCTTAACTACTCTTTTATTTGCAAAACTCGTAACTTTGGATGGGCTGAATTAGTTGTCGCTTGTGCTGAAAGCATTGAATAGCTCTGGCTCAGAATTTACAAACCTGTGAAGTATTTTTAGAACTGAAACATTTTATTTCAGTATTTAAACATGGAATATATATTCTTGTTTTAACGTGATGTATTGAATCTGAATGTTTTCAGAGTGTTTTGCTTCAAAAATAAAACAAGATTAAATGTTTTGTTACATGGATGTAGATGGTCACTGTATCAAAGAAGGAAATATTTTTTTTTTGACAAATCCATAATACTTCACTACAACTGCCCACCCTGTTTGCCACTTTGGTCACTATAATCAGACTCCTCAGCTCTTCGCTGCACTCTGCTCATTGCCTTCTCCTGGTCTTCAGGGGTTTCTGCTGCTTTTGTTTCTTGTTCCATGAGCAGCAACCAGAGAATGCTTGCTGCCTTTAGAAACCAAATGCGGACAAACCTCCCTGAAGGGCAAAGTTTTCAGGGTGTGTTTTGTATTGTGATATCCAACTTTATAAAGAAGAAATTAGGTAGGCATCTTTTTAGATTACCTTTGAGTATTCTTTGTCAGTTTCTGACATTTTTGGATCTGTTTTTTCTTCCATTTTCTGGGAATTATGATGGATTTAACTGAAAGCTATACTGGAACAAACAGTTTAGTGAAGTCTTTCCATAGCATTTTTATTAACCTCCAATTCTTTTTGTCAAACCTGAGACAGCATGTGCATGAAGTTTGGTATATATGTGTGAAAAGACAAAATGAGTCCATTTGCATTCTCTTTCTTGCTGCTCTCTATGTAAAATCAGTGTTTTCTGATTTTCTTAATAGGTCTTTGAAAATTCAGCTTCAATTTCTGTACTGCATACCAGGATCTAGTTTGTATCAACAATGGCAAATGTATAACATAACTTGATTCTTGAATTAGAAGGCAGAACATAGAAACAGTATCTATATAGGTAAATAGTGAGAAGATAAATACTGAAAGTCTGTTCATAAGTCTGTGTAGGATATACACCAAATATACAGTCTGAGATGTTTATCTTACTAGGATGTTTGCCCAGAGCAATACTAACCCTCTTTTGTCTGATGTGTACATTTGACACCTGATTTCATACTAACAAGAAGAGATTCCACACTTGGAATGCAAACTAATTGAACCGAGCAGTTATTGTCTTATGGTCCTCGTTGGACATAGCAGACCATTACACAGCCAGGGGGATAAAGGGGCAATTCTGTTGTGGGGGAATTCTTTGGGAACTTTTAAGTAAGCAAGATAATTCAGGAGAAACAGGGGGTATTGTAATCAATCCCTGCTGTCAAGCGAGGACTAGGTTGATTAACTACGAGGTGAATCAACCTATTCAATGCCATCTGTATAAAATTACAGGATGGATAGGACTGAAGGAATAACAGAATGGAAAATAAAAGGTGCAGCAACTGTACAAGGCCAAAACTTTGTGAAAAGATACATAATAAAGAGAAACGTATGTGGAGGCCAGCAGTTGAATATATTTCCACCGATCAGTTCTCGTATTTCTGTACGGAGTTTGCAGATGTCAGCACCTTCAAAAGTATTCACCTTTCTGTACCCTCTTAAACAGGCTGAAACCTGTATGTTTGCCTTCATTTAGAGGCAAATAAGATATTTAATATGTCATCCCAGAACTGACAGGAAGGTCCAAGTTGTTTTAAGGCACCAAAATGAAAGCTAAAAAATTTGCTGTTTACCAAATGCATAAAGAAAAGCGTGAAGATTAAGCAGTTATTTGAGGAGTAAAAAAATTTAGGACTTCGTGAAAAGAACTGGCTTTCAGAGCTGGCAGATGGGATAAACCAGCAGGTTGAAAGCTGGGAAGAAACTAGTCACTATATAAGGTGTACAGAACAGCAGGCTATCATAGAAGGCAACACTCTACGGGTAAAGGTGTGTGGAGCATAACCTTATAAGGCTATTTTAGAAATGAAAAGCTGGTGAGAAATCTCATGTAAAAGATATAGTAGGCCTGTTTCTTCCTAGGGATAAATCCAGTTTCTTTTAAAGTATTATCCTGGGGTTGGTTTTGTCTGGTCCTTTGAAGCTTAATACATATGGATTCATAAACTGCTTTGAAACATGATTTAAAAGAAGAGCAAAGAACAGTTACTTGACAATATTCTGTGGCCCATCAACCTTTTTCCTTTTCTGTCTGCATCATCTATCCCCAAGAAGCCCTGCTATTCCTCCAGCAGAATTACTTTGTGTCTCCTCTTAGGATTACTTCAATTAATAGCATAGTATTATTTTTAAACAGCATTTCCTTATTGTTATCAATGCTTGTTTCATCAGAAATTAGTCACGTCAACTGTTATTTTTCAGGCAATCATCAAGAGCCTTTAACTTTGATTCAGTTCCCTCTTTGAGACTTCAATTTCTATCTAGGAGTGTCTGACATGTTAACAGAGCACAAGCTATCACTACAACCCCTTAACAATTTCTGTTGTTAACAGTTGTTCATTTAATTGAGGTGGTGTTCTCTCTGTCTAGGTGGTCATCAGCCTTATTTATCCACGTAAAGAAGATAACCTAACTAACCTTTTAATTATAATTCTTTTTCACTCCTTTCCACCTTGTCCAAGACTTTAGCACAAATTGTGCATGGGCAGTGGTATAATTATAATGTACCAGTGGTTGTCAAGCAGGTTTTCTCCCTTTCTGCTTTATAACCCCTGAGTTCCCCAAGGGTCATCAGAGATTTTTCAGTGAGCCCTATCTCCTAAAATCGCAGACATCTGGTTTATCAGTGAACAATTTTCAGACCAAAACACAACAACAGCATTTATCCTGTGCTCACAGTATTCAGGTTTTGAGGGCCCTTTGCAGTTTTTTGTTGCTAGGCTGGGGTTTTCTTGGGGGGAAGTGTTGCATACCCTGCAAGAGATTCTTGGTTCTGTACTTTACTGCAAGAGAGCTGAGTGTTGTGGTGCTTTGCTGTTACGCTGACTCCTGACTCCACTAAGCAAGTTCGATGAGAACCAGGCAGTGGCCTTTGTTCAGGTGTTTTGAAAACCCTACACAACATGATTCTGAAATGTCCTGACCTCAGAGAACCCAAACGGTGCTCCGAGAATCAGTGAAGAGCCTTGGGAATCAAGAATACAAGGCTTTTCTGCTCTCAGCATTTTAGATTAGGCAAGTCTTTCTTTTCTTTCTATCTCAAATACACATGCTCTAAGTGTGCTTTCATTTCTGGTGCGGTGGCTCACTCCTTGGAGACAGTATTCTGCCTGATGCAAGAACTCAATTGGACATCAGTGAGTTTTGCATAAAGTCTGACATAGAACAAGTCTTCTGGGCTTCAGTCAGGCAAAACTAAAACTATGCAATTTGTTGATAAGAGGAAGTAGTGCAGGAATTAACTGTAACAGCGTAAAGATTTTGTATCACCTTATTTTCTTTTTATTTAATATCATACCTTATGATGTAGACTGGATTTGGCTTCAGAGGTGTTTGGAGTGCAGCAGAGATGGATGAATCTTGATTCCAAAGAAGAAACGGAGTGGATTATACTCAGATATGGGGGTCCTGATTAGTGTACAGCTTCTCAGTATCTGCCCTTTGGAAGGCTGATGCAGCATCCATCTCCATAGCCTTCTTCCTTTCTTGGCTGCTGTTGGGCAGCTCATGCCTGCAGAGGACTATCAGGAAAGGACAGGAATTCTGCTGTCTAGACATGTGGCAGCTGTTTCCAGCACCAGCAGCGTCAGAGGAAAATAACTTTTTTCCTGAATTGTGATATTTTGTGACTTAAATTTGTTTGAGTGCATAATTTATCATATATTGTTACTGTGTTTTTTCTTCCCTTTAAGACCTTCCAAGATCCTCTAAGCTTTAGCTTGCCCACTCGTTCCCCTGTTGCTGCTTATTTTAAGCACACGTATGACCCATCCTAAGACTGCATTTGGGAGACTGAACTTCAGTCCCTTGCGCATCCATCTCATCTTAGGCACAGATACTAATTTAGTCTTAGTCTTCCCGCTTCAGCTCCTCATCCCTAGGTTGAATATAACTAGATGAGATCCCTGGTTTATGTTATAGGGATTAAATGAAATAGTAGTTCTGAAATTAAGAGGATCTTTTAAATAGCTAGGTAAGGTCTTTCCTAATAAGATGGCATAATTCAATAGCAACTAGAATGTTGAGTTCACATTGCACAACATTAGAAAATAAAGATCATGAGGGAGACTAAATCCCCCACACCCTGGTCTTAATTTATTTTAAACAGCAAAACAAATGATACCCAATTAAGCTCATAAGTCATAGTGTGAACAGAGTCCAGAAAAATGTCAGTTCCAATAAATATGACAAATAAAAGTATTGGCATAAACTCCAAGGATTTATATCATTGGAACCACAATAAGGCCTTCTTTAGTTGATCTTGAGACATGACTCAAAATGTGAAGAATGAGAAGACAAATACAAATAATGGGATTTTTTTTTTCCCTAAATGCTGAAAGGGTTATTTTTAACACAGTAAACATTTTCATTTTAAGTTAATGTTAGCCAGTGCAATTGGAAGAACTTCTCAGTGGGTTAGCACAACCAACTGAAATATTCAAGATAATCTGTACTGAACTGTCATGGAGCTGGATAAAATAGATTATTATACTAATCAGATTACAATAATCCAGAGCATCATTCACAGCCTGCATAATCAGCTCTTGGTAATTAGTTCTGCATTGCTGTTCCTTAGATATAACATTTCTGGAGAGAGGGAATTTATTGTTCAGAATATAAACTCTACGCTTGTATTTTTTTTATTGCGATCTAGGCTATAATAACGAAGTGATTGATGCACCAAGCAGTGGGAGCCAACTCAGAAAGTTTGCCACCAAGTCTTTTTTTTGAGAGCCATTTAGTATGAGTGAAATACAACCCATGCAAATGAGTGCATTGAGGAATTAATTGTGCTCTACTGAACTGCTCCAACCTGCAGACCCCATGGTTGCCCTTTCCAAAGGCCATCACCTTTCTGTGTAGCTGTGAGCTTGCTGTTACAAGCTGCAGCACTGGTGTCCTGACATCAGTGAAAGAAAATCAGCCATGGGCTTGGCTCCGTGCTTTTCCCTGTGTGTAGCACCATGAACATCAGCAGAACTACTTCTGAGGCCTGGGACTCAGATGCCAAAGGCTGAAAGACCCATTCCAGAAAAGTACAACAGCATATATGTAGAACTAGATCCAGATCAATGAGTTTTTGACCTCAATTACCTGAGATATTTTTTATCCTTTAATTAAATAACATCAGTGTCCAAATAACAAATCCTGCCTGTGAAAGAAGACATTTATAGTCATTCAAGTGATCTTCACCAGAATAATTCGCCTACAATCAAGCTGTAATTTGCACTTTCAAGTAGATTGAATGATCTAGGTTGATTTAAAAAATGGAGCTCCTTTTTTTTTTTTGGAAAATAATAGATGTTCAATTCACATTCCACATTTTAAAAAATAATTAATCATGAAATGTTATTCAGCTAATCTGAAATAGCTTCTGACAAAAATAAAAGGATTTGGCACATAGCTTTAAGCTTACACCTAGTGGGTGTTAGAAGTGCGTATGTGTAAGTTAATCATAGTCTCTGTGGCCTTATTTACAATGAGATTTGTCTTGTCTTTGACTATTTCAAACTATATTGAATTATTGTATCCAGAAACCTAGCTGCAAGGTAAATTGCTCAAAGTGTCCACGCCAGGCTGCCACCTTCATTTTCTGGTAGCGATAAATTCCCTTATCTGAATCCCCTTATTCCTACTCTGCTGACTGGTAATTGATAGAAGGACCTGGGGAAACTCCCCAAGCAAGAAGGGTCTGCAGTATTTTACAAGATGAATTGCTCTGGGGTGAAGGTTCTCAATGAATGTAAACTGCTGTAAAATAGGCTGAATTCAGAAGAACTTGGCTTTCTTACACTGAGTTGAGAACATGGACCTTATTTTCCACTGCCTTGCACTTTGCGTAGCTATGTACAGTGAGCACTGGTGCAATTCTATTCCTGTTCAGTAGCATTTGAGGCTGGCCTTGCACAGATAAAAATGACTAGATGAGGCTCTGGGTATTTGTGCCTTTGCAAGACTTGGTTCATTTTTAGTCCTGTAAATATCCTGTGGTTTTGCTTTTTTTTTTTTTTTTTTAATTTGCCCTTTAAACTTCTGTTTAATCCTCATTTTTATTAAATCTTAATGCTATTCAAGACCTCTCTTCAGTAGATATATGTTTAAATCAAAATATTTAATTTGAGAAAATCATCCTATCATAGTGGTCCAGAATACTGAGAGCAGGAAAAAAGCTGACATACAAATGGCTGTCTTAAAAAGCTGGGAAAGGTACAAGAAAAAAAAGATATGTAGAGAAAAACCTAAAGCAAAAAAAAGATTTGGCCAGCAAGTTAAATTATAAGGGTAAAGTTTAAACCCAGCTGTTCCAGAAAACCTTGACGGTTTTGTAGAATAAGGCAACTTCTTGAGTCCTGAAGGACTGACTATAAGAACATAGTAAATTTGAATAAAATTAATAAAAATGAAAACTATATAAGCCTTCACTCAAACGCTGAACCAAACAGTATCTAAGTTTTAATGAGATTCAGAAAGATATTGTTAACTTAAAAATACAGTGTAAGACTGTGCACTTCTTGATTTGTGTTTGAACTGGACGTAAATGCTATGAAAATAGCTTTTCATGTGGCATTTCTGGTTTGTGGCTAACCAGGCACTATGGGGAATCTCATGCAACACATTCCCATGAAATTGCAAAAGATGTCATCTGTAGGCCAAGTTTCAGATATACTATAAGTAAACCATGCAGTTTTGGAGCAGTGTCCCAGATTTCTGAGCTTTCTAAAGTTAAAATAAGAAAAAAGACTGGAAATGATCTGGTTTTGGTAGAGTTCATCTTTCTGCCAAGGGACCTCTGTTCGTTATTATCCCTTTCCTATGATATGCCCACTCCAATTTTAAATAGGCCTTGTGATATAGTTGGATCAAGCTGAGCCATCAGAAAATCTGTCTTCATCCTAAGCAGGCGTTAAGGGTCTGCCTGTGATACAAAACCTGACACCTGCAAGTTCTGATTCTGGGCGCAAATTCAGATGCTTCGAATCTTTCCAACAGAGCATATAACTTCTCACAGTCTCTTTGATTTGTTCTAGCTCTTAGTAACAAAAACATGGATGATCTTCTGTCAAGCCTGTTCAGTATTCATTTGGTTTTGTTCATTTTACCCGCAGTTTTCTGGTGTTGCTGAATTAATGTATACATTGCTTTCATTCGTAATTGCAGTCCTGAATATGTAACTCGGCTTTCTATAAGTATTGAGATGACTCTATTTGCATAAGAAGGTTATTTTCATATATTTACTCCATCCTTTTACTGCCTTTAAAATCTTTATATATGGTCCCTCGATTAGGGCTGCTGTGTACCCTTGATCATTACAACTGCAGCTGTATAAAGTGAATAAGTGTAACCACAGAAGGAAAGTGAAAAGATCATTTTACACTGACCAAGCATTTGATATCTAAAATCAATATCTGGGTCTGGCATAATCTGCTTCTGTAACTTTGAGCAAACTGTTTAAATGTGGTTGGTTCACTTAGATGAAATAAGAGGAAGTAAGATAAATTATCTCAAGAAGGGTAATAGTCCATAATAAATCAGTGCCTCAGTTTTCCTGTCTGTGAAATGGACACAATGCTCTTTTAACTTTTGTTGTTCTTAACCATTCTTTTCTATTTAGATATTTGGCTCTTCAAAGCTGAAACTGTGAGTGCGCACAGTGCTTGGCATATTGGCACTTAACACTTATTTAGATTTGGAACAGAGATTTTAGGATATATCGCTGCTGCATCATTGGTTGAAAGTAATTGGCAGATAATTTATGATATTGTTTTTGAGAAGTCTTTGTGTTCCAACACACATATTTAACAAAACTCAAACAACTTCCCACCCCCACCTTCCAAATAAGATCTGAGGAAGACACATTCTAGTTCCATTAAATCAATGGTGAGGTTCCCACTGACTTCAAAGAGACCAGGAGTTTGCTGTTTATGTATAGCAAGTGAAGCTAACTGAAAACAACTTGGACAGCTCATGTAGTTGTTGGTTGCCATACGCCACAAACATTTTACTATTTGGTTTGTGTCCATTTCTCACCATAAATTTGAATCAGACATTTATTATTAAGCTCGCTAGTAGGATCTTTGGAGAAGAAACTTTTATGCAAAATAAATCACTAAGTTCTGCCTAAAATTATTTTCTTAATGATTTCATGTTTTTAGCTAGACCTCTTATATACCACGTAATGTGATAGGAAATAACATACATTCTTCATTGGAAGCAGCCTCAATTTTCCTCAAGTGACTATGTGCTTAGTTTCTGTGATTCATATAGGATTCACATATGTTTTATTTTATTATTTATTGTAACTTTGTTCTCTTGGAGAAACTTCAGGAGAAAATTTATTCTTCTCTTGAAGTCACCATCTCAATAGAAATATTTAACTGAAACTGGAAAAGCCATTGCACTCCTACTAGTTTCTGCTGAAAATTTTATCTTTTTCTCTTTCCCAACTATTATTTACCCAGATAAAGAGCCTGTATATTTTTAGAGTGGTGAGTTGTTCCTTCCTGAGCTCTCTGGAGGGAAATCTCAAGTGCTGGAGTTCCAGAGTTATCAGCCGTGCGCTGTGGTCTGGGACTCTCGGGCTCCTCAGATCTCGAAGCTCTATGGGAAATCTTTTTTCTTCACCACATGACACCTGACCGTACTGCGTACCCACTCTTATTCTTGACACTCAGCACAGTTCACAGGGAAGGCATTAATGACCAGGTGAGCTGCCCGATTTAATTTGTTTAGTTTAACTCAATTTACGGGAAATAAAGTCCTGGCAAGCAACTGAACCAGGGGTGGAACCTTTCTCCATTCCAGAAGCTTACAATACTTCTTATTTTAGTCCTTTTTCCTGCCACAGATGAGATTGTTTGACATATAGTTTAAGAGATGCTTTGGAGAAAAAGCACTATATATAAATGAAAGATATTATTATTACTATTACAGGGTTCTCCATAACTTTTATAGTTCATAGGCTGTCAGCATTTTCTTTAGAAACCCTGTATTTTAGGTGTCTACAGTTTGGCCTTGAAGTTGTCCTCAGAGTTAAAAATTGAAATACTAGAAACAAGCTCAAAGCAAAGTTGTTCCCCTCCTCTCCCCTTTTCTCATAGACAAGCTCTTTGGAAACCTTTATGTAACAAAGATTCAGATAAAGAAATGATACTGTTGGCTTCACGCTTTGACATGCTCTAAAACTTAAAAAAAACAACCCTGATGCTCCCCCCCACCCCCACCCCCAAAAGCATTGTTTCTCTTTTATTTTAATGAAAAACTGTGGAAGTCATCACCCCAGTGGGACTGACCTTGTAGTTTACATGAAGTTGGTGGGTCTGATCCCCTGGCCACCAAAATCAGTGAATGAACTCTCTATACTGCAAAAGAAAAAAAGGTTGGGTAAAGCAGTAGGGTAACTGTTAGGGGAAATGTGCAAAAAGAAAAATGACATGTATGTCCTTAGAAATTTAGGTGATAAAAATGCCTGCAGGCTTTTTTGCTTGTATGCTATGGGGAAACATGTTGAGCAGTTATGTTGTCAAACTTTGGACTGTGATAGTGTATACCTCTGAGATACCAAGATACGTGTTCTCGGCAAAAATTTGGTATAACTGAATTTAATAATCTGCTGTATTACATATAGGTTGAAAAACAAGAGAATGTGACCCAGAAGAGAAATATCAAAATGTTTTGAAAATGTCATAGTATTTTTTATCACTCATTGATTTCTTGGGGGAAACGGTATGGAAAATTAGGACTTTTCAATATTTTAATTTTTAGAATTTCATGATATTTTTATTTTTCCAGTCCCGCATTACAGCAGAAATGGAAAAGCTGAACAAAATTAAAACAACTCCCCACACATCCAAACAAAACGTAGAGAGAAATATTTGTTTCATGTAAAATTTCAGGAAAAATAAGAAACAATCTTCCATGAATCTTTGATGAGTTTTCTGTCTGATAGATGAACTCAGAAATGGGTAATTTCACACCACAAAATAATTTCATGGACAGGCATACATGTGATTTTCTTCTTTCCTGTCTGTGTATGAGAAAGCTATCCAAATCTCCCCGATAGGTGATTTTATATTTCATCAGGCTTCTGACTAGGCTGAGCACAGCCTCAACACTTGCACTGAATGCACTCAACATTTGTAGCTCTTTTTTCGATGGGATTCTTTTTACTATCAGATAAACTGGAGTCTAATGTAATCTAATCAGAGAGGGTTTGTTCTGTGAACAGAATGTATTTTCTGAGACTTTCTCCTGTGTTCATCCATGTGTTTGCGTAATTTCCAGCCACAGTCAAAATACTGCTGGCATTGTCCAGAGAATGTATTTTAGTTTGCAGTTGTGTGCTGTGCCCAAACACATTATGTGTTTCAGCTTGAGAACAGAGTAAAAAGTAACATTATAGACATATGAAGCTAGAAGATGCCAAGAGTTCTGTTTGAGTAATATCCACCTTGTTTCAGCCTAGCATGGAAGTATTCTCTCAAATTTTTGTGACCTCGAGGAGTGTGGGGAAAGAGTAATTTTCTTTTGTTTTCATCAAATAGCCCTCTTAGAAAAGTATGTTTAAAAGCCACAACCAACCAACAAGATAAAATAAGCATTTTTTTTAAAGGAAAGGAAATTGTTAAAATCAAAACGCATAGAAAAAAAACATTGCTTTTAATTGTGGGAAATCTGGGCACGTTAGTTTTCTGAGGATATTTTAAACCTTGCCTCAGCCCTCAGCATGCCAACTAACTGCTTTATATAGCTTGTGTCAGAGGAGCTGTGTTCGTAATTGATGCTGGGGAATTGGAGACTGCCCTGTCAGGGTCTCGTGATTACTACATTTGCTGGCCTGTGTGCGTTATTAACGGTTGGATAGCAGTCCCCTGGTGTAACATACATTAAAGGCTGCTTGTGTTAATTACTAGGAAGAAGTAGGCAAAAGTAGGTATTTGGGATGTCATTTTTTGTCAGCTGAAGTCAACGAATCCAAGTCTAGTGAGTGCTGTGACCTATAATACCCATGTACCACATAGTTGTGTGCTGCAATTTGCACAATGTCTATAGACATCTACAGCAATTCTGTTACACGGGGTATGTTACTATGTATGCTTTAATTTTTCTTTAGATTTTTCAATATTTTACCATGTTCCCACTGAGGCAGAGGCATTGTTAGGCACTCAGTGAAAAGAACAGAGAGCAGCCCCGCGTTGCAGTTCTTCAGCGTGTCGTTGATAAAAAAGTGCAATCCAGCTGCAATCTCATTTATATACAATACGTCAAGGAGGAGAGTAGATTACTGCTGTCTGGACTGCCCAAGGCTGGAATTAGTTTCACTGTTCCTTCTATTAGATTAGAAAATAATGCGATTGTTGTTATGATTTCAGTCCTTGAGGGCAGGGAAGAAAGAGGAGCTAAAAGCAGTACAAGTGGCGTGTGGATTTAGGGAGAAACAGTATTTTAATAGCCTTGATTCTTCCAGCGTAAGACATGTGTCTGCAATACAGATTACATCTAATAGCCCTCAATATTGCTTCAAATAGCTACTCAGTACACCTGAGTGTTTACATTTTGCCTTCAGATGTCTTCGCGTGTGTTTTATCTTCTTGTCTTCTGCAAGTTCTTGTGATAGTTATGTTCCATCCCCTAAATATCTCTACTGACAGTAAACAAGAAGATCCTTGCAGTGGTGCAGACCAAAGGATTTGCATAATTTTGATGCCTGAGTAGCCTTTTCCTTTCTTTGGGAGACTCAAGTGGGAATGATGCTCATGTCTTTATGTGATGCAGAATCAGACCCCAGGTTTCAACCCTGGGATGTGCAATGCCAAAGCTCAGTGCAGACAGTTGAAACCTTCTCCAGCAAGACTGCAAATTCCTCTTCACAGAAAAGTAGATTGTACTTTTGGGAAGAGGATATGGCTGGAACCCACGGGTGAGATTAAGGAGCGGGAAGGGCCATTGCATACAGCAATCACCTTTCTGTCCTGAATATTCCCTTACACAAATTCCTCCTTTGAATACAGCAGCTCACATTCATAAGCATTAGGGCAACCTGTATGTGGGTCAGCCAAAACCAAAATAGCAGAAAATAGCGCAACCTGGAAAAACAAAAAAAGAGTAAAATGTACCCTTGAAGTGGGCCCCACCTTTGTGCTGTAAAGGGCTCTGGTGCTGGAAAGCTCTTGTTGGTCTGGCAGAACTTTCTAGTAATGAAATTTGGCAGAATCCGAAGTCTCTGAGGGTGTTAATGAGGAATTTTACTGGCCCTATAATGGAGACAATGATCCAAAACTCTTTTAAATCCAAAGAAAGACTGTAACTGGCTTAAATGGGTTTGGGATCAAGCCATGAATTCTGTAGTGGTGCTCACTTCATAGTCAGATTGGGTTGGGCATATAGACACTCGTCGATTTATGTTACAGCTCAGTCTCAGTTACAGCTGCGCTCACCCTGAAGCTCCTTATAGGTCCAGTACAATATAAAGAGACTAAGTATGATGATGACATGTCTGTTTATATAATTGCATTAAAACCCCTTGCATTAAAAAATCATACTGTACATCCTTAATGACCAGATTGTTAAAAGCTGCTTTGACAGGTAGCAGATGTTAAAGGTTAGATATTTCTGAAACATATTGACCCACCTGTGACATCGGATGTGGCCTTTTGATTTTGTTGCTCTTCCTGCTCTCCTGAGGGTGAATGTGGAAAGGAGAGTTTGCTGAGGCAAACAATGAATAGAGTAGGAACAAAAGTGAAAAAAAAGTCTGGTTGGATCAATATCTTGCTTCTGGGAAACAAGCAGAAATGAATCACTACTGTGTAAAAAAGAAATAAGAGACCTGGCTCTGTTACCAAAGTCCTACTGCAAGTGCTTAGAAGATTCCCTGAGCTCCTCTTTGCCCTCCACTGTGTGCACTTAAAATGTACCTAACGCGTACTGGGTAGCACCAGAGGTAGCTGGCTGTTGCGCAGCACAGTTTGAAGAGGCATCAATGATAATCCTGTTGGTAAATAACGTTTCAGATGGGGTTTCGTTACTTTTGAAATTTGTGTTTTCTTTCATTTCTTTAATGTAGAGTACTCTTAGACAGATTACAAACTCATCGTACGCATGGCTGAGCCCAAGAGGAAGAAAGAGGTGGGTTTTCCCGTTCCTCTTCCCATCTTTCCATCCCCTTCCCCAGGCTCTTCTGCTTTTTGATTCTGTGTAGCACGAGGAGACCATAATGAAAGGCTGGCCATAAACTAGAAGATTGCATTTAAGTTATATTCCTTTTCTTTGTATTGAGGCTCAAAACTGTTTCACTCTGGTGCTTTAAACTTCTGATTTATTAGTGGGCCCAGCCTAGGCTATCCCCTACAGTGATCACGGTCTCCACTAGGTAAATTGCAGCCTTATGGTACAGCTTTATGAGAGTGCTTGTGTGATGTTCCCATTAACTGCAGCAAAGCCTTTTGTGTGCAGGGCAGTCCAGGAATTCCAGTGATAGTGTTGATGCCCCTGATAACTTACTGTGCTGAATAGAATCTAAATACATCTCCAAGGAAGGTTGTTTTCCTCTTTCTCCTACTCTCCATTTTTAGAAATACTTGATTTTGAATTACTTACCACAAGAGTTTGTGAAAGAGCCTCTTATCTATGTAAGAAATGACTTTGCATTTTTTTAATGAGCCACTTTCTCAGTATTCCTAAATAGTCAGTTGATGATATGGACGTGGGATAGATATGCATAGCATGTGTCATTTTTGGTTATGAGGCTACTAAAAGTTCTTAAGTTATAAGTAATGGTTAGAAGGAGTTTCTTGACTTATTTGGACTGTGTATCACACTGTGACAGGTTAACCATCATCTGTTTAAAAAGAAATATTTATTTTTAAGGCTGTCAGCCACTTATTGAAGTATTTATAAACAATAAAAAGGAGGTCGTAATTGGAAGTGTTGCCCCATTGGAAATATTCCCTTGAACACTAGCAAGAATGTTTCCAAAAATAATGTGTTTAGCAAAAGAAAGAAATCTCCATGCCTCCATGGCATAAAGCATCCGAACTAGCACTCAGATGACACTGAAATAGTTGCTGTAATGTTCTGAGACACTGTGTTCCTAAAACTGGACCGTCTTTAATCACTGTTAATCACAGCAGAACAGGAATATTGTGCCTTGTACCTACTGAGGTCACTGGGAGTTTCCCTGCTAGGTTCAGTGGGAACAGGACGGGTGCCTCTGAACCCTGTAAAGCTACTGTCATACAGCAGTTTGCTGAAGGCTTTTGACTTTTGGTTTGTAATTTTTCTGAAGTTCTATAGAATTATTCTAGTAAATTAAATTGTGCAGTCATCCATTTCTTTTTGTAGTAGAATTTCTTGATTGTAGTTTTATTAGATCTAAAAGCGTTTCCCCTATTTATGTAATTTATTTTACTTAAAGAAAAAACACAAGAAAAGATGCAAATTGATTTACAGGGTGCCCGTGTCACAGGAACTTGCTGGAATGTTGCACTCTGGTATGTTGCTTAACTACTGGCCACTGCAGCTTGTCAAGATGCCTGAAAATACAGGTTACCATGGGTGAAATTTCACTGCAGTGCAAGAAAGAGAAATGAAAGGGGTGCAGGAGCATTGCCACTGAAGGGAGTATGTAAGATTTCTCATTCTTTGCCCATTCTAAATTGTTGTACTAATTGACAAGCGAGTTTGGAGATTTTGCAAAGCTCTAATGACCATAGTTGCATTCTTCAAACCATTAGCTCACTTTCCAGAGGGACCCATTGCTGATTTCAGGAATCACATGGAAAAAATGAGCTCCAGACAAACAGCGCAAACTGGGAGCTGAGTAATTATGGAGGTATTCAAATTTATGGCAGAAGATGCCTTTACGTAGCACTTTATGATATGCCCAGATGAATCAGCTGGCAGGCAGTAATACCGTATTGGGCTGCTTATTTCTCTTCCTGAGCTTGCTGCAGGGCGCTTCGGGTTTGCTTTCCCCCTCTTTTGTACACCTGCACGCTGCTGCATCAGCAATAATATCTCTCTATGTGTTATGTGTAGAGGACATACACAAAGCTCCACAAACTTCCATTTTCATGGAATCATAGAACAGTTTGGGTTGGAAGCAACCTTAAAGATCATCTAGTTGCAACCCCCCTGCCATGGGCAGGGACACCTCCCCCCAGCCCAGGTTGCTCCAAGCCCCATCCAGCCTGGCCTTGAACACCTCCAGGGATGGGGCAGCCACAGCTTCTCTGGGAGACCTGTGCCAGTGTCTCACCACCCTCACAGGAAAGAATTTCTTCCTAATATCTAATCTAAATCTCCCCTCTTTCAGTTTAAAATCATTACCCCTTGTCTTATGGCTGCACTCCCTGATCAAGAGTCCCTCCCAGCTTTCCCACAGCCCCTTTAGGGACTGGAAGGGGCTATAAGGTCTCCCCAGAGCCTTCTATGCTCCAGGCTGAAAAGCGAACTCAATGGCTTAGTCTCATATTACTCAACTTCGTAGCTGGAGTTAATGGAGCAGACCTACTTCCAGACTGGTTCTCAATTCGTTGGATGTGGCTGATGCACAAATCAAATAGTTCTGGCGCCCTGATGCTTCCTGTGAATGAAAAATGACACTAAATGAAATAGCTGTGTGAATTTCATCCCCATTCATGCAATAGACTAAAAGACAACTCATATTTGGCAAATGTACAGGAATGGGAGTAAAGATTCAAATCAGAAGAAAAAAAATGTCAGTGTTCTCGAGAGAAGTTTTTCCACAATGAAAAGAAAAGGAAAAAAAAAGCAATGGAAACCCATGAGCTTAATCTGAGAAAGATCCGTTCAGGAGAGTATAGTATCTTAATGGCATGCTAAGGTCTAAGAAATAGAGAGTCTTGCAAGAGGGGGCATTACGTCTGTCTACTGCTCAAGAAGCATTAAGAGGAGTATTTTTCTCTCAAGATGAGGATTACCTTTAGACCCCGCTGGGTGCAGATCTGGGTTGTATCTAAACAGAGCAGTCCTGTTCCTGTCCTTGTCTCCCTTGCCATGCGTTGCTTGTCTCATTGAGTGTACTGCTTAAGACAGCAGCCGTAGCTTATTAATGTGATAGAAAACTTGCACTTTTTGTTGGGGTTTTCTTTATTTCAGATCATTTTCACTCTGTGGCTGTATGTTTGCTAGAACTGGAACAAGTGGTGTAGTGGGCATGTATCTCCCCACCTGGAGTTTGGGGAGAGAGGTCAGGGGAGGAAAGCCCTCAGGTTCAGCGGGTACTTAAGAGAGGTATTCTGATGATCCGTGGCTGCTATCAGAAAATGCCACAGTATTAGGCTGTGTGTGAACACAGGCGTCTGCGTTGGTCTCTGCAGACTTTAGCTGGATTCCCACTGTGCAAAGCATAACAAGATACAGGAGTCATATTTTAGTCTGAGACATTACAGACTAAATAGGTAGGATAATGAATGTGAAACGAAACACATAGAGACAGGAAAGAACCTGTGAAAAGTCACATGGGGAAAGTGAATTTGGGACTAAAACTAAGTGTCCTGAATCCAAGGGATTTTTTGATTACACAGAATAAACATTCCCTTATCTCACCTAGTGGGCCTGAATATCTTGGCCTTAAGCAAGCATAAATTTTTTGTAATATTTTCCAGTCTGGTTACAGCAGTCTTATCGTAGAAGGACTGTGCACTGTATCTTTCTGAAAGTCTTTGTCATGAGCTGTGGCATTGCAACTGGAATGTTTATTGTACTCTGTCATTATTTATACTCCATCGCTTCCATTGACTGCCTGTCCCACCCGCTCCCTGGAGATTAGCGGAGTCAGGGAAAGGATAAATGGTTAGCAGCTAGTAAAGGGATGTAAGAGCTGAAAGGGTCAATATAAAACAAAGGCTGCCACATATAATTCACAAAGAATGTGAGGCATTGCTTTTCAGAGGCAGCATTCGCATAGCCA
Organism: Ibidorhyncha struthersii; assembly: GCA_013398815.1. NCBI lineage: Eukaryota > Metazoa > Chordata > Aves > Charadriiformes > Charadriidae > Ibidorhyncha > Ibidorhyncha struthersii. The sequence continues at coordinate 674,678 of VZSZ01002970.1, read as the reverse complement.
GGATTTTAATGAGAATGGAAAATGCTAACATATAAATCCAGTCCTAGAAAAAAATATTAGCAACAAATGTACAGAGTGGTAAATATTTTTACCATTAAGCCTGGTACTCTGTTTCTGATGTGAACTATTAAAACTCGTCCTAAAGCTTTCATTAAATCACATCTTCAAAACACCCTTTAACACATGGTCCTTTGGAAAGAAATGTTAGCAAAGATGGCTCTACAAATGTACGATGATGAACCATCTGAATATCTTACAAAATTTTGTTTTTTTTGAAGCATGCAATGCAGACCTCATCAAACTCCTACTGAAGCTGATGAAGGGGCTTCTGACATCTGAAGAAGCTGATAGTTTTTTTCAGGAGTACAATTTTATTCATGTTAGCATATCTATGTCATAAACCAGAGTCCCGTTAAGTTACCTGCCGTGCACACACAAAACTAAAGGATTTCTGTGCCTGTGCCTTGAAGACCTCTCTCCTTGGATGCTCTCTTAGCTCTTGCTGCTTTGCTGTCACCTCTGTTCCTCCTCACCAAGAGCTGCTAAAGCCCTTACTTATGCAGGTGTGTACATGGGAGCCAGGACTGTGCTTCACCTGGACCCCTGGGTAAAGCCTCACTGGCTTAACTGGGCTCCCAAAGGAGGCACAGGGAACCCTCCCCAGCACCGGCAGCCCTGCCTCCCTTGCCATATTCCTGTTCCCATGGTGCCCTCTGTCTTTATCCTGCTTCATGAGCGGGTTTTGGCCATGTCAGACCTCTTGCATTCCCAGACTTCTAAAGTAACCCATTCCTAGAAGCTAATTTTGTCCTTGGAGGTGAAGTGCAGGGCATTGAAGTTTCTATAAAGAAGATAATTGCATTATTCCCAATTATTCCATAGACAGTCCATTATTCCTGTTATTATCATGCAGAGCACATGAAATTTTAATGTTTCACTGCTCCAGGCTGTCAAAGTCCTTGCACTCTTCAAAAATAAGGATGCAGACTTTACTTGGTCTTTTTGTGGGAAAATCAGGACATCTTTGTGCTTTTTCTTTTTGTCTACTTAGAAAAGGTAATACATATTAATGCTTCACTTGGAAATCTATCTTGGGCAAACTACTATGTACTCCTTGTGTGAAAAATTGCCTGAATAGTGTCTAAAGCCTCGTCTATAATAAATATGAGTGAATATTGATTGTTTTTTCTTACAATTATGACTTTCAGTCTTGTAGGAAACAGAGACATTTGCTACTTCAGACTTCGTTTGTGTTTTGGCAAAAAAGTGTATACCATTGAAACCAAAAAGTGCCAGTGAGACTTGCCATTGCTGTTGAGCTTTGGAGCTTCATGTTGTTTTTGAATTCGGTGCAACTTCTTGCTGTTGACAGTGCTTGTTTTTTGTAGGTACCGAACCTCTGTTTTATGGGGTTTCAGCTGAGCTCTGTGAAATCTAGTCATAAAAACCCAGGCATGTCTTCTTTGGGATATAGCTGACTACTGCAGAAATGGGAGCAAAGACTCGCAGGCACTGACCGCCTGTCTGTCCCGCTGCCCTCCGTGGGCAGTGCAGCACAACAGGCAAAGTGCCCAACTCCTACCCTGCTAGTGCTGAGTTGTCCCAATTTCTTCTTTCTGACTGGAATTCTCTCTGCCCTAGTAACATGGGGATTGTGAATCACAACTGCAGTTTAAATGTGAAATCTGAGTGTCTTGCATGGTTCGCATCTGATGCAAATGTTTCTCCTAAAAAAAAAAAAGACCTATCAGGAGGAAAAGTCCAAGCACTGTTTTGGAAACTAAGAATTGTGGAAATATTACCTAATAGGAAAAGTATTCTTAAAACTGATCCTGCTCTGTGCATCCCTTTAAGGGATTATGCTTTATGCCTGCCTTCTGGTCACTGTCACAGCCCTTGTCATTGCCGAGACATTGTTTCCTGTTACAGAGCTCTGTGTTGGGCCTGGACAGTTGTATGGCAAAGGGAAATGTTTCTGCCTATGACAAACTAATACAGGTGAATGGTAGAAAAAAAAGAAAAAGGTTTGTTTACCTCTTTTATTATGGTCCTGTTGGATTAGAAAACGTGTCTATTTTTAAATAGCCTTTTCACTATCAGTCAGACCAGTTGTTTTCCTTTCGCGGTACTTTCACATGAGTTAAGAAAAACAGAGGAGATTAAGAAAGGGTGTATAGGAGGAACATCTGCTTCTTGTTTTAGAGAAGCTATACGTTTTTAATATAATAATGCAGAGTAGCAGAAAGAGGCACAGCAAAAGGAAACAAAAAACCTTAACAAAAGACACCGTCATCTATTTCACTAAGCAGTTTTGGAAAGTTATCATGAATTTGTATCAGCATGACCACGAAATCTACTTTATTATGCTGATTATAAGGAGGGTGGGGAAAAGCTGTAACGATACTTCATTCATCTATCCAAAAAGGCCTGTAAGCTTCTAGCAGTGTATGTGACTAGAATTTTGCAAGGCTGGTGGCTGGTTTGCACAGACAACTTTATAAGTATTTGACTGTATTTGCATTAAAAAGAGTGTTTTCAAGGAGCCTAGGAGTGTAGAAGCAGCATAAAGCAACACAGTCTTGGACCAGAGGAATAAACATGACACCCACTTGCATTAAAAGCCAGCCTTGGCAAGTAGTATCTCATGAAATTACTTCCCGGAAGAACCAGGCCAAACGCCCAGGTTTAGGGTAGTTTTCTATTTTTAGCTTTGCTTTGTTCATGCTCAGCCTGGCCCATCTAACTCAGGTGTGTTAGATCAGAGCATAAAAGACATAAACGAGATCTTGGCTAGGGGAGAATGGCCCCATGGGATTTGGTGCGTACAGCCTCTCAGCAATCTCCACTTCAGGTAGGTCTACCCATGAAAACAATGATAGGCTTCATTTCTTTTAATTTATTTACTTGCTAGTCCACCAAACTCTTCTCAAGTCCTGTCAATCAAGCTGGGTTTCACCTTCTGCCCAGTGTGAAGTTCTGGTAGCTCTGAGCGTGTGCTGGATGGGAGGGGAGATGGGGAGAGCAGAAAAGCTGCTCTGCATGACATTAAAACAAAATAAGGTCTTTTAAGCAATGAGTAACTGCTTCAACACGGGCACCTTGAGTGAAATAACTTGCATTTTAAATTACCTGATTTAAATTAGATCTCTTTGGAGCCAGACTGCATTCATCAGTTTTGGAGAGGTAATATCTAGTTGGAGGTTATGCCCTGAGTCAGTTGGAGGCAATGCAGAATGTCCTGACAAGTTTGATGGCGCTGGCTCTGCGTCAACAATTCTATCAATAACATGCAGGGAAGAAACTAGCTCTCGCTTGCTCTCTCGTTTGAATTGACTTGCTAAAACTCAAAGAAGTGAGAAAATGTGTCGCAGGTGTTTCAGTATCAGTGACTTAACTTTGCACTCCTTAGTCCGTCCTTAGATGTCTAAATCGTGTACGGGTTTAGAGGGCTGTGTACGTATAAATTTTTTTTCTTACATATGGATATAACTGTTTAACTGTAAGGACATATCAAAGCCATCTGACTGCTGTGCTTCTAATGACTTAAATGAGACTATTTCTACAGAGATAATATTTTCACTTTGTCGTTCTTTGGGACAGAACTGTGCTTAAGGGACATGAGAAATATTTTTTTCACTTAAGCATTAAGGCAGCTTTTCATACAGTTCATCAGTTCAGTCATGTGTTTATTGGTGCTCACATAAGGCAAGGCTGCCACACTGAGCCCCATTTTTCATTGACTGGCATTTAAAATTTTTAAACATCAAATATTTACTGATATAACTTTCCTGCTGCCCAAATTGAATTTCAAAGGTCCTTATCCTGCAGTTTCTGTTTCTGCATGCCTTCCATTGAAGTCAGCTCCACGCATCTCTACTGAAAATGAGCTGCCTTCTCTCTGTGGCTATTTTTCAGCCTTTCTGTGCTTTCCATTTATTACCATGATTTACAACAATATTGTGAGTATTATTAATCCAGATTGCAGTCAATGGGAGTTTGGCATGGTTTTACTCTGCTGTACCACATCTTCAATATTTTTGGCTTCCAAGCTGAAAGAACATGGCATGCAACTACTCGTCACTGCCCAGTGTTAACAAATACATACAAAACACTCATCATGCCTGTATGCTCCCCGGCCAAAGAGAGAGAAAAAGGGAAGAAATATACTGTTACATATTTGAGATCTTTGAAACTGAGGAATGTATGAAAGCACAGCCCATAGAGGATACGTGGCTTAGTGAGGCTGAGCAAGGTACTTCGTGCTCAGAAATTCCTGAGTCCAGGCCTCGGCACTGAGCCACTGAGGCTCTGCTGTGTTAACTCCCTCCGGGATCTATATGAATGTAACTTCTGTGTTAGGGTGGGAATCTTTTAGCTGTAAAATTAAAGAAAAGCCATGTGGGAGCTGTGCATGTGTGTTTAGGTAGATAATAATTTTAACTCAAAGGTTGCAGTCAGTTTCCATTGCCAAAAATGCAGCTTTCCTCAAGCAGTTTCGAAAAAAATGACTTTTATGCTATTTAGCACCCAAAACGAGAGAGAAGAGCTATTAAGCTTTTAATGTCATGACATTGCACCTAGAGTACATTCAGCAATGAACGCCCCGGCTTTTCTAGGTGCCATGAAGCCTACCTGTGCTGTAAGCAGGTCACTGGAAGTGGATCAAAGAGAGAAGCTGAGGAAAGATGAGCACCAAGTAATAGTTTCAGTTTCTGTAGGTCATAAGCAACTGTTTTACAGATGCACAGTGCCTGGCAGCCTGCACTGAGACCTCCAAGGGGTCAGATGTCATCTTGGCAGCTGTTGGATGAAGCCCCTTGGTCGGTGCTGTAAGAAAGATGGGATCCTGTTAAAAGGATGGCATTTTTATTTAAGGGGATGTGGACTTGTTAGTCTAAGAAAAATAGCAAGATCTTCTGATGCTGTACACATTCAGAAGTATCAAATTTTTCTTTTGCTATGCACGATAATTAAAAAAAAAAAGTTCCAGGACAATTTCCTCATGCATTTCCTCCTCTTTTCTTTCTCTCTTTATAAAAATGCTATCTAGCAGAGCAGCCAAGACATTTTTCAGTCTGTGGCTCATGTTTTTTTTCGTTACTTTTTTTGTTCTCACACTGCTTGCCCAATACAGCAGCTGTTAAATGGAGAACTCTTGAGAACTGGGGAAGGCTATTGGTGTAGCATTCAATTAACAATATTTTTGCAGAATACGTTGACCATTTTTAACTTCAGGTAAAGGAAGGTCAAACCCAATCCATATTTAGTTACATATGACAACCTTTTCTAATTGCAGATGCCTTTATAGCCTCTGATAGTTCACTGTTTTTTTCCTTTATATAGTTGTCTGCCACAGTCTTCCACCCTTTGTGATATCATGGGATTTTTTATTTTTTAACTGTATGATTGTAATATCAAGAAATATATTCATCAAGCTTTCATGTTAACCCTGGGACCCTGCAGTATTTTGCTCGTTACTTCAGTAAGTGTGTGTTGGCATAGCTCTGTTGACAACAATGGAACAACTAAAGGTCTGGCTTTTATAATTCCCTACTGATAAGCTAAATTCATTTTTGTACAATTTGTAACTTTTTTTATTACATATGCTAGTTACATCTTAGGGTGAATCAGTCAAACAGATTCTAAATTAAAATAGTTTGGTGATCTAAGCTCACGGTCTGTTGCAATGCAGTTTTCTCACAGCTTGGAAGATAACAGCCAATAGAGCCACTACAGAAATAGGTGATTATACTTTCTTTCTCTTTCTTTCTGTCAGTCTTTTTCCAGGGAACTGAGTAGATGAATGTACCTTGAAGTTTTAATTTTCTAGGTAATTTGGAGAAGTGGATTGTATAAGGTGGAAAGGGAAGTGTGGTTCTGGATAGGTCATGCGAACAGTCAGGATGTCACTGCAAGGACAGGAAATCCTTATATTAGAAGCATCATTTTAGTCTCTAATCCATAGATCAGAACCAAAACTGCTTTTGATTCATACACCTGTAAGAATATTTCAATGGGGCTGTGAACTGCATGAAGGGCACGAGCATACTGACCAGAGGCTTGCTTGTCTTGGTGCCTTTTCTTGCCACCTTCAAAATAATCCATGGTATTTTTGGAGGTTGAGAAAATAAAACTTAAAAATCTCTGAATTAGACAAAATGCTGTGTTTTGTAAACAGAGGCAAGTGAACTCCAAACTGAACTTAATAGGGTAAATTATCATCTGCTTTGGATGAGAGGAAGTCTAACACCCAACACGTTGGGCTTGGAGCTACTGAGTTTAGATCAATGGCAGATCTGGCCCACAGATTTGTCCTTCACATCAGAGAAAAAATGCATATTGAATTAGAAGGTGCACACCCTCCTCCCTTGGTGGCCACCACTATGTAGCTAAATATTTGTTTTTTAAATTCAGGGGAGGAGAAACAAGCTAATCACATCAAGGTTCACCCCACCCTCTCTTTGGCTTCTCTCCCTTGGCAAGCCTTCCCAGCAGCAGCTGGCTGACTGTTTTTTTTCTGCAATTGTGTTCATGACATTTCCTGCAACTAGGTTTTCCTGAAGGTTTCCAGCAGTCCTTTCAGCCTCCTACCCCCCTGTTTTGGCCTCTTCACCCACTAGCCGTGGCCGTGTGCCTAGTTCTCAGCAGTGCAAGCACTGTATCCCCATCACACATCCATGCACACCCTCTATATGCTCTTGACACACACAATGCGTGTGGTTTACTTGTAAGTCTGACTAATGTACCGAGAGTCAGTGGTTAGTGTAAGGGATGCTGAACAGAGACAGTTCTTCCTCAAGATACCAGCTCCATCAGACAGACATAGAGTTTGCGCTGTTTCTCAGTGACAAGAGGTTGTTTCCCTCTTTCAATGTAATTCTTTTCTGAAGAAGCTGCACGTACCCCTCTCCATGCAGAAGAGCTGATATAAAGAACCTAGATTAGGGAGAACGGATGCACGGATCCTGGATTACTTAGCATGCTGGTGCTTTTCCTTTCCACGCTACTGAAAGCTGCATAAACTGTCCTTTTACAGGCTTTTATAAGCACTCAAGTGACTTAATCTTTCAGTGTAAAAGCCTACTTGTATATTAAGCTTTCTGTTATCAATGTCATTAAATCAATATCCTCAGTGCTACAGGATCCAAGTCACATATAAGCTGTCACACACAGTTTAACTTAAGAAATGCAGTATTGAGGTACAGCCAGTTCATTTTTCATAGATTAGAGAGTACTTTGAAGCAGAGCTGTTGAAGATCAGAGAGGGTTTATTCCTCATTGTAGCCAGTTTCTTACATGTTGGGGGTTTTTCTATTGTAGTGTCGGTTTTGTTGCAGAACTTCAATGAAGTCTGAGAAGATGAATGTTTCATGCAGTTGTCGTAAATGGCACTGAAAAGCCTTGTGAGGTCTACGTCGTGTGTGTTAAAACATGGGACATATTCTTTAATAGAAGTAAATAGGCAAATTGGTATGGACCCTTCTTGCATACACATTTATTTATTCTTTTTCTATGTGGGTATGCATACAGTTCTGGACAGCTCAGAGACTGTATAGCCTCACTTGGTGTAGTTCTTTGTCTAATGAGTGACATCTGTGTTTAGAGTTAAAGATGGAGAAAAACAATAGGTTGTCTCTTGCCAGAGATACTTAATTGAGGGTAAAACATACATCTGGCATTTATTTGCGTAAAGGGATACACAAATGAAGTGCTAGGTCTTCTTCCAAGCTGACCCGGCTGTGCCCTTTCCATTTAGTGTATTAAGAATTGAGATTTATCTAGAGATATCTTGCAATCAGAAATGACAGTTATTCTATGATCTTAGCTGTTATTACAGCAGATCTTTCTCTCTCTCCCTCTTTTTTTTAGCCACTGTTTGACTGTCATACAAGTGAAGTAATTTGTAATACAAACTGACTATGGATTCTCTCAGTTGCTTACTTTGGGAAAGCTGTAGACATGATGGACATAACATTACACAGTGTAATGGGCAAACATTATGCCACATGCCCTCACTGCTGGTAAAACAGAATGAATTCTGCCAACAAAACTTTAAATTAACTGAAGTTGCAGAAGGCAGTTTTCCAGCCATGGGTTATGGCTCATCAGTCCTCTGCAGTTCCTGAACTAGTGCTCTTCAGCTATACTCTGAGCAGCAAGAGGTGGGATTAAGGGAAGGAAGCAGTTTCTGAACGACACTCCGTATTTCATAAGTGGTTTGCGACTTGGAGGGTGTGCAGGACCCCTGCTGTTGTTAAAGGTGAGGCTCATGGTGGGGCACTGTCTGAAAGGAACGGGAAGTTCAGAATTGATGGATCTAGCAGGGAACACACCAGTTTGATCCTGAAGCTTTGCACAGGGCCTTCACAGTGCAGCCAGTGATGGGGAAGGGCTTTCATAGGTGAGGAGGCTGTCCTCTGTATTAATTAATATCATATACTTGCTTCTCTAAATGTCTCTCGCCACACCTGGAAAGAAAGTGGAACGAGCAGATTGGGGGTTATATCAGTGAGATATTTTCTGGTGATGGGGGATGTGAATCTTGTCCCATTATCACCTCCCCATGTGGCAGTGAGGTTTTATCTTTTGCTTTGCTCTCCTCATGGAAAAAGGCTACAGGATGTCACCAAATTCAAGGGGAAAATAGAGACCCTTGGCAGATAAGTGGCAACCTTTTCTATTCACAAAGCTCTGCTTCTGTGAGTACCTAACCTGCAGTCTCAGCGGTTTCTATGATAAAAGCTTAGAGAAAACAGGGTGAGTCAAGGAACTAGAAATTTTGTCCAGGGACGTTGCTCAGACAGATAAGAAAATTCCATTTATGTTATCCAGAGACGTGAATTAAGAAGAAGTAAATAGCCTTATCTACAGCATAGCTACTTGAAGTGTGTGGAAATCCAGTATGAATGTGTGAATGTCCTGGGTTAGGCAAAAATGCTTTATTATCGCAAGTAAGGAGGGAACTGTGCTACCTTGTGCCTGACACTTGTTGGACTTGTGGGCGAGGAAAAGGAAAATTGCATCAGGGACTTCTTGTACTTGGTTGAGTTTCAGCATGATGAGGCAGTGGGTTTTTTTTCCTTCTTTCTCTAAAACAAGGAAAGCAATACTCTGTTATCTTTCAGCTTGAGAGCAGAACTGTGTTGCAATAATCCAAGGGCTGTTAGTTCACCAGTGATTTGTTTTTGTTGAAGACTCCGGTAATCAACAAAATGCCTCAAGGTAGGGTCTAACACAATGTGAACTTTGGGGATTTATGTATTAGAAAGGGTTGAACAGATCCTGGAAATCCTCCAGTTTGCATATTTTGTCTATAACAAACCATTGCTTCACTCCAATATAATTTGAATTATTTCATCAAGAAACTGGTGTAACAGTGGAGAATGGGGTGTGAAAGCTTCCTGAATGGAGAAGATTGAGTTAATGGCTAAATCTGTTCATGGAAGATAGAAATTATGTCATCATAATGCTAAGGTGTGTTAGAATAAAATCTTGAGTTATGGCATTGCTCTTTCAGTCTGATTGTATGTTTTAAAATACTCATTATTGTGGAAAGAAAAATGTCTGTGAGTTGGTCATTGTAATGCACATATTTCAGTGTTATTAATCCTAAAATGCGAGAATCTTATTACCCAATGAGAACAAAACCCAATGAAGCCAAATATATGCTGAAGAATAACAACCCAATCCTGCAAAAATTGACACATATATGTGTCCTTATATACAATAAATAATCCTGGTTTGCTATTTATTTAAATAGGACACAGATTTCTCACTCAAAGTGACATGAGTTTAATCCCAATGTGTAAAATTAAGACTGAATACCAACCTTTGCATGTTTGGAGTTTGTGTTAAAGCCATGAAGACTGACAAAATTTGCTTTCAGTTGTGGTGTGTTAATCTAGAATAAGTCTATTGAAGTTATTATAACAATGTGAATTTAAAGTAGTTGGATAGCGGAATTTAGTTCTTTTAAACATTCCTTCAGGGTTTATATTTTCTTTCTTGCAGACTCCCAGACAATACAGCCAAGCTCTAAATAAGAGTAACAGAGTTCATCTTTACTGTGCATTTCTGGACTATAGGTATGTTACGAAATTTCACATTATTGAACGTGGTTTAATTAAATTACACTTCATTTGTGATGCTATATATTACCTATATGCTTCTTGTTCTCTTTCATTCATGGAAATAGTTAAAGAAATGGAGCCACTGGTTTACAAAAAACACGATCTCATAGTGGCTTCTTACCATAAATAGGAGACTTGTTATTCGCAGACCCTGTGTTAGGTAGGTAATTGAGAGACTGAAAAATTTTGGAGTCAAAACTGCAGACTGATACAAATCGTGCTTATCTTGGTTTATGAGTATGTCCACTTGGGCAGATGCTGAGATGTTTTAAGATGGCAAACCTCCAGCCAGAGCCATTGTTTTCACTGGATCTGTGGCTGTGTCACAACACCATGTGAGAGCAGTATTTCAGAGCTGTGAATTTTGGCTAATGCACGTAATGGAGAAGTACTATGCCCCTGAATGAAAATTAGAGCACATGGGGCATAAATAGCACCTTAAATTTCACTCAGAAAATAGGAACTATGGAAAAGCAGTAGCTTTTTTTTTCTTTTTATTTTACTGAATCAATTGAGAAAGAATACAAGTAGTGAATTTTGAATTTCATGGGGATTAACAGTTTTTGAGCCGTGACGGTATAAGCCTAATTGGTGTAGCAATGACCCACAATGCTGTGAGCCCTCCTACCCGCATGCACATGGGAAGGTCACTGTAATTGTTTTACTGAAGTTTTGTTACAAGTATGTTGAACTGTCCCAGCTGTTGGCAGTTACTCGTTGTTATGGTTACTCACAAATTATGGTAAATTAGAAACAGATTGTACTGAAGCGAATTAATATGGTTGGGGCATTGTTCCTGTACTGTTTTCCACTGGGACTTGGGCCCTTGAGGCTTTGCCTCAGGATAGAAACTGAAATATGAAAACTGTCCTTCCAAATGAGTTTTATTTATGTCAAGATGGTCTTATTCCCTAGTGCGTGGGAGTTAAAGAATATGCAATTGATTTCTGACCTGCGACAGACTCTCTTTGAGAACTCAAAGAGGTCCCAAAGGACAGAGGAAGGGTGAGGTAGTACCTATCTTTAAAATAAATGTCAAGAAAAATACAGATCACTCAGTCTAGCTTCAGGACCCAGAATAATATCAAAAGTAATAAATGGTTCAGCAGCAGGCAGTTTAGGTGGGTGACCCACAGTGCCTGAGCCCACGGAGCCCCCTCAGATGTGTGCCTGTGGCTTCTATGCCCCCACTCCACTGCCGGGCTGTGATAGCACAGGGGTTTCTGGGTGTCCCTGGCTCCAGAAAGAAGGAAACTCATGAGGATGACTTTCCTGTACAGCCCTGGGACCAGACCACACAGCCCGCCCAGCCATACCCTTGGTGCAGCAGGAGCTGCTCTTGCTGCCCCTGAGGATGAAGTGACACAAACCAGTTGGCATGGATGGGTCACCAGAAATCATGCTCAGTCTGAGTTACGTACTTTGACCAGATGAGTGGGACAGTGGACAAGGAAGAGGCAGCAGATATGATACGTTTTCTTTTTTGACTTTTGCTAGATTATTGACTTGGCTGAAATTATAGTTCTCAGAATACAGAAAATTGAGTCTGGGTGAAATGCCATAAATGGCTTGCACAGTGTAAAGAAAAAATGTTACTGTTCATTGGTTATAAAACTGGGAAGAAATCTCCAGAGACATTCATGTAGGGGGTCTGATCTGGGCCCTATTCCGGTCAATATTTTCCTTAACTATTTTCCTGGTGGAATTGAGAAGACACTAGCAGTCTTTGTGGATGCTTCAGCCTGAGATGGATTTCAAACCTTTTTATCTCCTGTATAGTACAATGCATGTGAAATTAACCTGCTAAGATGCATTTTGATACAGATTATGTTCCATTTTTGTGTGCTTTGCAGCAATGGAACTGGTGTTTGGTCTAATGAAGGTTGTGTGCGTGAGAGTGGGGACCTCAACTACTCAGTGTGTCTTTGTAACCACCTCACTAATTTCGCCATACTGATGCAAGTGGTGCCTCTGAAGGTGAGATAAAGCAAAGGGGTAAATCTGTCTGTTAAAAATTAAGTGTAAATATATGAATTGCATCTTCACACCACATCAGTGTCTGGAACTGGGCTCATTTTTGCCCAACTCAGATTTATTCCACATCTTGCTTTCTGGGATGACATTTTAATACTTTTTGACTACTTTTTAAAACTTTTGGGAACTGAAGTGGAGCATGAAATGAAACATATCTATGGTAGGTGGGAATTATTTTTACTTTATTCTCACCCTTTTGCCTTGATTTCTTAAAGTACAAGGCAGGAAAAGCACTAGAGAACATTGTACAGGTGACTCTGGCTTTTATGATGTGTTTTCAAGACAGAGACTGCTGAGATGTGGCTGTTTAAGGAGTTTGGTAACTAGACTTGTGGAATATGAACAGCCGAGCTTGAACTCCATGTGAAGCATGCTCTGCTGCCAGCTGGCCCCTACCATTGTCCCTGCCAGCTTTCCAAGTGCTTCCTGGCTGCTGTTTCTTCACCTCATTGCCAAGCAGGGACTCATGTAGAAGGAGCATGAGAAAGAAAATGGTGCTTTAGAGTCGAGTGTGAACACCTTATGTATAGTTTTCTCTATGCTCAGTTCTTTGGCCACAGAATTATCAAGCAAACCTCTTTTCAGCTGTAGTATGACACTTTCCCCTTTCACCCAGGACCTTATGCTTGCTATTTGTATTTATCACTGGTTTCAGATGAAACTTTGATGGCAAATGTGTTGCTTTCCTCATGATGTCTTCTGATGCCTTGAGATTTCCTCAGAGGTGGAGCAGAGTGTCTGCTTCTTGCAGGTGAAGTGCCGGTTTGTGTGTGCTGAAGGACTCCCTCTACAAAACTCAGTGCCAGGCAAGGTCAGCCCCATCCTGGATCTTAGCAGACAGACAGCACTGCCATGAGCACAAGAAATATGTTTTTACTGCTTTATTTGGGTGTGCTACTGTCAGGGAGGATCCAATGGAGGTAGTGATGAAGGCCTGCTTGGACAACCCTCAGTTAATAAATAATGAATGTATAATAGAAAGAATTTACAAACCATATATTTAAACAAATGTACACTAATTGTCTGTCAAATTTATACTCTCTGGCATGTTCTCAGCTTTCTACAGACACCACCCTAATAATATAAATTAACAGACTGAAGAAGAGCTTCAGTAGGACAGTAGGAGTCCTGCTGTCCCATTTATCACTGTGTGCTGCTAACAAGCATGGTGTCCTCTGTGGTACAGCTAGAGGGGTTTTGCCAGCTCTTTTGGCATGGATGCATCACTATATGGCCGTGACTCAGGCTTCTGTTAATTGGCTTGAATGATGGCTTTGCTCTTCTTTTAGACAGTAGCTTTGCGGAGGCAGCTCCTGCTGCAGGATGGGCTGCATGTGCTCCTGAGGGCTGCACAAGGGTTTCATAGATACAAAACTGAGCTTGCAGCGTAAGGCAACTCTAATCAGGGTTATACCACTGAGCAGCTCCAAAGCCTTTTCAAGGACTGAATCATCCCAGACTGCTATTAGGTGTTCCCAATTCAGTAACACTGTTAGTACAACTGCTCTCATAGTAATCCTGGTTAGACAGTGTAATGCCAACCAAGTCAGGGTCACAGTTTAGAATGAGATGGTCTCTGCTATCTAAAGAGCTTAATTAATACCCACAGTCCTTTGTATTAGTCTAACCATTTGAAGATGGGGTTATCTTGTTCTGGTCAACCAGTTTTTATCTGTTATTATCTTTATTACTTGTAAAGCACCTAATGACCCCAGCTGGTTTCCAAGTATTACTTTTCTAGGAACTCTTCGTACTCATAATAAAATGCAGCTTTGCCTGAAGAGCTTCCCATCTTGTGAGACAAAAGTAGAATGGGAGAAATGCACCATTATTAACCCTGTTTTAAAAAGCAGTATACAGGGATTTAGCCAGGATTAAACAGTGTCCACCATTTAAATGCTGGTGAAAGATTACTTGAGTTTTCACTGGGGAATAGTTCTGAAAGTTGTAACTTTCAAATAAACAGATTTGAGATTGTCATGATGAATGAGATGCCGCAATAAGTTCTAATATTATGCAATATTAGTAATTGGAGATCAAAGATATTTTATATCAAAGTCTTTGGAATCAAGCTTTCCTAGAAAGATTTGAAATGCATAACTAGGAAAGGCTGGACGTGAATGGACTGTCCAGTTCCTCACAGTCATTTAACCGTTCTATTTTCAATATTTTCCCCCTTCTTAACTTTTTGGTCTAATGCATTTGCATCTGCCAAAGTTTGTGTGGAATATTTTTGCATTGCTATTTTTTCTTTATGATAATCTAGAAAACAAAATGAAAGTGCTGCTGAGATCTTATGTGGATGTGTGAGACACACAGACCTAGTCACTCTGATGCATAAAAACTTTCCCTATGTGACATAGTACTGTAAAAGTCTGTATAAAATAGGTGGGTTTTTTTAGAATGAAACTTAATTCCCATCATTTTCTGTTGTATTTTGACTCCTTCCACCTGAAGTCCCATTTCTGAAGAGAAAAGAGAAGGGAATTTATAAATTTGTGGCAGGAAAAGTGAAATGCTGAAAGGTGATAGGAGTATTTCCGTTGCAGAGTCCTTATGTTCCTATTACAAATCCATGAGAATTCGAAATGCTCACGGCAGCTTTCAGTGGAAGATTGTGCAGGCTAGGTAGAAAACACGCATTCATTTCTAACCTCTTAAAATTTGCCTAAAACCAGTTTTTGCATGCGCCTCAATTAGCAGAATTTATAAATGCATTATGGCGTGGAGAAATTTGAGTTCACTGGTCTGCAGAGCAGTGAACCTGAACGATGCCTCGACATGGCTGCTTTGCACTGCCCTCCTGCACAAGCGTCACGTTACGGCGAGGTGGCAATGAGAGTGGGCTCCTGTGGGGTCTCAGGTAATATTGCCGCTAACAAGGCAATCAACAATGTCATCCCTTCAACGTGCTTTAATTCCAGTTCCTCTTGTTTGGCTATTATGTAGTCACTCCCTCAGAGTTCATCAGAAGATCTCATCCCAAATCTTTGACTGAGATATGCCCTTGAAATTGTCTGTTTAGGATTATCTTGTGGTAGTAATTTTTTAACCAGTGGGAAAAAAATGGTATCTTCATTGTGTAATTGGCCTGAAGTTAAGATTCGAGCAAAGACAAGCTGCCTGGCTTGTGAGCTGTACAAGCAGACTACGCAGTTACAAATTCCTAAAACATTTGCTAAGAATTTGCTTCACGTGTCTAAGCTATAGAGACTACCGAATCTGCTAGACAATTGGAACCTTCTCCCATGCGTCCTTGGAACCCTGTTAAGTAAATGTTAAAAAGCTGTGGATTTTAAACACATATGCGTGTTTATTCACCATGTTCTGAAATTCATGAGCCAAGGTTCAAAGGGCCCATATAAATCACCCACTGGAATACTAGATTGTCAGTGCTCTAAGAAATTGTTGCAATTATGTTATATTCGATCTTGAACTTTTGTATATTTTATTTTTCTTTTCATAAATGGAGCTCATAGATAATATGAGACAAGAAAAGAGAGGGTGGGAGTATGCAATTGCCCACATTTGAACAGTTCTGTTTATGTAGCTAGTATATATATCTGTGGCTGTATAAATAGAAGTGGATGAAATTTTTCCACATGAACGCTATTTTTGACAGGATGTTTATTTTTTGTCTAGATTCTGTTTCTTACAAAAAGGGGTCTGCTTTTCATGAAAAATGTAAATAAATTATTGGAAATGGATTGCCTGAAAACTAGAGAGGTTTTCATCAAAAGCTGTATTTTGGTTCAAATGAGTGACTTCATTCATGGGAATTCTACTTGGGGTGCTTTATACTTCCATGCTCCTATGGAAAGTATTGTTCCCCTTTCTCTCCATTGCACTGATAAATGCAGCTCTCAGGGCAGCACAAATAGGCAAGAGATCCTCTCCAAGGGCATCCTAACAGCCTTTAACCTAACGCACCAGTCAGCAGATCAGTAAACCCAGGTATGAATAGTTCTACCACCCCTTGCAGAAAGGCAGGCAGATGCACAGAAAACAATTTAAAAAAAGGGGGGGAGGGGGCGGGCAAATATCAACAATCCTAAAGAGAAGTAATACAGAACAGCATGCGTGCAGTAGCCTCAGACCTGGGAGAACATCCCTGGGGAGAACGCTGTTGATGTGGAAATCCATGAACTCTTGAGAGTTCAGTGCGATAAGTGTTCTGACTCTCTCAGCTCCTCTTCATGAGATTGAGTTTCTTTTTGCTTTAAAAAAAAAACCCAACAAAAACAAAACAAGAAAAAAAGAAGCATAAGCTTTCCATTAATGAGACATTTTAAAAGAGTTTGCTGTTTGGAACGGGAGAGTACGGCATGCTTTCTGAGTTCAGACAAAGCCAAGGTGTCTCTCAGCAACAAATACTGAAAATAAGTGACCTTCCTCCCAAGTAACCTGCCACATAAATCCGTGTGGCAAGCGTTTCTAATGACCAGAGAGCTGAGCCTGTATGATAACTATTTGTCAAGGATGGTGACTTTTTCTTCTGAGTTATGCTAAATTTGAGGAAGAATCTCCTTGCTTAACTCCTTCTCTTTGTTCCTTCACATGGTAAAGTCTAGCTTTTTCCACTTACAGAACAATAGTGTGATCCAGACCTTGTCAGCTTTGACGCGCTGTGAACCTGCCCCAGTGCCTCCCTTCCTGCTAGTACTGGTCCAGCTCATTTTCATGCCTCCACCAATATCCAGCAGATCTCTCTATATATTTACACAGTTTGTGCATTTCTTGTGGGCATAAATGCCTTTTTATATTTTCACGATTCTTTGTCATTATGGTTTTATTATAAGCTACAGAACTATGTTAATAATTTATGCACCTGGCTTGGGGAGGAATTACAATGTCTCACAGATTTAATTTTGCTTCAGCGAGACATTCATAGGAACAAAATTGTAGGATATCTTGCATCTGATGGTGCTTTCTCTTTAATACTTGAAGCATTGTGAGATGAGGAATGCTGACAAATTGTTAGATGTTTATGGAGCAGACTGTCAGGTGGGTCTAATTTCCAGGGAGCATAGAAATGCAAGAAAGTTCTTAGGAACAAGCTGCGAGTTCTTGATTTTTCTTCTTGATCTTTACTCAAAACAGGTTAGATTAATTCAGTCACTATTCTACCGTATGCCAGCTGGAAGTAATCTCCAGAGACTGAAATCTGCTGAGATGAAAAAGCATAGTTATTCCAATATTTCAGAGAAAGAAATTGAAAGAGAGAGGTCACAAAGAAAAATTTTAAATTCTGGAATTTTAACTTGAATGTGACAAAATGAACCTCCACTCTGATATCTGTGTGCTATACAGCAGCGTGTGAAGAAAAAGAATGTTGAATGCTGTGAATTAGCTAAAAGCCAAGCTTGCATTACAAGTGTAGTTGAACACTGCTCTGTATTTTATATTAGTTTCAGCAAGAGCTTGAACGCACTAAAGTCGCAATGATTGTGAAAGAACAGTACGAACAATACTGTTGATTAGCTGGAGATCCATGGATGTAGTCTGGCTGCTCTCAGTGATGCAGGGGATTAGCAGTTGTAACAAGTTTATTTCAGGAATGAAATAACCATCTTGGAAAATCTTACAACCATGTGGTGCTCAGATGTCAGCCTGGCAGTGACCTGTTAGCCTGCTGATGAATTGGCCGATGTGGAATGCCGAAATTATTTGTGTCTTTATCACTCTGCTGTTATGTCTATATCACGGCTGGCCCAAATTCATGCCTGCTTGCTGAGATTAATTTATCATGTTGCTTTTAACTTGAGAAATGATAGCATTTATTTGGAGTTTTGGAGATTAGTGGTCATCAACTGGTTTAAATGAATAAATAAATTAATTAAAGGTAAAATTTGACTGAAGATGAGCAGTATGTTCCTGAAGGGACATGGTCAGCCCTTGATTGCCTTCGTGAAGTTGCATGGATGTAATTAAGGTCAGCACACGATCAGAATTTGGAGACTCGGTTGAGAAGTCTTTTCACAACTCTGATCAAGTTAGTAAGACTGAGAATTTTATAGCTGCATCTCCCCAACGAAAGATGTCAGTGGGACGTTCAGGGTAGTTGTGCAGATATTAACTAATTCGCGTACCCCTCCTCTGGGAAACTCATTGCTCTGATCAAGCCTCTCTTTCTGATGGGGGAAACTGAGGTAAAGTAAAAAAGTCCCTCATAGCAAATCATTGATAAAGCTGCACTCTTAGGGGTTCGTGTCTGTCTTTCTCTTTCCTTGATCCATAGAACAGTGTTGCAGCCTTTGCTTCATCTGGTGCAGTCAGGAGAAACCCGTACTGCCAGCTGCCCTGCAGTGTTATAGTTAGGGAGACAGTCGTGCGTTAGTATAGCTGTGGTAGGAAAAAAAATAATCCATTTAGTTTGACATGTTTACACTGGTTTATGTTTGCTGCTTCTGGAGAAAGTCCAAGTAGAGGGCACCCAGGGTGATGTGCTCCCTGTGGTGGCTTTCTTGAAGTACTGTAGCATGACGGTCCTCTGCTGTGCTGCAGGCTTGAACCTGGATAGGACCAGCAGAGGATGGGAGAGGAGATGTTCCCTCAAGTAGGCATCCTCTGCGGGCACAGAGCCTGGGGAGATCTTAACCTGCGATGCTACCTCCTGCACGCAGCACCCAGTTACCTTGCGCTTGCTGCGGCTGGTGGAGCGGTCCCGTTCCCAGGGTAGGGGGACAGATGAAACTGGGAGGAGAGGGGTGAGCGCAGTCAGATGGAAGGATGTCACAAGGCACTTCCTAGACAGCACCAACCAAACGCAATAAGGAGTAAACCGCATTTCAAAAGCAGTCCAAAGAAAATTCAGACGTTATTATTTTATTTTGGGCAGCTTTACCGCCTCTCATCAGTCAGTAGGGCCCTACACTCCTGCCAGGAAACATGCCAGCCATCTGGCAGTTTTTATTTTTATAGTGATCCAACAACTACAAAGCATGCCAGGCTATTTGTACCATCTGCCACATAAATGTCATTTCAGCAAAAGGATGGTGGACACCTGGGGACCCAGAGTTCAAAAATCCTTTTAAAGGGGAAATCATTGTCTCCCACAGCAAAATAGAGTTTGAGGTTTGGGTCCTCCTCCCCCAGGTGACCAATGCAGGACAGAACTGTAATATTTATGGCTCCTAGACCATTCTCTTAAATTGTTTTTTTCCCTTTTTTTTCCTCTTTCTGTCTTTTCCAACTGTGAGGGCGTAAAAATGACTACTATAAAGTTCACATGTGGATGGACATTTCCAGCAAAGTAATAGTGTCGCACAATCTGTGGTAGAAATTGTTCAAATTTTAAACACATTTCCTGCATTTCTAAAGCTAGAAATTACTTCATTTTTCATCCCCTTTGTAGCTCTTGTTCCATAATTCAGAAGGGAGGATCAATCAATAGAGTTCAAGCTGCTCACCAATGGGCTTGAAAGCAGAGAAGCATTTATAAAAGGGAAAGTATTTAAAAACGTCTGATCTTACATCTGGAGCTATAGAGACACCCCATAGCATCTTTAGGGAGCCCAGGATTTTGAAAAGGCAGGGGGATTTGGCTGTGAGGTTCTATTTACAAAAGGAAAGACATCCCAAATTTCTTCTTAGCAGCAATATGTGTGGTTTTATTTTATTTTTCACTGTTATAGCGGAGTTTGACAGCAAGTTTTGACAATGTATGGCTGACTGAGAACAAGGACATCTATTCGTGTTTATAAAGGCTGTTTTAAAAGTGTCCCAATATTGTGAAATACTTTAAAAATACGGGGGATAGATGTATAATTTATAAGTTTGGAGCCTTGTTTTCCTAAATCTAATATTGCAGTTATTAATCAAACATTGCGCTCAGGGCGTTAAAATAGCAGTGTGAAATGATAACTTTTTTCCTTAAATTTTTCAGCCAGCTGAGGTTCAGATTATATACTCTAATAGGACAATGAAATGGAAATAATGTGGCATTCTCCTATTTCTGCTGGTTTGTAATTTTAATATAATTACTTTTCTCAGCGTGCTTTTCATTGCTGGGAACATAAAAAGAATAATGCCTTAGTCCAGTAATTTTTCTTTTGTGTTGCATATTTAAAAATTGGATAGGCATAGCAATTTTTTGGGTCCTTGTTTATTACCATTGACAGTTTATTTAACTGAAGAGATCTCTACAGACAGTTTAGACAGCCCTTACCCATGAGACGAACAAAGATAAATCAGCCTATGTGTTTATTCTAGCATTGCTTTGTAAACTTTCTTTGCTCTTTGTCACTCTCTCCACTTCCCCCTCCATTTATATTGCAGTGAATGTTATCCCCATGGAGGAACACATCTCGCTGATGTGTTCACGTATGATTGTGCATCATATTTCTCTTGTCCTCGCTATGCTCACGCTCATCTTTCCTGAAAATTGAGCACTAATCTTGATTTTTAACTCAGGGCCATCGTTCATTCTTTTGCTATTCCATTCCTATGCCAGTACAGCTCTGTTGATTTTGATGGGAGGAAATGGGAGACTTTCTGGTTCTGTCCTTAATCCCATAGAATTACATGGAAAAACTTGGACTAATGCTGCAGGATACTAAACCCCTCAAATTCCTTAGAGAACTGTTTGGCAGTTACTGAATTTCACTCAGCAGAGGAGAACAAAAAATGACTTTTTATTTTGGAAAAGCACAAATATTTAACAGTACTATAATGGTCAAAAGAACTCTTTTGTTTGAGGAGCATGAAACAGGACTCTATTTTAATCAGAATACTTAACAAAATAACATGGACTTCCTTTCTATGGTGAAAATGAAAGGGCTGAGCCATTTGGCAGCTAGGTCTTCTTGCTGACTAAAGGATTTCCCCATCCAGTATAAAAATGTTATGATACTGCACCTTTATCCACCACTGTTCTCTGTTGAATATCTTTAAACTTAGTCATTCTGTACTCTTGAGTTCAGTCTGTCTCCTGTATTGGTCTTTTTACGCCCTTTCTCCCCAAAGTGTGGTGTAGGGGGAATTCAGGGCTGGGTACCTGGAGACTCTTGGCCGCTGTGCAAGCCACAGCTAGCGGCAGTTCTGAGTTGAAATGGACTTTTCTGAATCAAAGCCTAAGCCTGGGATAAGGGAGGTAGACATACTCATTTTCATTGAATTTTACTGGGATCCTGGGTATTTAATTATCCTCAACTGCTCTGAAAAATCTCAGACTCAGAGTTTGGCAAGAGACCATCATTTCTCTGCCTGTGAGAGCCTGCGGGACCCAGGCTGGGTTTTATTCTCCTCGTAGCCCTCTAATGGACTCCGATTTGGCTGTAAATTGGAGAACAGGATGGGTCTACTCTTGCTGGAACAGAAAGCAGAGAACAGAAGTCTTAGGTGTAGGGGTAAGAGCAGCTCCTTCACTTTCACAGGGGATAATTTGCTATAAATGCAGCATTTAGCATTTCCCGAGAAACACTGCGCGTCTTAGGTATGAGGAAGAACTTGCAAATATCTGCTTTTCTGATCCCCAAACTTTATTATCATCTGGTACCACTTCACAACTTGAATCCTTCCTTCCTGCCATGCTTCCTTCAGGCTTCATTTGAACTAAAAACTTGCTGTGCGAGATTTGTAATGAACAGATTACCTACTGTTTGATGACATCTTGCCCAGAACTACTTTGAAAGACGATGTGGGCTTTTAAAATTACTAATTAATACTTTGGCAGAGATATTTGGAAAATTTTTTCATGTCACAGTGAAAAGGTTTAAATAAGCAGCTCCCAGGCTGGGCTGGCTGTAGGAAACCATTCCTTTAATCCTGAAAAGCCCCCTTCGTAGCACTTTATTGCTGATCACTAGGAGTTGTGGAGCTAACGGAGAATGGGAATTCAAAAGCAGTTCTGCTGGAAATGGCTGATAAAGATGATTGCGCTGCAAAGCAGGACTCTCAGAGGCCTTTTTTCTCTAAACTTGCCATATCTCATACATTGTGGCTTGAGAAAAGAAGTCTCTGAATCAAATTAGACTTTTTTATTCTGTGAGTAGTGGTTGTGCAGTGCCATTGGGTATGGCCCCACCAAAATCGTTCTTGTGGTCTCAGTGAGTAGACTGAGCCTCCTGAACTAAACACAGATGTTAATTTGAAAACCCCGTACTGTTATGTACCTAACAAAGTGCTTGGCAAGCTGAAGGAAAACAGAGGTTTGTATTGCTATTATTATTTAATATATAAATAAAGGCCTCACTGGACTGAAATTGAATTTCAGCAGCCTTTCTGGAGGCAATTAAAACCATTAGCTTCATCAGCCAAGGCCAGCGTTTTAATGTCTCTGAAACACTCAGGCTGCCAAAGCTAATTATTCATCCTTTTCTTAATTGGATTTGGATTGCATTTTAAAGGTGCAGCTTCAGTGGGGTTGGCTGAGCCTTAATTTTTCACCACTACCTCTCCTCCCCTCCCTCCTGCCAAGAAATGTCTCATAAGATACCATTTCAGGCCTCTGCAGAAGGGTTTGAGAGTGGCTTTCAGCCCAGGCTGATCACCTCATGGCAGGTCTCAGTCTGTTTGATGAACAGGGTAAAAACCATACGTCATTGTAAGTAACTTCATGGTAGGAATGCTTCTTTGAGATGGAAAGCTGAGTGGAAAGGACACTAAAATATGACTGGCTCTTATGTTTGGTCTTACAAATACTTAAAAGGAGGGTGCCAGGAGGATGGGACCAGTCTTTTTTCAGTGGTGCCCAATGATAGGACAAAAGGTAACTGGCACAAGCTTGAACATAGGAAATTACATCTAAACAGGAGGAGGAACTTCTTTAATTGAGGGTGGCAGAGCAGTGGCACAGGCTGCCCAGAGAGGTGGTGGAGTCTCCCACACTGGAGACATTCCATACCCGCCTGGACACTATCCTGTGCAACCTGCTGGAGGTGACCCTGCTCTGGCAGGGGGGTTGGACTGGATGATCTCCAGAGGTCCCTTCCAACCCTGACCGTTCTGTGATTCATTCTGTGATTCTGTGACTTAGAGCAAAATACAATTGTCATGTCTTACATTTCCACCAGTAAACAAATAACTTTGGTTTCATAAAATGTATACATTATATAAACACATGCAAAAGTACCATATTCTGTGTTCTGTAGTAACACTAAAATACAAATGATAGGTATATAGTCCTTAGATTGCAGGGCTCATTTTTTAAGGATGTAAAACATTTTTTCGTTCAAGAACTTGTCTTTTTTTGGAAGAAGATAAATTGCTTTTCAGAAAGGAGATTTCAAAAGTAGTTTAGACAATGAAATTACTGCTGTTGGTGGCTAAATTGTGAAGTTGTAATTTGGTACACAGACAAACCCTTTCAGGATCAGCTATGACAAACCTTGTTTTAAGTATTTGAACTCAACCCTTTGTCTGACGTGTTGCCTCTAAAGGCAGACATAGAGGGATATTTTGCAGCATGTAAAGAAAATTTTAAATTAGTACTTCCCCCAAAACATCCTTTCCTCTGGAGAAAGCCAAAAGCACTCCCTTTGCAGAGCAGAAAACATGCAGTCAGCTGCCTGAGAGATGAATCATGAGAAGAAGGGCCAGGAGTGCAAATTTCACACCACAGAGAGGGGCATCTGGAAGGGAACGCTGAGCAGAGAGTGCCTGTGCTGCCCAGACAGATGCTCTGATCTGAGCAGTTGCTATTTTGTGTTCCTGTAGCCCATTTAGCTTTTTGATGGGTTGTTGTGCTGTGCTGTATATACAGTTGCTCATTAATGTTACATAAATAAGTTGGTTTTCTGTTCTAGATAAAGATCAAACATTTTTTCATGTATTACCTACTGAATAAGTCTTTCAGCCTCAACTGACCTTTTCCAGATACTCCAGAGATGAAAAGTACCATCCCATTATAGTAATATATTTTCATCTTCCTGTGCAGTTATTTTTAAACAGAGGAGTTAGATGTCCCTCATTTTCTTGTTATTAACAATATCATAAAGGAAAAATAGATATTTGGAGTCTGAACTGGTATCTTTCCAGGATCATTTCTCAGGCCATCCGGTTGCCTGTGAGTTTCCAAAATAAAAATGTTGAGCAATGTAACTTCTTTTACGAGGAAGAACAAGAGTAAGACAATAGACTGTAATGCAGATGGGTGTAACTACTGAAACCACCAGATCTTTGTCCATGGTATTAGTGACACTTGCAAGGTAAAAGGCGTTACAGCCTAAACTAAAAGGGTGGGAGTTTTATATGGAGAATTAATTTTTGATTTGTCTGTTTGTCAAAGCTGAAACTGAGAAACATCTGTCTTTTTGTGTTCATGATTACTAACATTCTCCACTGCATGAGCTCTTTTCCTAGCTTTTCAGCTTGCTGCAGGGTAACCGAATGACCTTATAAACTCAAAAGAAGCAAAACCTTTTAACAGAAAAGAATAATTTAATGTAGAGTGGGACAAGTGTGAGAATCAGGCTCATGGGACTACTTCACAGATTGCTCAATATTTTATTTGGTACTTTTTAATGCTATTTTCTTTAGTGATAGCATTACAGCCTGATTACCATTTTTGTGCTGACTACACGATCATCCCAAATTACTGTCTTATATTCCATATCAGGCATGAAGTCTGAAAATTTTCAAAAAGACAAGCTGAGGTAAGATGAAATCAGCTTGTATGAGAGCATGGTAATTTATACGAAATAGTTTCTTAATTGATGATGCAAAATGCTTTGACAATACAGGTATTTCTAAAAATCTGCATGCTTCTTATCCCTTACAATGGGAACACAGACACACAACATCTAGCTGTGCTCTAATAGCTGGGTTGTGAGAAGTTAGTAGAGAGCTGATATTTTAAATACAGGTTCTCTTCTCTCCCGCACTGTATACCTGTATTTAGAAATGAGGCTCCACACCCTGGAAGTCATTCCAGGCCTTCTTTTCCTGCTGTATCCTTCCCCCTGCAATTTGTAAAACCCACAGAAAGGAGTTGGTTTCACCGCCTGGAGCTGCTGGGAACAGGGGCCGCTCTCCTGCACCCCTCCAACCTGAGAGTTCCGTTTGAGAACAGCTATCCACCTTTTCCTTAGTAAATAAAAAGCCCATTCAAACTACCTACAGGCTTTCTGTCCCTCACACTAGGCAAGATGAGAATGTGAACTACAGTGATGTTGCTTTTGAAATAGTTGTTACCAGACCCATGTGGCTATTGATTTAAGAGCATCCCTCTTAAAGCATCATCAGATTTTGCTTGCATTTGCCAGAGCAAGAGCAATTTCCAGTTCATAGATGTGGCGACCTATCTAGGTTATTTTAGGTTTGAATGAATCTTCTACATTGTGTTGATAAGAGATTTTTTTTCCCCCTTTTTAGTTTCTAAGTAATACAGGCTCCACTTGGGAGAACTTGATTCGTGTCTTGTCTTGCCCTGCAGGGGTTTCTGGAGGAAGACTGAGCTAAAACCCAGAGAAAGACTTTCTTAGACGCATGTTAGTTATGATAGAAATTAGTTAGAAAAAGATGTTTGGGTGATCATTACCTTCTTTTGAATCTTATGGAAAAAAGCCAAAGGCTTTGATTTTTGCCCATTTCCACTAGATGGATCCCCTGTATCTTCTGTACTTGTATGTGATGGTAAGACATTACCTTTGCTTTGCAGATCTTATCCGCCTTTGCCAATGCAAACACTGTGATAGACCACTGTAAGTCTAAATGAGCACTGTGCAGCTTTGACCTCTGTAGGGAGGATTTTCTGGCTGCAGGTGTTGGGAGTGAAAGAAAGCCTTGAACTGCTGAGAAATACTGATTTCAGAGTGACTGGAAGCTGAAAAAGCTTCCTCTGCTCCCTTCCTCCCTCTGTAGAACTGCAAGCCACCTGTAGCAAGAGAAAGGGATGTGTATTGGAGCAATCAGGAAATAAGGTCCATGCCTTTTGGACATGAATATCCCTGATGAGGAAATCACTTCTAAACTGCCCAATTTACCACACAAGTCATTCCTATTTCAGGAATAATCTGTGAAGAATGGCTATACATGACTTCTCCGGGGGCTGAGGGACGATGCGAGTTCTTTTGTAGAAATTACATGGACCTTTTAAGCTGGTCCAGCACACAGAACCCTTTTGTTTCTGTAATTGGTGCTATCCAAGTCAGGGAAAAGAAATGTGTCTTTGGCTGAAAGAGAAAAAATACTAAAGAGCTGCATCATATTTCCTAGGAACTGTAACACCATAGCAACAGTTGTCTTTCAGTGCTGCTGCTGCATCGCTTAATAGTTCTCAGATTGCTGAGCGAGCCATAGTCTATTCTGCTGTAAAACTTACCGCACATGGGCTGATGCTGTTGGCAGATAATTACAAGAAAATTGTACATATACAACACATCATTTTTGTCTGTGTTTAAAATGACATTTTTTTTCCTCATAACCACATGGCATGTTATTTCTTTGCTTTACAAGGAATTTTAACGGAAAGTTTATTGGTAGAACTGGTTGGATTTGATAATCTCAGATGAAGTACTTTGTTTGGGGCGAAATTTTTAGTGTTTGTGTAGAAAATAATAGAAAATCCCAAACTGTGAGAAAGGGTTATTTTTTATTAGCTAGAGTCACTATAAAAAAATTGGAAAATATATTGTTCCTTTCGGTATTTTTCAGAATAAATAATTATTTTTAATGAGTTTTCAGCTAGGAATTTAATTTACAGTGAATAGATGTTGAAATAAAAACATAGTATTTCAAACATGAAAATTAAAATGTCTTGATGGACCACTTTTTTTTTTTTTTTAATGTTCAGTTTATGAAAATGTCATCTCTGTCCAAATTCAAGTCAGGAAAAATGTCTGAAAATTCTTCTGAGATGAGAAAACTTTTTCCTGCCTAGCTCTGTTCTACTTATTATATATTAATACTGCCTGGCTCCCTTCGTTGGGTGTGGCTTTTTTGTCATTCTTTTATGAGAACTTGCACGGAAAATTAAAGTACACTTTCTGATTAATTTGGGATGAATGGTCAAAACACACTGTCCCTCCCCCATTGAATCTATCCAGGTTTTAACATAGATCCTAGTGGCGGGCACTGTGGAGTTACAGATGAAGCGTTCATGAAAATTGAATTACTTCTACAAAAGGTGCCTGTAGGTAAAACCAGAGGCTGAGACGAGAGGCTTACACCCTGACTGCTCATGCTGGGTCTTTTCTGTGGTTTTTCCATTCTGTAGATGTCAGTCCAGCTCCTTCAACAAGCACTGAAAACATGATACATGAAACAAAACAAGTGGGCTATAAATGGTCCATGATTTATGGGTTATCTTGGTTTGTCAGTTCTCACTGCTGTGAAGCGCTTCTGGTATTTGCACAGTGATGTAAATTATTGCAGCGTGAGAGCATTAGCAAAGCGCCCTGTGAGCTGTGAAAGATCCCATTGCTGACATTGTTCGTGCAGCCCGATAAACTGCTCTGATCTCAAGCTTGATGATACCACAGCACCAGAGAAACTAACTTTTACTGAGGAAATACTGATACATGAAATAAAAGAGGGAACCAAAATGCCATGGGCATGTGGATGCCCTGGCTGTGCAACAGTTTGGAGTTGCCTCTTCATTTCCTATGTTAGAAACAGCAGCGCACGATTGTGAACATCAGCTTATATACAGGCAGATGGAGGAGGAAACGCTATGTGCAGGGGGGCTGACCTGTCGTTCTGTAGTGTAATAAATCAATTAATAGTTTTTATTTCGTTTTTTTCTTTGTGTACAGCTAACAAGAGAACACCAGGTGGCCCTCTCCTCCATCACTTACATTGGCTGCGCTCTGTCCATCTTCTGCTTGATGATCACACTGGTCACATTTGCTATATTGTCGTGAGTAATTTTAACTTAATACCTGCTGAGCAACTATCGTGCAAAAAGCCAAGCAGTGCATTTCAGGCCACTTCATCCCTTCAGGTGCTCAGGATAAAACAAAGGCTATTAATTCTACAACCTTCCTTAATTAGACTCTGCACATCTATTTGTAACAGTTGGTTGGTTATTTCTAAATGACTTTAATTTCCTGAAATGGGATGGTCTTTATATAGCAAGCTATTTCCAGCCTATAAGGGATTTTTTGATTTTTTTAAAACTCTGTTTTGCTATAGTTCAGGAATCTTGCGAGGAGGCTGTAGGAGGGCTTGGTCTGGAACTGAAGGCAAGTGCAATATAAGCAAGGCTGGCAGGATCACCCCCTCTTCCCCTCTACATACATCTTTGGATTGCATGGCGTGTACGATCAGTACTTCTTTCTGCTTTTCAGCTGTCTCGTCTGTAAGGCGGTGTGTTTATAAAGCCAAGCAGGTACACCCAGAAAGGAAGGCTTGGTCAACATGAATTGTCTCACTTCTGCTTCATACAGCTTGTGCACAACTACACCATATAACCCACAGGATGAAGGACCCTATAGGCAGTGTGAAATTCACTCCATGGATTATGTTTAAATCCTCTGGATCTCTGCAGCACCGTGCCTGTAACATGGCAGTGCATTTGAGGGCTCTCGGCACTGGGAAGGTTTCTGCCATGGGGCACTTAGGGGCTTTATGCATGTTTACATTCCAGTAGTGACAAGTGAGTTTGAGGCCCTGCTAGGCTTGATACAAACATTTCTGAAAAAGCTTTCATAGAGGTTTCTGTCTAAATAAAAAATAGAAACCCTGACAAAGGGTGAAGTAACGTGTCCAAGGTTGTGCAGCAGATTGGGAACACAGCGAGGAATGGGATTCTTGTCTCCTTTCACACACTAAACCATGTTCTTCCTACTCAAGAGTTCAGTTTTTGATTTCTGTGCCTAAGCATGTTGTTTGGACATCCTGTTAGGAGACCAATTTCTAGGAAAAGGGACTTGCTGAAACCCAGTAAATTGATTGCAATGTTTGTTTGTTCCAAACCCCGTCTTATTTCCAAGTCTCAAGATCTCTGTTGGTCATACTTGGATTAAGTGCATAACGCGTGGCAAAATCTACTCTAAATATGTCCAATGTCTGCCTATCTGGCATTGTGCTGTTGGCATGTTTAGGCTAAGGGGAATGATCTGCTCCATTTTTGTCTGAGTGCAAAACTGGATGTTACAGTGTTTAGAAAGCAAAAAGGAGCAAAAGGAGCTGGTATTGCTGCAGCGGAGCTGAAAACTCCTCAAGAAGCTGGAGGCAAACAGAAGGCTTGGAAAGAGAGATTGGACCCAGCTGACTGTCACAGGGTTAAGCACCCCACCTACATACAGGATCATTCAAA
This sequence comes from Ibidorhyncha struthersii, assembly GCA_013398815.1. Classification (NCBI taxonomy): domain Eukaryota; kingdom Metazoa; phylum Chordata; class Aves; order Charadriiformes; family Charadriidae; genus Ibidorhyncha; species Ibidorhyncha struthersii. The sequence goes on along the minus strand of VZSZ01002970.1, from coordinate 645,317 downwards.
CTGCCAATTAAAAATAATTTGATTAGGTTGTCACTGGAGAGCAGGGCCTCATTAAACAGCTGAAGTGAAATTTTGCAATGTAGTGTTAGATGACCATGAGGTAAGTGGAGAGGAATCTGGCAAGTTCTTTGCTATTCCACATACTGGCAACGACGGCTGCTTCCCAGGAGGGCAGCCCTGATTGCCTTCCGGGTAACAATGCTCCAGTTCGAGACTACATGAAGTTCCTTATTAGAAAGTCGTTGGCACCAGGCAGCGCAACCTGTCTCTCTGAATTACTTTTAGGACATCGATACTTCCTGTCGTCTCCCTCTTTGCTCCCTTCTAACTTGGCTACACTGGCTACAACAGTGTTGGAAGAGCAGGGCTGACAGCAAGCCGTCGTCTGCATTGTCCAGTCCGTGTCACCCTGCCGCAGGGGGCATGCGTGATGTGTCACCAGCGGTTGCAAAACATCACCATCCAGCACGATACAACAAAGAGACTGCAGTGTGTCCTGTTGTGTGGAGGAAGCACTGCCATTCACATAGCCAAACAGTCCAGGTCTCCTGAAACGATTAAAGCTGGCGGTAGAGGCTGGCAGGCAGTAAGGATTGAAATAGAAAACATTTTATCACTGGTACTGTTCTTTTTTCAAAGAGAAGAATAAAATTATGTGAAAGGCCTGAAATGTTCAGATAAATGTTTTTGTTTGTTTTCTACTTCCTATTTCTGGATGAGAACAGAAACACGAGGTCAGAAGACTCCCAGGAAAGCATGTTCTTGTCAGATCTCCAGACGGTTTTTGCAAAGCCAAGAGAGATATGTTCAAATGATGTTGTAATCAAGGTCAGGTCTCTGTCAAGATAGGCACTGCCCATCCATATAAGTAGCTATAGTTCCTGTGCTCAAAAGCTGATGATAGTAAAGTCAAAATTATAACCAATGTCTATTCACGTTCTCTCATTTCTAATACAGGCAAATACCAATAAATTAAAACCAGAAGCTCTGTTGGCACAGTGTGAGGTAGATGGTGCAGGGTGGCGTATGCTGTCTGTGAGGTGCATATCTGACTTCCTTGACAGCACAGCACAGCACCATTCAGGATCACGCCCTTTGTTAATATTCTGTCACAAGTCATCAACAGAGCTGGTTAATGTGCAAATCAGTCTTTCTGCTGCCTTCAGGATGGCATCAGAATATCAAAGAAATGAGTTAGTTACCCCTCCATCCTGGTGGAAGGAGTGCTCAAAAGACATCATGATAATCTCATCAAAATGAATGACCAAAAGCCAATCCAAATGCTTGCTGATAAATTATATATCTGTTAGTGCTTCCTGGAATGCTGTTTTATTCATGTGTCTTTCTATCTTCTGCCAGGTCTGTCAGCACCATCCGCAACCAGCGCTACCATATCCATGCCAATCTGTCCTTTGCTGTCTTGGTGGCTCAGATCCTGCTTCTCACCAGCTTTCAGTTCAGCCCTGGAACGGTAAGGACTAAAAAGAGGGATTGTGTTTTTTGTGAGGCATGGAATGAATGAATGGAATGGATGGATGAATGGAATGAATGCCACGTGCCACATGCAAGGAAGTGTCTTGCACGTGAGATCTCCTATTTTTAACATGCCTGGGCCAAAAATTACTGGCTACTATACTGGATAAAGCCTTCTGTGCATCCATATATTGTTATCATAGATCCGGCCGTGTCTGGATGTTTGCAAAACTGAGAGATATGCACCCTGGTAATGGAGTACATTTCAGTTGTGTGTTCAAATGGCGTGGCTGCCTTGGGCCCGAGATGGCTTATGCTTTCTCTCATCCATTCTCTGTCTTGAAAACTGTAGGAATTCTGTATTGGAGAAAATTACATGAATTTTGTATTTAGGGTAAGGTATTTGTATTTCTGTTAGGGATTTGGGTTGTTGGGGTTTTTTTTTTGCAGGGGGTGGTGGTGGTGGCAGTTGTTTTTTTTTTAATCATCTATTCTCTGCTATGGTACAGTTTGCCTTTTTTTTCCACATTAAAAAGTAATTTTATTCTTGTTGGAAGGTAATGAGCTTCCTGATGGAGCAATTTCTTCTTCTTTCTTGGAGAGCAAAACAGAAGGTCTTTGTTTTTTGCTCATAAAGTTTTATTTGTGTGGTAGAATACGCTGTTTTTCTGAACAGCAGATTTATTGATCATGATCTCTACTCTGGAAACTTACATGATTTTTAAGTATCATTCATGTTTATTTGACCTGAGAAATAACCAATGAGAAAGGTACAGCAACTATTGCTTATTAGCCAGAGGTGGCAGAAAGCATTACCTCTAAGTAGCGCTGTGTAACAGTTTAGTCTGAGATCCTCAGTATCGTAAAACATGTATATACTTCTCTGGGCATCTAAGGCAACCACTTAAGCAAATGACAAACATCTTCATCTTCATATTTTTTATATGGTACTTAAGCTCTATGCTTTTTCTGCCTGATCACATAGATCGGAATTTGAAATTACAGATTGATTTTATGGATCTGCTACTACAGGTGGGAATTCCTTATGCAGACTACCAGGATCTAAACCATTAAAAATGGCGTCTAAACCAGCTGCATTAGATTAAGACAAATATGCCAAGTTAACAATATTACATACCAATAAAATCAATTTGTTTCCACTGTTGTGTTTAAAAAATGCTATTTAAAGTAACATAAGGTCTGTTGATGGAAAGTCCCACCTGCAAAAAGCAGAAAAAAAACCCTGATTTTAAAATAATCTTCCAGCGTGCTCTGTTTTTGGTCAAAACTTGGCTACCTTGGTGACCAGCTGTTGCTCCATAGTACTTTTGACAAGCAGTGAGCAGTTTCTATTAATCTTTTATTCTTTTTATTCTCAGTACAAGTAAATATGAGGTTTGTACACTCTTCATTTTGCTAATACAGCAGCTACTTACATTTATATTCATCTCAAATGAGATCCCTTGAACTTCTGTTAAGTTTATAAATAACAATAATGTCTGGTTTTACATAGGCTATTATTACCTGAGGATCTAAAAGCACTTTGTAAAACTAAGTTCATACTCTTTTGCCATTTAACATACAGATAAGTCCTGAATGAGTAAGATAATGCGCAAGGGGGAGAATGGTAGGGAATGGTTTAGAAGGGAAATGAAATGGAGACAGTGGAGAGCAGCAAAAGATATAACTTGAAACTGAAGACAGTGGAAACCAGGCATTAAAATAATCCTCTCTGAGTAAGTAATAGAGCTAAAATGCTGTTGTAAGGACATAGGCTTGAGGGCAATAAAAGGTTCACTCAATATAACAAAGTGTCTTATTCTCACAGTTTTTCCTTTTTCTTCCGTTCCAGATTTTCAGACAATCCAACTGAGTAACTTCACATAATGTGTAAATGCCACTTTACACCTTATCATGGCCACCATCACCTCCAGTCTTTTAAAATACTGTGAAATCCTAGTTGTGTTACCTGGTTTTAGTTGGATGAAGGTAGAGCCCGTGTTCTTCAGAGGCCTGTCCCAGTATCCACCCACCTTTATAATGTGCCTTGTCCACACGCAGACATCTTGCTTGTTTCGCTAAGCAGATGTAGCTAAGCTGGTGAAACGCTCAGCTAGATTTAAGTTGCAGTTTAATAGGTGCATATTTTCATTTCTCTTAAACCTATTCAAAACTTACTTTAGTTAAATTGAAACAATAGCACACAGAAAGCAAGACCTATTTTGTATCACAGGCTTTCCGGAGTGAAACACTTCACAGAATCCATGGACATTTCAGCCCTATCTCCTCTGTAACAGCAGTAATTGTAGGGCACAATACTATAAAGATCTTAAAGTTGAAAAGTATGATGTACATACCATCTGCTACACTTCTGGTTTTATTGTTTGAACCTCTTGGCATCGAGGGTGTTGTGATTCATCCTGTTATTAGTCTCATGTCCTTACCTTCTGCATGCTCTGTTCTCACTAGTTTTGACGTCAGTTTAATACCTTTAATTGCTGCTTTAATTGGACGGCTAAATGGTAGTTTACAAAAAGAGGGAGGCAGTATTTACACTAGAAGGTGTAAATTTCTTAATCTTCTGCTTCTGCCAAAGACGGGTGTATCTAGTGCTTAACAGCTTATAAGTGCCCGTGCTTGAGAGAACAAGTGGCACCAGTTTGCGTGAGGAAATACAGTGCGATGGGGAATGGCACCGTAGGAACAGGCCCTGAGCTGGCATCACTGTCTTGTGCGACTGCCTTTAGACTCCATCCTTTTGCCATCTCCCTCTCTAGGGATATTTCGTTTTTGATTCCAGATATAGCGTACAGTATTCCCCTGGTAATTTCAGATGTATTAATTAATCATTTACATTTTATATGAAAGCAATTTTCCTTTTGTAGAGTAGGAGCCATTTTTAACCACAAAACTCTATTTCCATGAATAGGACTTTGATGTTTTTAATACATCCAAGAACACATTTTTATTTTTTTTTTTTTTAAAGCTGGTCCTTGATACCTAACATCAGTAGCACTAAAACAGTGGCACATGATCGCGGCACATTCCAGGAAGGCAATTATTCCTGAAACCAAGATATCTTTCTTCTAGAGAAAGCAAATGTTTTCACGCACAGCACTTTCTTCCTATACTGCCAAGTCCCTAAGATACCTTTGCTATCCGCATGCCAGTCTAATGACTTCCTTTAGACTTTCAGCAATAGATGGATTTATTTCTTCAGAGAGGTTTGCTCTTACTTTCTGCTATAGACTAGAGTGCACCATTTTTTTAACAGAATCCCAAACAGCAGTGTGCATTTAAAAATAATTAACCATGAACATTTCTTTAGGCTATTAAATCCTTTCAAAGACCAGAGCATGCTTATAGGAGAAAATGAAATATTATTTAGACACTGGAAAATTAAAATTGAAGTATAGTGTGTTAGGTAGCACTGTGTTTTTCCAGCACAACTGGAAGATTCAGCGTGTCTGCTATTTGCAGTGCTGCATCAGGGTATCGAGCTGTTTCTCAGTCAGTACTCATGCGTGGCATTGCTTAAAACACTTCCAAATAGAGAGATGATGTGAGCTACTTTTGTTTATGATATATATGTCTGCAGAAACTCAAGACTGTGTATATGCTATCTCAAGCAGCATCTAGATTGCAGGGAAGGACATTTTCAGAGGGTTAGAGGGTTATAGATGTATATATGTACAGATGTATGATTGCTACTTGAAAACAATATTATAAGTTGAATTTAGAAAATGCATGCAAATTTACCCATCTATTTAAAACCTGGTTTTAGTAAAAAAATCACTGTTATTTTCTGAGAGGCTTTTCTGAGAGTCTGCTTTACTTTCTCAAGAACTATAACATGATAGGACTTGCTACTGGCTGGACTGATTTTTCTACTTCCGCAGACTTGTAAGTAGTCAGCTGTAAGAGTAATGAGATCTGTCTTTTTACAGGTATTCTACCAAAAGTAGCGTGCATCATATGATACAGCAAGGGACTTGCTGTTTGTTTTCAGTATATAAAGTCTCAGCTTTTCAATGCCTTTTTCAAGAAGGCAATTCTGTCAAAGTAATAATTAAGGCACAAATACAGAATGAGTAGCAACATTGCTATGGATTTTACGTAAAAATCTGCAACTCGGTATTATACAAAACTATATACAGACCAGCCTCCTGCTACTTCACTATGTTTTATTTTTCTGCTGTTTTGTGATTCATATTGTTTGGCTACTCAAAAATTGGAAAGTATCCATTTGACAGAACTAGCTTGTAAGTCAGCTTTATGTTGCATTTATATTTTTGTGGACTAATCTGGCAGAAATCAAAAGGCATTAAAATGGATTTCATAGCTTTATGATAAAATTAAATGGAAAGGCTTTCACAGTTTTTGTCAATAAGCAAATCTGGTTTAGTTATATGTCACCGATCATTGTGAAATACTAAAACACTTACAGGTCTCACTTACATGAATTAAAACCACATTTATTGCTTTTTAATACATATAGTCACAGTGGATTGGCATTGGAATGTCCTTGCACTAGCACAGAACCAGCTGAGTACAAGTGGGAAGGCATGGGAAAGCTTCAATTTGTATCATACTATCAAGTCCCAACATTTAAATTTTCATTAGTGTACAAAATCCCCAACCATCAACAAAAAGAATAAAATGCCAGTGCAGGGCAGCTAAGCTAATGCAACAAAGGGAACTAATAATTAACATCTGCAGACCACTGTGGCTGCAAACTGGTTGCTACTGGTCATGCTTCCTCAGCACGCAGACTCCACCTGCCTGGACACCTTACTGTGATTTGGCAGGTGAGGAAGGGAAACCTTGGAGAAGGGGAAAAAACCCGCCTCTTCTCATTGACATGGGCTGCAGGCAAGCAACCCCTCTGAAATTCTGTAGGTGTCACAGAGGAATGTTAGAACCACAGAGTGGAATGACCATCATCAGTATGCTACGAGATGCAAAATTGAGATATAGCCGGGACTTGGTCCAAGACCGTGTTTAAAATGTGCCTTAACTAAAAGCAAACCAAACAAAGTTATCTTGTGGTAAGATCATTGGCAGTCACATCTGTTCAATTACTGTATGATGAGCGAAACCACTTGTGGTGTGACATCCTTGAAAAGCAATTAGTGGGGAAAGGAGAATGTGCTGTGTGATTATGTGAGGAGCGGGGAAGAAGAAAGGATTAGGTTTTCCTGTTTTCATAAGGTAGGCTAATAGGAGACTTAGAGAAAAATGTAAAGATCTCTTTGACGAGCAATTTAAGGAAAAGCCAGGTCTTAAGCCCAGACCACGTTTTCTGTAGCCACAAGCACCGAGGCAGGTGTAAGCAGGACTCAAGAGGATGTTTTCACTTCTTGCTGCATTGCCTTAGTCATGGCATTCCTCTCTTTTGGGGCAGCATTTATTTCACTTCAAGACATGTTATAGTCTAAACTGAAACAGATACTCCAGGTTGCAGCAGGTGGGCTCACTTTCTAGATGGCATTTTTCTGTTGCTTAAACTTTCATATGAGCTCCTGTTTCCAGAATCTTGATAGCACATAGTGAATAAAGGACTATCGAGGAGTATTCGCATTGTCTGTAAACACCCTACAGAGAAGACTTTCAGTTCTTTGCCTTAATCACCAGATGTGTTCTTATCACATATGAATTCATACATGGCTGGTACATCAGACAATGGGAAACTGAGAATTCAAACAGGCAGACAAACTAGATGTCCCCCATAGAGCAATTAGGGCTCAGGAGCCAATGATAGCTTGATAGAATTTTTGAAATGGATATATTAGTATTGCTGATGGAGGAGCACATGAGACTTTTACAGAATTTCTAACCAGGACAGACAGACACTGGAATACAATGTGATTTAATTGGTGTGTTACCCTATTTTTGATATGAAGAACAGCAAAGTAGGAAAGCCATGTGGCAAAGAGCAGGTTCAACATGGCACCTTATTTTAAAACTTCCATGTTTCGCTCAAGCTTAACTGATCCATTGACTTTCTACCAGTTCTTCGCAGAAAATGAGGCATGAACTATGCTGGGTTTTCTAACATCACAGAACAGGCAGTGCAGGGAAATGCCTGTACGCCTATTCTTTGGCTCTCCTATGTTTACTACAGGCTGAGCAATAGGATATCAACCCCTCAGTTTTGAATTCTTAAATATTTTGTAGACCTTAGTAGGAATATTGCTCCTACTATTATAAACACATAATCGGTTTGGATTTCCACATCAGATTTGGCAATGCTTTTTGGTTTTTGTTAAAAGGTAAGAGGATTTGTTACTCTGAAGCTATCTGAAAATGCTGCAGAAAAAATGAAATTCTTTAGTGCTTTGATTTTAGGACTATTTTACTCCAGTGATTTAGCATTTAGCATGTAAATGGATACAGAAATTGGAAAACCAATGTGACCGCATTACAAAGAAGTAATGTATTAATTTTTGTTCTTAATCTAGGTGCCTTGCAAGATCTTGGCCATTCTCCTTCATTTTTTCTTCCTGAGTGCTTTTGCATGGATGCTGGTAGAAGGATTTCATCTTTACAGTATGGTGATCAAAGTATTTGGGTCAGAAGAGAGCAAGCACTTATATTATTACGGAATTGGATGGGGTAAGCATTTAGTAGCTGCTTGCTTTAAGTCTCCTCACTGTAGGACAAGATTATATTGAGAAGCATGTGTAAAATTGTCATCTTATGATCATAGTTTGCCTTACTGAGTGTAGGGCTGTTGGATAAGAAAATGCATGATTTTTCTGACTGTAATCGGACTTTAAAATGTATAGTCCATTAAACTTAATTCCACTGCAGTGAATTTCATGACCTCACTAGGCCAGATCAGATCCTTCATTACCAAATCAATAGCAGGAGTGTGGAAGGGAGGTCTCACTGCACTGGTATGTTCTTTTTTTGTTTGTAACTCACAACAATGGCTTATTCTGTCTGTAGTCTGCAATTCATACATAAAAAATTGGCACAGTAGCACAGGAGTATCACAAGACTTCATTAGCTGATGTTTTGTGCCTTGAAATCCTTAGGTGAAAAAGGCTGCACGGAACCTCAATATTATTATTAAGAATAAAAAAGTAGTCCTATGATGCAGGAATCTCACAGATAACAATTCACAGCTTTTTAAATGCAGTAACGAAAGCATAATCTGTGTGCTTATTGAGAAGTCGAAGTTGAATATTTGTTCCAGGCTTTTCACAGCAGATGAAAGCTAGCTTGCTGTCACTGTCCTGGAAGTACAGCAATGATGCTTGACAAACCTCCATGTTTAGAAGAAGAAGAAAACCTCATACGTTGAGTCAAAAGGAGAGATGTAAAAGATAGTAAAGCAATATCTATGTAATTACAGAAAAATTCAAAATATGTTAAAACATGCATTATCTTCCCCCCCCATAAATTCGTTTGGAAGCTGAATGAAAACCAATTATACCAATAATACAGACCTTCTGCAGTCATAACTGGAATATTCAGTACCTATTGGCACCATACAGATCTGGGTAATAGTAATGCTGTTCACTTATATATATATATTTCAAGAGCAGCCTACTTGCATTTTTTTAATACGGCCTTTTTATTCGGTGCATCATGCCTCTTTCCTTTTAAAATCTCCTTCTTAGCAGTTCTGTCTAAGGGCCATTTAATAGAGTCCTCTGGTGAACGTGCTATCTGCTAGATTGAAGGGACAAACTGCAGTTTGCTTAGTTAAAAGTTAAGTTTTGTTCTTTTCCCTCATTGTTTCTCTGTGACAGGTTCAAGAGTACCACATACAGGTGTCCTTATCCTGGACATTTAAGATAGGTTTTTTTCTCTTAAGGAATGGCCAGTTTGTATACCGACAATATACACATTAAAGCTTCAGTTGCTGAAAACGTTTGAAAGCTGTTTTGCTGAGTTTTTACTAAAGTTATGTAAAATATTTCCCTTTTATTTTTGGTTTTGTTTTTTTTTTCAAAACCACCATTCAGGACAGGCTAAATGCAGTAATTAATCTTTTTGCACATAGACCCAAAAGTGAGAGAACCTAGACAGGCTGAGGGTTGAAAACATTGGAGAGTTGTAGATTTTTCTAGGTTCAGTGCTGAATGTAGAGAAACCTGCTGATGTTGGAGGGGTTTCTTGTGGATTTATTTAATCCAGAGCTCATGGAATACAACTCCAAGCGCATCAAACCAAAGAAAATGTTCTCATAAGCCCCTGAGAATTCTTTCTCCTTCAGAAATATTATGTAAAAAGCCACAACAGTTAATAAAATAATTAAGAACTGGCATTTAATTCACTGGGGTATTTGCTTATAGCAGATGCATTGATTAACTCAATTTACAATCAATCATTAATTAACTTATGAAAATAAATTAATGATTTATATGTGCTGCAATGCACCTTTACCCTTTTTTTCTGGCATTTTGTGTAAGGTTTATTTATTGTAAAATGGAAATGATCTACAAAGTGATTTAGAAGACACAAGGATAAACATGGTATCTGACTGCGATATGACTAGTACTAAATGTCACATTTTGCCTCATTTTATTGCAATATGATTGCTACCACTCAATTAGTAGTAATTAGCACAATGAGTACATAGCCTATTGGTACATAATGCAATGGGATGTTAAACGTGGTTACTAAAAGGTCTCTTTAGTGGTGTTTTGAGTAATACTTTGGAGGATAATCCCTCAGGCCCAAGAGTAGGTACTTGTCATCAAAACAGATGTATGTAGCAAAATACAGGAGGCACCAGCAGTAGAAATTTCTGTATCAGTTCTTCTAGCAATGTTCTTCATGGCAAGGATTGTGTGAGAAACGCGGTGGTAAGCTCTGGTTCTGAAATGTAGCAAAGGTACTGTTGGAGGCAGACAGTGGAAGACATCATCCATATAACAGTAATACGTTTCTCTGTATAAACCTTTCAAAAGCCCTTTTTTGACAAATATTTTAATTTTGGAAACCATGTTCCAATTCTTACAATGCCTTGGGAAAAAGTTTTCTGAAATGCAGTAAATCTACCATGTTGCTGGGAAAGTAGTTTGTATTGCTCTATTTTTTTTTCTGTATAGCTCAAAGTATTTACATTTGAATTAAATGTTGAATTTCCTTAATCATATCTGACATCACATCATTGCCGCAAGTGTGTCTAAAACATCCCTGAAGTAATTTGACTCGGCAACTGCATTCCAAATTGTTTATCTCTTTATAAGTGTCAGGGCAACCTTCATTCAGTCAACACCATCGCAACTCGCTGCCTGGTATGTAACTAATGCTCAGTCAGTTGGTAATAGACATTGCTGAATAATGATGTTTTTAGAGAGAAAATCCACATTGCAGTGTTGACTACTTAAATGCTTAAAAGGACATCCAGGTTTGTCAGTTCCCAGCTTTCTCTTTTGTTAGCATATTGGCACTGAATGTGAATCAAAATATTTAATTAGAGTTCCAGCATCAGTATTGCCTTCAGCAGCAGTGTGTGCTCATGTTCTATGGGGTAGAGTTTGGGTTATTACTTCATGAACTTGATGAAAGTACAACAGAGGGAAGATATATATATTCCATAAAATTCCCACATCTAAACAGAAGTCTTGCAAGGCTGGGGAAAGAGGCTAAAGAGGTTTTGTCCTAAAATTATTTTGTTTGGCTCTTAAAATGAGGGTAAGTTTGCATTGAATGCAACTGTCAAAAGGAAGTTGAGCATTCTTTTGCCATCCTGAGACCATAATGGATGCATATTTTCCAGTAACTAATGGCCCTTTTTTTACACTTTTGCTCAGCTAACTGTTATACTGACCAACAATGGTTGAAAGAAGTAGAAGACAAGGACATTTTATCTCATGTTAGTCAAAACAGATAGTTCATTTCTTCATTCTTTGCTTCTAATTGAAGCGTGAATGCATTTGACCTTTGCAAATTCGTAGTTCCTGGAATAATGACAAACCCCAGTCCTGAATTTAACAACCCAGACCTATCGTTCATATTTAAGCAGAAACAGTGTGCTAGGTACACATGTAAAAGCTTGCAAAGTCTATATTAATGCTAAATTGAAACTTGAGGCAATGAGAGGACATAGGGACAAGGAACCCTCCACTGGGTATCACTGGTCTCTTTCTGAGAGAGATTACTCCTGTAAAATGAACTCAACAGTAATCAGAGAGACAGGATACCAAATCTGCAGAGTTGATTGAAGTTCCTGTGTATTATCTTTAGTCCCAAGGGTGCTAAAATTACCTCAAAGACTGCAGTTGCCAGGAATGACAGAAGAGCAATTTGAGGAAGGTGGTAATATCTTAACTTTAAAACCACCTTGAGATTGATTGGGGGAAAAAAAATACTTTGTTGCTTTTGTGGCTCAGCGTAACACACATAGATTACTGTAGCAAAACTTTTCCCACCCACCCGTTTGGAGGATGCTGATGATGAGTTTGTGATACTGGAGATTTTGCTGTGGCACTTTGGCCTTAACATGTTTTCCTATTTTAGACAATTTCCTTTCCTTTATAGGCTGCCTTAGAATTAAGATTTTGTTCTGAGCTGTCAAAAGACCTAAATTTCTCTATTTGCTGTTGCTCGATGTAGTCCCAGACTTCTGTAAAGATACAATGTAATGCAGCAGAAGAAATAGAAAATCATAGAAAATGAACTTCTACAAAATAAATGGGAGAATATACTTTTCCCCATCAAGCAAAGTAGATCTTTTCAGTATTGGAAGGAAATATCCTTTCCTTTGTGTCTAATGCTTCATCTTTCTCAATAAATGACATATTTAGCCTTTTAGAATTAATGTCCCAAAATTGCTTCAAATTGTCTGCCACAGAGTTTCTATAGCCTGTCTGGGTTGGTTTTTTTTTTCTATGTATACAAGATGCAGAAGCTTTCAAAATACAGCACAGATTTACAGGCATTTTCCATTTTATTTATCATTAGTGCCTCAGAAACATAAAGCAAATGGATTAGATATGAAGTTTAATGCTGAAGAAGAGGACCTAGCTGACATCCATTTTAGACTTCACCCCAGTGACTGTATTTGGGCTGAATTCAGGGAGAATTTTGTCTGAGCAAGGACTGTGTTATTGGGCTTCCTGTGCCAGGTATTACAAGTTTATGCCTGCTCTGCAGGCTGTATTTTGCTGCCGAGTTTGGGAGGTAGCTTTAAATTAGCTGGCTTGGGGACCCGGAGAACTCAAGCTGCAGCGGCACAGGGCTCCGTGTGGGTTGATTTACCCCATTTGAATGTGATGCTGTATTGCTCTAGGGCTGCAGAGACACAGATGACACCAGCGCCATAGATCAGCTGCCGGAAAGGTGTGCTAGAACACTTTCATCTGATACTGTGCTCTGGAAAGCACGGTCTACTGCATCATAAATTTGGCCATTTGGAGTAGGGTTGGTGAGCGTATTTGTAGCACCTGCTAACTGAGAAAACATTCAGATACAGTAAAAAACCATAACCATAATTCTTTCATGGAAGATAACCAGTGCCAGCACAATATTAACATTACCTATTATGGGCGTAGACTAAACTTCACAGCTCTCATGTAATCATTACTGACAAAAGATTAAGCAAACACGCTTACTTTTGTGTATAACATATAATCCACATGAATTCTTCAGCCCAGATCAAATCTTATGATCCCCTTAGGCTAAATATATCTATTTTTTCAACCTTTAGGGAATGTATTGAATGGTTGTTTATAAAGGAAAAATACTCCAATTTCACTGTAACAGAACCTTGATTCTGCCTCCTTTGCCATTATCCACTTAATATCTTGCTAATGCAAAGAAAAGGCAAACACTGCACTATAGGCTGCAGACCATTTTATTCTCACTGACTTAACAGCTCTTTTTATGCAGATGACTGCTCTATGTTTCATCTGCATAAGTTTTATTATCTTCCAAAGGAACCCTGTATTTAATTTTCTTCTTCACTGCCATTTAAAATTGATAAAGAGTCATGCTAAATCCTTTGAATATCCAGCATTTGACTTGGAAAAACCTGGCAGACTAGAAGTATAAAGGAGAGTTAGCTGGGCACAGGTATTTTTGATTCTGTGGCAAAGTCCCTGCGGTGGGAAGACAACTTGCATCAGAAGACAAACTGTGCCAATAAACAATGTCTACAATCACATCCAAAGATGTGATTGGGAATGTGTAGATGTACCTGTGGACCTTTAGTCCAGGTAGCTCACATACTCATGGCAGACTGGGTTTCAGCAGATAGGCTTACGTCTGTGCTTAATTGCTCTGTTGAATATAATTGTTCTTGACTTTGTTCAAATACGTGTAGGATTTCCCTTTCTTAAACAGACAAACGAGATAGTAAACTAAAATCTTGCCTTTGCTTAGGTCTTACATAAATATTACATCTAAGAAGTTATTTCTGATTTGGACAAGCATGGGAGAGCAGAATCAAGTTCATGGGATATTAAAGTCCATCCTGCAGAATGGCTTGCAAAGTCTAAGACCTAAACAATGCCTGTAGATGCTGCTTCTTAACTACTGAGTATCTTTCTTCTTTATAAATACAAGCCACAATCATTAAAGAATGAAAACACTTCTTCCAAAAATTATAGTTCTGCCAGCACAGGAAACCTTTACAGAATTTTGTAAGCATGATATTGGTAAGATTAAGCAGAAATTGCTTGTCAGAGAATTTTGTAAAAGCCTCAAGCAGAAAGCCCGAAGAATTCAAAAGAAAATTGAAACTTTAAGCTATCATGTCTAATACTCTGTCTGGGACCGGGTTATTAAATTCCATAAGATGATAAAAGCCCAAACCTTCACATTTTATTAAATCATACAGGAATTAACAGACAATCATTTAATGTTTAAAGGGATGAGGTTTTACTATATTCGGAACTGTTGGCAAGAAAACCCCCACTTCCTCTCCAGCTCCTGGCCTGGAAAGCTGTGCTGAAGTGGCACAACAGGATATCCTGTGCCGGGGGCCCGAGACATGCAGCCCCCTGACAGCAGGACCATAATTGTCTGCCTTTGTGTAGTTCCTGTGCAATCCCGTAAAGCACTCCTCCACCTCCCAGGATGCCACACTGGAACTGTCAAAACCCATCTGGAAACACAGTCTACTTTAAACACAGAAATCTTGTAGAGCTATTACGTATTTATGTTAGAGTAAGTCTTGGTTGTGCATCTGAGTGGGATCTGAATTTGCTTCTGTCTATTAATAACTGTCTCTTGCTGCTGCACGTGATGCTCTAGATAACTAAATCATGGAATCATGGAATGGTTTAGATTGGAAGGGACACCTTCCACTAGACCAGGTTGCTCAAAGCCCCGTCCAGCCTGGCCTTGAACACCTCCAGGGATGGGGCAGTGTCTTACCACCCTCACGGTAAAGAATTTCTTCCTGATATCTACTCTAAATGTCCCCTTTTCCAGTTTGAAGCTCTTACCCCTTGTCCTATCACTACATGCCCTTGTAAAAAGTCCCTCCCCAGCTTTCCTGTAGGCCCCCTTCAGATACTGGAAGGGCCTGTAAGGTCTCCCCGGAGCCTTCTCTTCTCCAGGCTGAACAACCCCAACTCTCTCAGCCTGTCCTCATAGCAGAGGTGCTCCAGCCCTCTGATCATCTTTGTGGCCTCCTCTGAACCCTAGATGTCACCATGTCTGTCCTCTTGCCTGCTAGTCATGCACTCCTGTGAGAAACTCAACTGTGTTTTCCAGATTGTTTTGAAGCCTTAAACAGGCTGCACTTACTTGGGGAAAGTGGTTAAAATAAACCTGATATTGCTCCACAGGATATCTCTGCTTGAATAGCAAGAGACAGAAATTACTTAAACAAAAACCAAGCTGAAAAGGGACTATGATTCTCAGCAAAATTAGCACTCAGTTTAACTGTTAAACTAATGCTTTATTGAAAAGTCATTTTGTTTCTCTGACAATAATTGATTAAAACATGTATTACACAGCTGCAGCAGGATGTTGAGTTAGGCTTAATTCTAAGATTACTCTGAGCTGTTTTGTTGCCCATGCAAAATTTAGCTGAACTTGCAGGGTTTACTGGAAGATGTACTTTTGTTACTAATATTGCCACCAACTTTGCCTTTTTGCAGGCTGCCCACTGGTGATTTGTGTGATTTCTACAACATTGTCCCTAGACAGCTATGGAGAAAGTAGCAAGTGAGTATGAAAATGTCTTCACTCCAGATGCAATATGGATGAAAAATCTGATGGGCAGAAAAACTCACAGATCTGATAAGAGGGGCTGTAGTTCTGCAAGGTCCTGCTGAGGAGTAGGGCAGATAGCCTGAAAAAACATGACTGGCGTGTAGGCATATTCTTAGACCCAGAAGCCCCAGGTTTGCTTTTCACTGCTGAGATAATGCACAAAAAGCTCCTGAGATGTTTTGCCTATTTTTCCCTTCTGCTGCAGAGGCATAAGGCCTCCTGCAGTGAGCTCCCTGCTTACCCCACGCACAGAGCAAAGCACGGGCTGAAACATTTCTAACAAGGTGAGAATAATGTTTGATTAAAGACATTTAATCTTTTGAAGAAAACTACAGTTAAACATCTGAAGATCTCGAATGGATATTTTTAAAAATTTTGAAAACTAAGTTCCTTTCTAATTTGGAAAAAGAAAAGCAAATTTATCTGAAAAAACACCGTAGGATTCAATCCTACCATAATGTAAGCAAAAGATTTGGAGGAAGGGTTATTTTTTGTATTTGGTGAACTAGCTTATATTGTCACTGCTGTAGGAAAGAGGCATGAAGCTGACAGCGTGTCTCCCAGCCTCCTCACCCCCAGCCGGGCAAGGCAGGGAGGGCTTCAATTTGTCTCTAGCTACAATGAGAGTGCTCACAGCACTGAAATGACTGCCTGTGATACAGGATCCCAGAACAACAAATAGCAAATAAAACCTTTCCTTTCTTCCCATCTTTCCGCCCCTAATGCTATTTGATGGCGTGCTGGGGCAGATAGCTGTCAGTGGCTCTCTGCAAGATACAAATCAAAATGAGATCCTTCCTCGGATTCCCTGCGTGTGAGGGGAAAAGGAGCTTCTTATTGATGCTCTGTCGTGTCTCTTGCTTTTAAAATTCATCAGTCTTTTTGCACTTTCTTCTAGTCTCTTTTTTAATTAAGAACATTACTAATTAAATGACCATGTGCTTCATCTAAAAGCATTCTGATTTTTCCCTGCAGCTGCTGGCTTTCACTAGAGAATGGAGCAATCTGGGCTTTTGTGGCACCGGCGTTGTTTGTAATTCTGGTAGGTAAACCGACAGCTGCTGCTGTTTTCTTGTTGCACATCTGTGTCAGCCACACGGCAGAGCTGGCTGAAGGGCTGATGCCAGACCTTGGGCCAGGCCAGTGAACCAACAGAGATGAAGGCTCCAGAATTATTTTGTTCCTCCTCTGATTTTTGTGTTTTACATGGTTGTGTATTAGTTTATGCATATTAATTCTCACACCATTCATGTCACTATTCCAAGACAAAAAAACAACCCAAAATCCTGGGAGAGCCCTCTCCTGAAACAGCCCTCTTGGGGCCATTAATAACTGCACCAAATCGAGTAATACTGAGAGTTTTACTAATTCTCAGAAAAGTCCCTCAAAAGAACAAACTGTGGTTTGTGTTTCATATACACCAGTAAAAGCCGAAAGGCTGATTCCACCCCACTGGTATTTGAAGCTTTTGCTTGTAGAGAGCTTGCTTTCCCCGGTAAAGCTGAGTGCCCTCAGCGAAGATTATCATCGCAGAGTTTGCAAGCAGTCAGCAGCTAGCAGGAACGGGTTACAGCAGCGGCGTGAGCTGTCACCCTCTGGGTGAGCTCTGGGGGAGGTAACAAGCCGCACCTGCCTTCTCACAGGGATAAAGAATTTGTGCTATTCCCTTGGTTTTGGAATTTGATGTCAGGTACAGCAGTTTGTCTGGCTGATCGAGGCAGGGCTGTTAAGGGGAGTTTGCTGGGGTTCAGCTGGCTGCTGCAGACACCTCTGCCAGCTGTAATGAACATCATCGTTCCAGGGGAGCGTGCAGGTTCATGGCTCTGATGCTGATATACAAATGCTCTGCAGCAGTTTAATTATGCCCACACATTAAATTCCAGCGAGTTGTAGCTTAATCACTGTGATTACTTAAGTATTCAGGGGTGTTTGCAGGGATTAAGTGGGAGATTATTCCTCGTCAGCACTGTTTCCAATACTTCAATTGATCAGGTTATCTACAAGTTTTGCTGCAGGGTATAATGTCAGAGTGACAGTATGAACGTGGGAATAGATTCACTGATTGAAATCAGGTTGTCTTTATAAAGTTTGCTGAGATTTTAAATGCATGAGCCCAAATCTAGGCAAGAGGCTGTCTGCTGTGGCGTTTAAGGAGGGTCAGGTAAAACAAGATCCTGACTACTGGCATGGAGGAGCATAAAACGGAGCCACTGACTGTTCCTTGTACTTCCCTAAGAAAGCTAGGATTTCCATGGGAAGCACAAAGAAACTTCTCCAAACTTAATCACACAGAAAAAAAACCCACAAATCCGGCTTATAGAGGAAGGAAGGCAAGCTATATGTATAGAACCACTAATGTTTAGCATTGCATACCTCTATAACTATTCGGCAAACAGAAGGTGGCTCCTTGGCTGACCTTTTCCATCACAGGCAATTTCACGCTGCAGCTAAGTGGACATCCTACCATTTGCCTGAGAGACAGTGAAATCAGCACCTATTACAGGCAGCGCAGCCCAGCCCAGTCCAGCATCTTCCACCCAAGGTACAGCCTCGAAAATCTAGGCTAGATAAACATATATGAAGAAAACAATGAAAATAGTTGCTATATTGATGTGGCAGAAATTGCCTCATGTTAGCATTTTAATCAAATTATTAATGGCAACACTGGAAAGTCCCTGTGCAGTAAGGAAAAAATTTCTTTTACCCAAGTGAAAGTATATACGTGTAAATAAGAAATGTTGGTCACTGGATTAGAGCTGGCTAAACAGCTCTCGACTTTGTTCCAACAAACTTAATTTCTTGTTGGGCTGTACCTTGGAGCTTCTGTATGTCAGTTTATATTCAAAGATATGTAGATATTGATGACTGGAGAGCAATTAAAATAATCTAATATTCATATGTCTCCTGCTCACATTAGCACTTGCTTTCTGGCCGTTGTTCATCAGCAAAGGAGGAAATGAGATGCAACCAGTAAAATCAAATCTTTTCCAGCTGCTGTCCAAAGATGGCATTAATCAAAACACGCCAGATAGTGAAGCACTTACTCACCTGAGTGAGCACAGCCTTCAACAATTTGCATGCGTAGCTGCTTGCCAATGAAAGTAAGGCTTTAACTGTCTGGCACTGACTTATGATATATAATATTTGTGCAGCTCAAGTTATATTCTTGTAGGGATACAAGTATTTTGAGAAAGAGAAAAAACGCGCTCACAAGGTTGATCCACGTAGAACAATTTGTTAAATAGTCTAAACCCAGCTCAGCCCAAAATAGCAGCAAGCTAGCTGACAAATTATTCTCTCTGGGCATTGAATATGCTAGCTGAAAAATGTGTTAGTGCCTATGGGGAAATAACAAGGCTAAACACTATTTTGTGTGTGTATGTGTGCCTGTGCTCTTTAAATAACAAATTAGCCACTAGTTGCATGAACTAGTGTTTAGCTCTGAAAATACGTCTCAAAAAGCAGTTTTTGACTACTTCCATCCTCAGTTTCTCTCTGCCAAGAAAAAGGATTATGCTGTGAAGAAAACAGGGGGACTGCTCTTTTCAACTCCCACTCCCTAGAGACTAGGCAGACACAGTCTGCTTTTGTCCTGCCACAGCCTCACAGGCAATATCGACATCATGGAGCCTTAAAACAGAATGATGTGGTGGGAGTGTGACCGGGAAAAAATACTCACACATGCTCTTCTTAGGGAGTAATTCATGGAACCTCCCAGCCCTATATGGATTCCCATACCCAAAGTGCTCTTTCCTTGGGGTTTGAGTCAAGGGATGTGATGAAAGAAATAGTTCCTGCTACATGTAGGTATTTTGGCTTCTACCTGCATCTTAGAGATTGCTCTCCCCCACCCCCCAAATCACAACACCCAAGCCTCTACAGAATCCTCTTAAGGCAGCTTTGCAAAAAAAAAAAAGGTGCAATTAATTTGAAAACCAAACTAATGTCAGCCAAAGTGGGCCTGGGACATATCTTCAAAGGAAGAAAAAAAAACTTGTCAAAGCACCTGATGTTTTGGAACAAGACACTAAACTTTTGGCAGAAGGCTTTGTTTGTTATCAGCCATCTGCTGCCTTGGTGTGTCCCCATAGATATGGCAGAATTAAGGAAATTCTGCAGAAAGCATCTGTGTACAGGGAGCAGTGGGTGTGCTGCAGACAGGGAGCAATCCATTGGGGGGAGATACTGGGCTGTAGCGGCAAGTCCTTTCTCTTGTTTTCCCTGTAAGTAGTTATTTTCCTGGTGTTTTTTTACAAGTCTTTCAGATAAACAACATTTTTACGGAGCTAAATGATTTTCATTAGCATATTGCTAACAGTTCGTGCTGTGGGGACATCAGCTTCGTAACCAGTGTCTTCAGATGGTACTCTGGAACTTGGGTCCCAGGCTGAGATTGCCATCGCTATCTTCATTTGGTACTTCCCTATAATATTAAATATAAAAAAAAAATTCTCTTCCTTATATCTGCTGATCATACATGATTTAATTCTGTTGCCTCATGGTATTTATTGATACCTTTTTGTACCAGTGCAGAATTAGCATCATTTCTGTATGTTGAATAGTGTCTTACTCTGCAGGTAGGCCCACTGATTGAAAAGTGACAATTTGTGTCCCTTATTAGACATCTTTCGTTATGGGAAAAGGTGACAGAATTGGACGCATAGTGTTTAAAGGCCCTGAAACAGTAGGATTCCTCAGAGTCATTGCGAACAAGTACAAAAGTGCTGTGGTGGATTACAGCACAAATGAGCAGACCACAGCTGCTAAGCTTCTCATTTTTTCTTATTAGCACTCAGTTATGAGCACGTTTACTGTTTTAAAATTAAATTCCGTCATTATTTTAAAATTAAATTTCTTCTCACTTTATCAACAAGAAAGCATGCGACATTTTTTTCAAAAAAGGCGAGAGATTGTAATAAATTAAAAGTTAAGCATTAATATTAGGAAAGAGTAGAAGTCAGGGATCTGTTACACCTTTTATTTATTATTTATTTTCTTTCCAGCCTCAAAGTTTTGCTCTGATACTCAGCTCTGACTGGTGCGATACTGCATGCATTAATATGAAGTCATGTACACAGAAGTCTTAAATAATTCGATTTAGTCTATTCCAACCGTAGTTGCTCTGGGATAGCTAAAAGTGGAAGCAGGCTTTCCAAAATCATTCTCCCAGATTTCAATATCGATGTAATTTAATCGACTGGCTGTGTTTGGAAATGTGTAATACTCAGTAATGACTTTTGATGTGACCTAGCAATGGGCTGCATCTGCAACAACGTGCAGTGGTGCTGTGCTACTAATGATGCCATAAGGATCAAACTAACCCGCACCGTGAGAGAGTATGTTAAACCTCAGATTGGAAGAGTTGGCTGTAACTCCCTGTACCATTGCCTGAAACTGAAGCGGAGACTAAAATAGTTTGTGGTTTTAGAGGAAAGCTGGTCAATGGATTTAATTAAGGCAATATGTTTTATACATTTTTATTTTTTTAGTTCCTCTGTGCTGCCAAGCCTTTTCTTGGCTGGGATGCAACACACCACATCAGAGGGTTTTACCCATGGGATTTCTGCACTGCACTAGAGAAGAAGCAAAAATCTCGTGAGGAAATCTAGGTGAAACCCCTGCAAAACAAACTAAGTGAGGGAAAGAATTTGTCTCACTGTATCTGGTCTGACAAATTTTTGATGAGATATTGGAAGAGATCCTTTTTACTCGTTTAACTGTCTTCCCGATCTGACAGATCAGATGAAGTTGTCACTAGAGTGAGCCAGAGCTCCCTGATGTCATTGGGAACTTTCCATGGGCTCTGGTGGGCTTTGGATCAAGCCTACAATAATGGGAACTGGCAGCTCCTGCTGATTTCACAGAGACTTGTGAGTGCCTTGAAAAGAGCCCCATGAGTGAGGAAACAAGCACTAAGGTTATTAGCTCTATTCTTTTGAAAAGTAGAGTGTGGCCAGTACCTGCAAGCAAAAATATTCTAAGTTCCTGTGTAACTTTAAGGCAAAATAACTGCAACTGTCAGGTAATCTGGCCTTTCAGAAAAGTGAAAAATAGGAACTGTATATAGTTCCTAAACGTTTATTCTCCTAGTTTGAACATTCTGATATAGGTTAAAGCATAATGAGTGTTTCATCAACTAAGCATTGTCCTATTCAGATCATTGGCAAAGTATTTAAATCAGATGCCAAAAAAAATCACTAGAGGAACAATTCAGTGGCTGTATTTTGGTTTCCCATTATAAGGGCAGTGGAAATACCTCCATGCTTTACTTACTGAAATATCAGCAAAGGAAGATATTTGTAGCTAATCTGTTTATTTAGGCTGGATGAGATTACTCAATTTCTCAAAATACTGAAACAAAAATTTTCAAGTCATTCAGGAAATTTAAATACAGAACTTTGGGACTTGAGTATAATGGTTTGTTGCTAATTTTACAAATACCTTGGGTCTTATCAGTAGTGAGATCTCAGTGTTTCCTTCTCATCTTTTTAACATATTACTAATGCACCCTGGAAAGGAGATAGTCACGCTGACTGCACAAGAGGAGAAGCTCAAGGCCTTTTAAAATTTCTATTTTAGACCATTCAAAATACCTAGGAAATTAATATTAATTTCTTTTATATAAAGAAATTAAAATTCAGCTAGAAATGCTGAACAGTTTGTGCTTTAGAAAGCCATCTAATTTGTCTCCTTTGAAATTATCTTGCTTTTGCTGTTTTCATGACCAGATCTTAGGGTTCATATCCAGTTTGAGCGAGGGTTTGCAAGATTCTGAGTATTCACTTGCTGGTGCTTATCATTCATAACTTTCAAAACTTTTGAAAGAGGTAGGAAATTCAGAATTTGAAGAATGAGGTTTCTTTTTTTCTTTTTTTCACCTAATTGGATTTTTTGGGGCAGTATTTAAGTATACACTATTTAGGCATATTTTTAAAACCGCTATGCAGAAAGCAAGATCTAGGAGAGTCTGAAAAGAATTAGGAATGGAAGAAAGCATTAGGGTTAAGCACTTGTGAGGCTGGCAGGAGTGTGCTATTGTCTGCAGCCACCAGAAAAAGGGATCATGGAGCAACTGTGCCAGGAGGAAATTGAACTGTCAGTGAGATGTACACAAGGAAGCATCAAAAGGGGAGACTGATATTTTGCATAACAGACTAAAAAAAGCTGCTGAAAGATAATGTGTCAGGAAAGAAATTAAGGGTACGGAGAGGTATTTTCTGTGCAATTCACATGAAACGCTGGAGTAATGATGATGATCATTTGGTGGACATGCAGCAGAAAATTGGAGAGTTTGGAGGAGAAAGAGAAGAGAGAAAGAAGAGAAAGTGTAACTTGTTCATGTTCATTGTTTGCTGCTTCAGTCAGTGTGCATATTTAGCATATAAGTGGGTTTCTCAAAGAATTTATAAAAGATGTTTACAAAATATGATTTGGTGGGAATAGGGAAAATCATCCCAAGACTGTTGAATTTCCCCTCTTATTCATCTCTGTAAAGCTGATTAAAAAATAAGTACACTTGTAATTGAAAAGCAGTCGGGTTCCACAGGGTATTCTTTGGATGGCCTAAAAAGCTGTGGCAGAAATGAACTATCACAGCTATGCTCCTACTTTACACCAGGTGATGATCTGCCCTTAGAAATATAAAATTAAAAGAGTGGCCAGAAGATTTGAAAAATACCATGGAACTCATTATCATCAAACTTGAACATTTTTTAATTCACCCTCTCAGCCTCAGAATTAGACTATTTATGTCAAAATAGAATATGATTTTTAACTGAGCAACAGCACTATTTTGAAGTCTTTTCTTTCTTTTTGTTCTATTATTCTACCGTTGTTCTTAACTTGATGCTGAATATCAGCTTTGTAGCTGATGCGTAACTTTGTACAGGAGGGGGGAAACACATCTCTCACCTTCACATTCTCTCCTCTTTTTTTCTCTTTAAACCCAAGGTCTTTGCACAGCAAGACAGACTTTGCCACATTTCCTTTAAGTGATAAAGATTTGCTTCTTTCTTCACCTGTGACTCCAGAGCAAACTCTCTTTTGTTAGGTATTTTCAATGTTGGTCTTTTCAAGATTTCCTGCTTTTCTGGTGGGAGTTCTTTTCATTTTATTGATGTTTCTGCTGGGCCTGACATAAAAAAAAAGCAGGGCTTTTGAAGAGCAGAGTTCAGGTTTAACATATTTTCCTCATTGCTGTTTTAAAATAATCTTGTGCTTAAATTGCAAGCAGACTTCAGTAAGAAACAGGAATTGTACACTGAGAAGCCTAGCGAGAAAGGTGCTTGCTGAAGTCTGTGCATATACAGGCATAAAACCAAAAAGCATGCAGACACATGCCCCTGTTCACTGAAGTTCTTGTCTAATTTGTCGGCTGGTAGTAGATTATTAGTGTATTTATTTGTACAGTAGGGCCCTTCTTCTGCTGTCAAGCAATGTATCAATCCAGCCTTAACCTAAACAGACAAGGACTATTCCTGAAAGAAAGAAAGGAAAGGGAGAATTGTGGGGAGAGGGAGATTGTGGGGAGAGGGAAATCCATTGACAAGGGTCAAACTATACCAGTCCAAAATTGGAAACCTCTTTTGCCAAATAAAGACAACATGCAAAGTTCCTATTTTCTGTTGTATTCCTACAATGCACTCCTAGGGCAGTTTGTACCTCTGACACAGCCCATACTTACTCTCCTGACCAAGTCTTGTTCCTTCTCCAGGTCAATATTGGTATTCTCATTGCTGTCACAAGAGTTATCTCAAGAATCAGTGCAGACAACTATAAGGTCCACGGAGATGCCAATGCCTTCAAGTAAGTTTTTCTCATTCAAATTATATTATAACAAGTTAATAATCTCACACTAGCAATGTTGTATCATTTTATATCATAGTGTCACGTATCATGGATGTCTCCCAGAACGCTGATATCATTCCTCTTTAGTAAAAAGCAAATAACGTTAAAGGTAGCATATCATTCTCTTGAATGTAGCCAGTTAACCTATATTTTATGAAAGCCGAATGCTACATAGGATGAAACCTATGGTTCAGCATGAGCTAAAGTGTTTTCCTGCTTATTACAGTCTCCAGCATGTGCTGATTCATGATTTTCCCTTTTATTAATGGAGACTTTCCTCTTCCTGCTACATTCAAAGATAAATCTCACAGAGCATCATTAACCTGTACTGGGGTATTGCAACTATTCTGCTCCTTCAGAGGATAAACCTTGTTTCTAGCCCAAGTTCAGCATGATATTTAGGCATATGCTTATATTTATAAGACTCTCTTGATACTGCAAAGCGCACAAACTTATGCTGGATTTAAATGTGTGCTTAAATTCAAGCGTGTCTTTGTATCAGCCTGCCTTGAGCTTCTTGGGCTTTTTATTATCTTTAAAATACTGCACTAGCAAGGCTAGAGGGGAAATGTAAGGTAGACACATGGCTACACCTGAAAACACAAGGACAAATTCTGATTTCTAAAATCTACATGATTATATGTGTAGCTAAGAAGACAATTTAATATACTGATGTTAAAGTAAGATGCTGAATATTCCATTTGGTATTTTGTATTTCCTAAAGATGCTTTAATACAAATTTAAAAGGGCACTGTATATAACTCAACGAATATGTAACTTAAGTAGAAGAAAAATGTGATGATGGTTTGTGTTTAATGTTTCTGAGTCACAGGCTATTGTGTGATAAGGATTTGGTGCCACTGCTCTAAAATGATATCATAAAGAATAATTTTTATGCTTGGATTACTCATGTAATTTTTAAAATGCCATTAAGTTTTAAATATTGGTGACAGCTACCTAACTGAAGTTAGTTTAGTTATTGTATACTTATCCAAGAGGAAAAGAAAAACAGCAAATAAGTCTACACAAAAATCTATACGATAATTACATTGTAGTGAAATTAAAAGACTGGAAATTAAAATGAGTGTTTCAGGTTTGGCTGAGTCCCTGTGACCTTCAGAAACACAAAGGAAATATAGAACCTTAGGAAGCAAATAACTGTATATTGTCGATGCCAATTTGTATAAACTATTAGAATCATGAAGACAAAGGAACAACCTCCATAAACAGAAGAGGCGCTACACAGGTTGCTCTACGTACTTAGATATTTCCTTACTTTTGTTATGAAGAATTGATTCAATACACACTGTACCGTGCACACTAATATATATTAATTTTTTAAAAGAAAACTATATCTGTGTACGTAAGTAAAACAATTTATGAACGGTTGATCTAGGAATACGATGAAATCCATTTAATCAGGAGTATATGTTCTTGGTTCAAATATTATCAGCTGTACGTTTGGAATGGTGGACCTCTGCACTAAACATGTGACTTCTCCAAACACACTGACTAAGAGATGCTCCTTGTGCCAAGTAGTATTCAAAATACAGTTTTAGGATTTGACCTAACAACAGTGATGGTGGTGTAGAAAAATGATAATCAGTAAGAAGATATCTCTGGAAGCATTCAATCATTAATTATTGGTTAACCAGAAATATGCTCTGACAGAACAACTTTCCTCATAAAATTAAATTAAGTCAATAAAATATAATTGAAGGGAAACAGAACATTCAGAGTAGCTCTTTTTCTGTAGATACCATTACAAAAATGGATCCTCAGAAGAAATTTGAAATGAGAAGGGCATAAATAGCTGTCCAAATCAGATCTGAGAGAGTATTTATACTTTGATTCAATGCAGTCGTGAGCCATGTTGAATTAGAGTTTCACGTACAGAGGATGTCATGGATAAAGTAACTGGCCTATCGGAAAAAAGAGAGCTACAAGGCCTTTGTTACACTGGATTCCTTTTTCTTGTCATCAGTACTCCTTATGCAGGTGAGAAGTTCATATGCCTAGTGTGAAATCATTCTGTCCACGGTACCATTTTCCAAAAAATAAGAGAACAAAATAAAAAAGGGTTCTGTTCTGACAGCTGCACGGGAAATGTTTTTCATAGTGAAAATAAACCATGCCTCCAACCACTAAAGGTTCTTAGATGTGGATTAGAGGTTGTTAACGTGTGAAAGTGTTCAGGCACAGCAAAACAAATCAGTGGCAGAGAGCACAGAGAAATCAGAAAAACGCAATAAGCGCCGTAGTTTCTGTCAGGCTGCTGTCAGCAAGGGCTACAAGGTAGTTTTGGAATCAACAAGTTCACTTGGCTTAGGGAGGAATCACTGAAGACTGCAAAATGCTCCGTATAATGTAAGTCTTAAATAGAGATGGATTCAGGCATCCATCTGAATAGTGCCGTTCCTTTGATATTAGCTATGGGGGAAACAGGAGTATGTTAGAAAACACGTATCACGCACTTCTTAGAAACACAGGTGAATTAAAATGACACAACATGATTTTGGTGAGACAAGAAAGAACTTTGTCACCACGCTGCAGTTGTCCGCTGCAGTGAAGTGGTACATAAAGCAGAAGTGTTTTTTTTAGGGCTGTGTTCATGGTTTCAGAAAGCCAAAGACAGAAAATGAGAACTGCAGTGGCAAGGAGCTGTGGAGGGGAAGCCTGCTCGATCCAATAAACTTGAGAAGGAAAAAAAGAGGGATTTCAGTGCTGTCTTTTCAAGCTGGAATGAAATTTAAGTGGAAAGCACAATGAGAAACAGTAAGTTGCTGTCTGCAACAATTTGGATGATAGCACTTAAACAGCAGGGTTTCGAAGTTTACAAGTGATAATGAACTGAAAGGCATAGCAAAACTGGCTGGAGAACGACAGAAGTGCCTGTGGCAGACGTGTGAGGGAGGCGTCAGCACCAGCTTGCCTCTCCTTGGCAACTCAGGCCAATATTTCTACCTGCCTTGAAGAGGCGCACTAAGAGACCTCACACTGGCAGCTGCTGTTGAGTTCAAATACAAACGGCCGTTGTCTGAAAATCCCAGCCTACAGGTCTTACAGCACAGGCTCGTCATCAGGCTCACCTCTTGCCAGGCTTTGCTGCCAAAGGAAAAGTTTAATCCTGCTGACAAGGACTGGCTTCCATTTCTGCTGGCAGCCTGGATGGGAGAGCACCTGCCCTGGATTCATGTTCCCTGACTTAGAACTCAGTGAAGTGGACACCTCCACCTGGACTCCTGATCAATGGAGATGTGGGTGCTTCTACCGTGCAGTTGACCTCGTCTGTTAAGAGTGCATCTCACTTGCCTTTGCCCCATCCCTGGAGGTGTTCAAGGCCAGGCTGGATGGGGCTTTGAGCAACCTGGTCTAGTGGGAGGTGTCCCTGCCCAGGGCAGGGGGGTGGGAACTAGATGGTCTTTAAGGTCCCTTCCAACCCAAACCATTCTAGGATTCCACAAAAAGTTCTGATTTCTCCCCAGTGACTATGAGGGTAGCTTAGACTGCTCAGCTCATACTCAGATACCACCTCTGTTGCACATCTCAAGCCAGGTGTGACAGCTCACACCTCTGAGGCCATCAACCCAGAACTGAGCAGAGATTGCCTTAGGAAATTGTCAGAACAAAGATGCAGTTATGAACCACGATGATATCAGTTAGAAAGGATATTTATTGTTAGAGAAGCACTAGTACTGGAGCGTATTTAGTTTCCCTAAAGATTAAGTTACTTGGCAACACAGTGGATATTACCAACAAGGCTTGTTTCTCTTGGCAACAGACAGCAATAAACTGATGTAATTATTTAGAGTAATTGTCCCTGATTTTCCATATGGCAACAGGTCCTCTCAAATGCTGACTCAAATGTGACTACAGAATATGCATCAGGGTGAGGCAGTGCTCCACTCTGAAGGGAGCATCCATCAAAGTTCATGTTTAAAAGCCAAAATAGAAAAGAAAGTTGTGAACAAAATCCCTTTTTTATCATAAAATTAATTTATTATTCATCTTCCCTTTTCACATTTCGCTCAGAATACAGTGCAGTACATTATGGGCTGATCAGCCTCTCCAGGTCCAGACGTTGCTTGTCGCAATGGAGATATCAGACAGCACCTTGCTGAACATTTTATTCTAGTTTCAGAGATACTGATGTGGACATGTCTTTGTTTGTTTAAAGTAAATAATAATAGTACCCCCAAAATAAAATATAGGATAAATTGAAGAAGCGGCATAAAAGAGTAAGTTTATATGATACATAAACTGCAAAATACACAATAATTGAAGGCAAAATTCACATAATTAATTAATGAGTATATGATCAGAAAAGCTGATTAATGCATAATAGACTTCTGTGACAGTCTGAACAGTGCGTATTTGGTCAGCTTAGGAACTTTTGTATGTGTGTGGAAATAATCACTTTTTTAAAGTCTGAAACTTTAATTCTGCTAGAGCAGTTTACTGGTAAGAGCTGAGAAAAAAAATATTATCAGCTCCTATTTATTACTTTAATTTACTTAACATGCTTTTCGTGTTGTTTTTTTGATGCATATTGAACACATGCATAGAATATGAGCTGTTTCACTTAGTTGTGAACCTTTTAGTAGATGATTACCTATTGACTCTCAGCAAAATAATTCAGATGCTGCTTTCTCAGAACGTTTTGCATCCAGGGAACAGATTTTCCACCAAAAAGCTAATTTGAATGGTTTAGTTTATAGAATGCTGAATCAAATACTTCGAAACATTTAAATGCATACATGCAACATTTGTTTGCATTATCCATTCTTTTTGACTGGGCCCTCTCTTAGGGAAATAATTAATCATATGTTTGAGTTTAAGCATATAAGTAGTCTCCCTAAGCTTAATGCAATTAAAGCAGATTAGTTTAATGGAATTGCTCACGTGCTTGAAAAGGCACATGATCACATTTCTGAGTTATGGACCATTTGAACTCTTTTTTCTTACGTATTTCTGCTGCATGTAAAGTCTTAATTCCACTCAGTACATTCATTAACTCTTATTAGGACCTAAACAGCTTTTTTCTTGCTGCTCTACCCCTTCAAAGTCTCATTGCTGTGTTTACTCGGGAACTTACTTCTCTGTTACAGTGAGAAAAGATATCTAATGTGACAGTGTTTTAGAAATGTGCACATCTCATTACCCATGGGGAAAACTCTTCCCTGATTAAGTCTATCACAGATAGTCGTTTGATTACATGAGTTACTTGGCTCCTGGATTATAAGGGTTAAAGTATAATACAATTGTCAGAGATCTTAGTTTTGCACTAAGTCTAATATTAATTGTAACAGAGGAAGAAATGCAAAACACACCTCTGTTGCAGGAATAGTAGTTTCAGTCTAGAAACAAAGGTACCGTGCTTAGCCATACCACCGCGCTGCCCTGGCTACTTCACTTTTCTATCATATTGTCCGGAAGAGACAGTTTCACTAACTTCTCTTGACTAAATTGCCAAGTCCAACTCTTATTGAGTACTTTCTCACTGCTTGCTCTGAAATGATCCAATGAGTTGGAAAAATCTCTATCTTTTTCCTAAAGTGTACACTTGAGAAGCTGGTGAACCAGAAGTGATAGCTATCATAATCTTCCACAGATAAAGCAATTACGACAAAATTAGAAATATTTCTTAGCTTTTTAGCCCATTCTTTCTTTCATTTTACGCATTTACTTCATCCCTCAAAGCTCAGTCTTCACTCAGTAAAATAATAAAACAGCCTTTTAGTTCTCTATTGAGTGAAGTAAAAACGTTTTTCTCTTTAGTTAAATTAATGACTGAAAATTGGAACGAATGGCAGTAGCTGCAGCGCACGGGAGCAAAACAGGGCTTCAAGGACAGCTCAGCAGGGCAAGCAAGTCACGTAAGCTGTTGTGTTAGTTCGTTCCACATTTTCTAATATAGCATAAACCACTTGGGAATGAAACTGAAAACGGGGCATGTAAGTTTAATGCAAATCCGTTCCTTACGTTGGTTATTTGAAAAAAAAATAAGCTGTACAGAAAGATTTTCCCTTTGACAGATACAAATACAAGAGGGTTGTCCTCCAACAGCTCATGATGCTGCAGACATCTGTATGGTTTAACCGTGTAATTGACCGTTCCGAAGCACTTTGCAAAGCCATCTATTATATCCCTGCAGCACACTGAATGCACTGTGGCAAATTGCTCATCCATTTAATCAATGATCCATTCCACGCCATGACTCTGCATCAGTGTTTTACTTTGTTTGTAAACATACCGCCTGCATTTCAGCCCAGTCGCCTTTTGTCTCGGATACCAGTCCTCTGAGTTAGTGTTGATAGCTTTGGTGCTTTTAACGGCGGGCATTATTCCGCAAGATACTGTGTATTTGTTGCATTTTGTTCTTGTGATTCCATTCCTGTTTCATGTCCTTGGATGTCCAAAGGCTTCTCCCTCTAAGGATTATTTGCAGCTGTTCATTTTCACAGAACATACTTGTCAATCATGGCACTTGCTTGAAGCTCTCATGAGAGCTCTCCTGCCAAAGGACATACCGTAATCTCCCTCTATAACTAAATTCCTCCCCTTTGTGATACCATTAGACAATTTCTATTTGTATTTTTTTTCCCCCCTTCTACGAGGGGTGAGGAGCAAGTTACAATCTGCAGTCAAACTCTTCTGAAAGTCCATGAGGATTCAAGATCCACAGCACTAGAAGATGCTTTCTGTGCCTTGCTGGGTGGCAGATGCTGCAGCTGCAACCCTCTGAGTCACCGAGCTCCTGCTTTTGTGTGTGCCGTTGAAAAAGAGAAGAGCTTTTTCCATTTGCTGAAGAAGAGCCATCAGTTAGAAAGAGCAGTCTAGCAAGTTAAATCTGCTTTCAGCAATTCCTTTTCTTGACAATTTCTAATTGCGTGTAAGGAATCGTGTTCATTGAACATAGCTTCAAACAGCATGAGTGATGTACCTCATGGAAACTCTTGGAAGGAGGAGAAGGACTGGCAATAAAGGAAACAATTAAAATGAAAGTATTAAGCAATGACAATTAGTGAGCTGAAGTGCTACTGCCAATGATAATGTCTTCAACCTAATTAAATTTTTGGCTCATTGAATATGACAAATACAAATGCAGTTTGGGTATCTTCTTATTAGACTCAGAGTTTTAGACTAAAAATACATGGGTTTGAATGTTGCCAATGAGAGTATTAATGAGGAAGCGCTAATCTTTTAGGAACCATAATGACAGTAATGGTAGTGCTTTCTTTACCACAGATGCCGAGAGTCGTAGCACTGGAGAGAGGCTCCAGGCCATGTTGTGATTGTTCAGGTGCATTTCAGGCACATTTTGAGAGGAGTAATAAAAGCTTAAAAGTATGTAAAACATAGCTGCAGAGAGGAGGCTACTCTGCAAGACCACAGGAAAAGGGACAACCAGTAATAA
Organism: Ibidorhyncha struthersii; assembly: GCA_013398815.1. Lineage (NCBI taxonomy): Eukaryota > Metazoa > Chordata > Aves > Charadriiformes > Charadriidae > Ibidorhyncha > Ibidorhyncha struthersii. The sequence continues at coordinate 613,396 of VZSZ01002970.1, read as the reverse complement.
GCTTAAACTGATGAAAAAAAATCAAGTATCTCTAAGCTTCCAATAGAGGGAGGGGAGTGGCAAAGCAATGGAGTTGATCACCTGGGGAGCTGCTGAGCTTTCAGAAGTGTCGCACAAATGTCTGTCAGGGCTAATTCTGGTGCCAGGAGGGACAAGTGATCCTGTCTCGTGGCTGAGCTGGACAAGATGACATTGTGAGTCCTTCCACAGATTATTTTTTTCTTGGTTGTCTCCTTCTGAGCCAAAATTGTCCTTTGTGGGAATTGTTTTCCATTTGTTGTTTCTCCTTAAACAAGATTTACTGCTTCAGGGTGATCAGGGCCTGTGGCTTATGGACTCCAAAGGAACAAGCAGCTCTGATACTCGTGTGCCTACTTCTTTCCTGTATTAGGAAAGGTGGTAAGACACAACATATAGGTACAAAATACACAAGGAAAACTTGGTATTTAAGAGGTGCTGAATTTGCTGAGTATAAAGATCTAACACTTTTCATCAGAGGTGCTTAGGCAAGTTTGGTTTTGTATCTGAATGTCAGAATAGAATGAGGTTTACTAAAACTTGGTTATTAAAACCCTGTGATGAAACCTTGTTCTGAGCACAACAGAATCAGTAATGAAAGGGGCTTGTATGTATCAAGCCACCCTTCAGCTATATCATCAGTGTCTAGAAACTGATGTTGTGCTTATTGATCTATGGTCCAATCAATTTCTTGATTCCGCCCTATCAGTCCCTGATAGATGCTCAGAGCAGTCGCTGCAGGTGAAAGCTGTTCTCTGCAAGAGCTCAAGGGTGCACTACGTTGAGACGGCGCCTCCTTAAGTCAAATAGGGATTTATATGGCATTTAATGAGAACAAAACTCTCTGCTGGTCACACGCCTAAGGCTGCATCTTTCCTGATGAGTCTTTTGCGGTATACAAGGTGCCAGCATACGGAGGAGTCGGGTCAAAGAAGTTGTTAGCGATACAATATGGTGACAGTATCGGAACAATGCAGGTGTGGTGTTCCCCATCATCATGCCCCACCAAAGTTGTCTAAAGAATAGCATGTCTTCTTTACTTTAGAATGATAACAACAGGAAGTTTCAGCTTTTGCAAATCTACAGTGAAAAAGAGCTTTGAAGTTCACACTCTTTTGTTTTAAAAATTCCCCAATTGTTTTTAGGTTTCAATTTTTTAATATCTGATTTTAAGCCGTGAAAATACCGGTGGGAGGAGGACAGTGTTATGAGTAATAACTTTATGCCTGGTACCAGAGTAACAATTAAATGGTGGTTGTTAATCATGTAATGGTACAATTCACTGTGAACGGCAATAACTTCAAGAGTTTGCTTTAACTCCTGTATTTGCATCCTTGGTCCAATTTATAATCCTAGAACTCTTATGTCAGCTTTATGCAGAATAATAAGACAAATATTATAGTTATGCCATCGCATAAAGTAAATGCTTATTTAAACATGCACCTTGTGCAGAGCTCTAGGCAACCTTGTAAATCACTACCCAGTCTGACACAGCTCTTAGCTAAGTGTGATTTACATATTTTCCCGACAGTGCTCTCTCAAAATAAAATTAAATAAATGAAAAATATGAGTAATTACAATAAAGAAAAGGTCCTATTTTAGAATCAAAAGTCCTTTTAAACTTCTAGATACTATCTTCAGGTAAGTAATAAAATGCCATTAACTATAGATATGTTACATGTGTTTTGGAAATAGAAATTGGAAATTATGCCCAGTTCTTTTCAATTGAAAAAGATGTGAGGCAGAGACATATATTTTAGTGAAAGAAACTGAATAAAAAGCACTTTTCTTTTGGAACCATATTAGAAATAATGAAAAACGCAGTTAAGTCAGATGATAATTGAAAGCATGAGAACATCAGGAATAGTGCGATTTTTCGAAGTGAGGTGCTGTAATCACCCCATGAAGAGCCATGCTCTTTAACTCCACTGTGTTTACTGTCCACAGTGAGTCTCAGGTAGCTTCTCCAGCCACCCTCCCAAGTTAGTTGCCTTATTTTAATACGGATATTAAAAAACTAGGGAACATCCAAATACAGTAACAGAAGAAAGAAGCCTTGGGTGTTCTCACGTGAGCAGAGACAGTAAGGATTCAGATTACTTGTTCAAAAAAGTAAGCAGCAATAAGACAGACATAAATATGTATGGAGCTGCATAAAGGAGCTTGTCGTGAACTATTGTCCAAGCCCACTGTACAGAACAAGAGAATCTGCAAATCCTCAGCTCAGAAATTAAAAAAAAACCAAAACCACTGAGTCTATTTTTCATTTTCATAATGCACGTGGAACTGCAACCATACCCAATACTGCAGCACGTTACTAAAGCAAAGAGCTTGAGAGGGTTGCAAAGAGCCGAGCGAGCCTCAGTCACCAGCACGGGCCCTGGGGCAGCTCCCCAGCAGCCCTCTGCCTCGGCGGCCAGCGTGTGCCCCACCAGGCAGCCTCCAAACCTGCTCCTGGAGACCCCACCGGTGTTGCAAAGGGGTGAGGGGGAAGAGAGGAGGGGACAGGAGCATGGCACAACAGGGCCTGGATGCTGGTAGGAGGTTAGTAGGGAACTACACAGGTTTATGCAAATTTTCCATTTGCAAAGCCAATCCTTGGGAGAAGGCGGGTATCAAACCAGTCGGTAAAACATTTTGATTTTGACAAATTAGAAAATATTTTTTTGGAACTTTTCTGACTGGGCTTTGCTTCAAGTAATATAGCATCAGCTATGACATTAACTTTGATAAACTTGATAAAAGCTGTACGTTGCCTGGCTTTAATGCCAGCTTAATAAAAAATCAAGTTCCCCACATTCCAGCATTGCATAGCTGGATGCTTTTCTGCAGTTTGCGTTATCCTCCGAAGCAGCAGTCACTAGCAGCTTCTAGAAGGCAGACAGCAAGGCAGCGTGATCGTAGCTGTACTTCAGCAATTTTTTTTTTCCCTTATGTACATTTGAGACAGGCGATCAAGCAAGTATACGGCTATTTATTTGCCACTACTGCAGTTAAAGCTCATATGAACCATTACACAGAAAATGACTTTTCTTTCTCAGTTTATATGCCTGACCTTGATAGCTTTGCTGTTCGCTGGTACCGTTGCCATGGAAATGGGAGAACGATCTTTCTGTTGATATCATTGCATAATTAAGGGTCACTGAGACTGTTTAGGTCAAGAGATCATTTTCAGAGTTCAGCTCCTCAGGGGGTGAATGTTTTTCCACAGAAATTTTGTGTATGGGTTGATGTGATTGTTACTTTGTCATCCTAAATTAAACTGTGGGCCCCACTGACTTCAAGCTAAGAGCCAAACCTACAGATTTCCAATAAACCCCATCTCTGTGTAGCTGCTTTTTCTGGGTGTTCCCGGGCATACAGAACTACCGAGCTATGAAGTTCGTTGCCACTTGTCAGCTGAACAGTGATATCTGGCTGTGTAATTGCTCCTGAGCAGTTTGATTTGTGTGTAGAACACAATCACTTATACTGGTAAAAGCCCCCAGTGATGGAAATTTGAGTCTCTCCAGGCTGTAGCTAGCTATGTAGTTTTCTTCGTAATGGCTTCTTTTAAAAAGCTTGACATTTCTACAAGGGCAGTTTAAGAAAGGACAAATAGGAGCCTGTCCTTCTCCAGTGGACACTGACAACAGTTTCTTTCTTTCCCTGCAAACTTACATACTCAAAACTTGTCCCATTTCTGACAGGGCACGTTTTCTAGATTAACAGTCATTCTCGTTGCTTGCCTCCAGAGTCTTTCCAGAGTACCACGCTTTTCTCGAAATCTGATACCCAAACCCCAATATGATGCTCCAGCACCAGCACAGAGCACAAAGTAGGCCTACTTCATATTTTAATGTATGGTGTTCCTGGTTAGGCATCCCAGATTAAGGAAAAAAAAAAATTGTAATAGGGTTACATCACTGGCTGCAGTTTTATAAATCTTAAAGAAACCCTAGTTTTATAAACCATATTTCATTATCATTATCATTAATTAAATGAAGCTAGCTCCATGTTAACACCTAATCCTGTGCTTTGGACAACTCTTGGGATGTTTAGATATAAAGGCCCCATCCACATTAGCCTCCTGGGTTGGTAAGCCAAAACAGACGTACACTGCCATACTGTTCCTGTTTCCTTTGCCTTTATTTTTACTCAGAGATTTTTGAAAGGTCGGTCTGCCTATAGTTTCTGGTTCTCTGGGCAGGTCTACATTTTTGATATACCCTTTATTTTTCCCTGAGTGTCCTTTCTGAACAAGTTATGCCCTTTCATATCAGTATTCCAGTCGTGAATTCTTCCCTCAAATCTCCTGTTATGCAAGGAAAAGTGAACACTACGAGGTCCTTTCATAACTTCTGTAATTTGACAATCCCTCTTTATTAGCGCTGGGTCTGTCATCCTGGTTTACCACCGGGAAAACAGAGACTTTCACCGCATGATACAATAACTATAAAAAAAAGATTCAGATGGCTGTAAATAGTGCAATAAGACTAATTTTCAGGATATTGTTTCAAGATGACTTGCAGAGATTCAGGCAATTAAAAATAGTAAGTGTTGGGCTAATGTAGTTGGGGTAATGCAATGCCTCACACTGACAATCTACCTGGGGATAGTCTGTATAGAAAGGTGTCACGAGATGGAAGAGGTCCTGCATTGGGAGCTCTGAAAATGGATAAAACAATGGAGACTGCAGTGGAAGAAATAATTAGGTGCAAACATTGGAGGAAAGAAGTAGATGACATCTAGCCTGGTCCATCTGGCACCCAAAGGCAGGATCTAGCCCTTTGGGACGCTTTCATTGCCTTGTCCTTGGAAGAGATAGGTAATGAGTTTTGTGGGAATAAGCTGTCGTAACAAATTCCTTCTCCTGGGCTGAGTCCAGCACAGAGCTAGGCACTAGGTCGCTGTTAGAAGAAGGGGGGCTCTGAAGGAACATCTGTTTTCACATATGCAGAGCGTCCAGAGCAGCCAAGGTTAGATTATCCTAGCAATATGTTGCTTCTAGAACTAACTTTATGGTCATATTTGACAATTAATCATTTGATATCTTTGCCTGGTCTAGAAACAGAAATAATACCATAACCTTTTTCAACGCAGGACTAACTCATGGCTAACTGTATATGGAGGAAACCAAATCCTTCTGCACAGTATTCGTTGTCTGGTTGTGAGAAAAAAATGCTGATCTTTTCTTGGGTGCTTTCTCTGTAAGGTGCAAACTGAAAAAACAAGAGGACTGTTCCACCTTTGGAAACAGACCAATGCATAATAATAGCATGCTATATAAAAAGACCTGACCCATTAGAACATTGCAATTTATTTTCTGTTTAAAACAACAAATTAATCCCTCCGGGACTTCCCAGTCAATCTGCTTTAGTAAGAGTATTAAAGAACCCCCGAAGTGGAAGCAGGTCCTATTTTCTTGTCTTTTTTCCCCCCTCTTATTTCCTTTAAAGTAACACCAGAATCAGCTTTTAAGGAAGAACCAAACACTGTAAGAAATAGGGAAGTGAACGGTTTGTGTTCAAGAAATCAGTAAATCTTCACTACCTTACAGATTAGGGCTTGTTCTTTTCCTTTTTCTTTTAAGTTGCTTTCATTTTCCACACGGTTTTCTGAGACTCTGATTATTTTGGCTTCTGGCCATGGTTGTCAATACCACCTGCTGGGAAATTTGTTCTGTCACCCATTACTGGAGTCTCTCAAAAAACTTTTTCAGCAGTCACATTTTTTTGACTTCCAAAGAATTTAACATGTGACCACGGCAAACAGTCAACCCTTTAGTCTACCTGGATTTTAAGGAAATGCACCACTGAGTGTGAATTTATTATAAATGATTGTCTGCAAAAGGATTGTATCATTGCTCACCTATGCTGGTACTCAGCAGATCTTAAGTGATCATCTAACTGGAAATATTTACACTGTGTGTTCTTTTAAAGGGTTGCTATGGGAAAAGCGAAAACATACTCTGTTACACTGGGGCTGTTCCTGAGGTTCAAGTGATGCTTCACTAGAAGCGGCGCATGAGAGGAAGCACAGGGAGACACAATGTTTTCATGATTAAAGCACAGATATGCAACAAGACTATTCACTAGCAAAAGCTCCCAGTCACCTTTTAAAAACGACGACTTCACTAAGACAGAGAAGCTTTTGGGTGTCTCTTGGGAATGAATTCAGGCACAGCGGGGTATCCTGTGGTACAAAGCCTCTCAGTGCAGGTACTGTGTTTCCTCACCCAAACCCAATTATTAATACTCCTTGATTGGCTATGGAACATTCTTCTACTGTGAGAATAAGCTCTTAGTGTTTTCTTTGATGACTCAATGGCAAAGTTCAGTGGAAAATTAGCTCTAACTTTGGGTTTGGGGATTGAGTAGCAGAGAATGCTGTCTCAGCAGCACTGCAATGAGAAAATTGGTGTAAAAAATATTGGAGAAAGGAATTTTAGAAAGAGAATGGAAGAATCCCACTGCAAATTCAGTTCCCCTGGGAAAACCATAACCACTGAAAATTCAGCTTGCAAGAACATTACATTTTCATTCTTTATATTCTTTTACTAGCTTGCATTAAAGGCAAGAGGTACATGTTTTAGTTAAGTACTTATTACTTTCTTTGGGAAGTATTTTTTTCTTTTGTAGCTTTAGGATCAGGAGGTGATGGAGGTGACATGGGACTTGATCTGTGGGAGACCTTAGCAAGGCATGGATTCCTAAATCGCTGGTTAGGTGCGGAAGCCAAAAGTAAATGCGACTAGCCCCTGGAATTGCCTTCTCAGCAGTGAAGTTCTTAAGGTACCTCCATTTCTGGTCACAGCCATTATTTTGTCAGGCTTGATGGGGTTTTGAAGGGAGACTTGTATTTCAGTCCTTGCTCCACTGAATATTTAATATAAAATAGGAAATATTAATAAAGCAAGGATTAGGTAGGACTCCTCTCTCAGTGGAGTGCCTCATGAGTAATTTGTGGAGAACACCTGCTCTGACCCAGTGCATATTTAATTTAATTTAATTATTTAATGTAGGTGGAACAGGTTCAGTAGGTGAGAATGACCATCAAGCAGGGAGTTAAAATGCTCTTCTGGAAAACAGGGAACTGCAATCCCTTAGGCAGAAGGGTGGTTTGAGCCCAGACCTCCTATATTCTGGGCAAATGCTGTATCTACTAAAGGCAGCTTTAGCTTTTGGGAAGACTTAGGAGAAGTGGCACTGCTTTGGCAGCACCTGCCGTCTTGTGAGGGTGGGTGGTGAGAGGGCTGGGTATTGTGCACTGAGCGTAACAGAAAAGGAGGAATGCCACCCCCTTCCCACTCGCATGATAAAAAAACCGATCTGAATTCAGTTGCTGTTGCAGCCTAGTTGTTGCTTTTTTTTTTGTAGCTACAATACTTTTGACTAGCAGCGTCTTCCCTGGATTATAAATGGCACCCACCAGAAAGCAACGATCTGAAGTGTCTGTAAATATTTCTTACTCAGTTTCACAACATCACTTTGAAAGGGCAAATAACATTTGGGAAAATGGGAAATGGCATCTGCAGTTACCAGTGGTTTTGTCTTTTTTTTAATTTATAGTTGTACCTAGAAATCACCTGAGATTAGGCTAGGAACAGTATACGTGCTAATTAAAAGACATTCCTTGTGCCATCAGCTTTACTGCCAAGACAAAGTGTAGAAGGAGAAAAAGGTGCGTGTCTATTTGTATAAGTTCATGAGCTACTGCTCAGTGGCAGGAGCAGAATTAAAATCCATGTCTGTCCCTTCTGAGATGAGAGCTCTACTCATTAGATCAAGGTGTCTAGCAGAGTCAGAGATTAAGTTCATTTTGAAAAAAAACCAAACACCTGCTCTCAATGTCACTTGGATGCAGTGCGCGGAGCAAATTGGTTGCTAAGTTAGATGGGGGCCTGAGGGATTTGACTCTCAAGCCTGTGCTTTGGCTACTCTGCTGAGCTGCTGATACCACCCACAGCGTGTGACTCTGCTGAGACCTGGCTGTTCTTCATTGAGGAGTGAAAGGGAGTTTGATCCTATAGACTCCAAATGATATCAGTGGCTTTGGATCAGCCCCAAAGACTGTTGTGTATGTTTTCACTGCTGTTCACTGCCTAGTTCACTAAAAAAGACGAGTTGTTAGCAGTAGTCTTCCATTTGTCTGTTTGCTGTTGGTGGCAACTCGCCACCTAAATGGCTTAGTGTTGGGTTTGCTTCTGGGAGAATCAGGTCACCAAGTGAGCAGCAGCACACAGCGCTCCTGAGTGCCACGGGCAGAAGAACGCGGGCAGCAGCAGGGCGGGAAGGCTGAGTGCTGGCCGGAGGGAGCCGACCGCGGAACATGAATGAGAAACATTTTAATCCGTAGTCAGAATTGCTGCATGTACTTTCCCAGCAGCTTTCCAGCTTTGAGGTTAGTGAACTTAACTTGTAACAAATGGGAAACTGAAGCTAAATTCAACTTGTCCCAGCATTAGTCTGAAACGTTAGTTACAGGTTTTTGGATTTATTTATTTGCATTTACAAAGGATATTGCTGACAGTGGCCAGTGAAGAGTTTAAGAAACAAGAGAGAAAATTCAGTTAAGAGGCCTGTTTGTCAGGATAACAATTTTGGTGAATTGATGTGAAGGATCCTTGCTTTTTTTAGGAAGTGTTTCCTCCAATTATTTTACAATCTTGGCTTATGGGTCTGAATTTAGTTCTTACTTCGGCAGACATCATGACTGAAAAGTGGATGTCAGAAGTCTTAAAAGGATTAGTGCTCCATATATAACCAATAAAATTGATTTGTGAATTAGGGGCCGCCTGCACAGAAGTAATAAAGTTGTGGGTTTTTTTCTGAAAGCAGTGAAATTTCTTGTAGCTGTCAGTGTAGTCGTTCTGCAACGGTGTAAGATATCGACAGTGTGCTCAGGGCAAGAGCAGAAAAGGGCAGAGATTAAATAAGGGGAAGGGAGCAATCTCAATTGAGTAGAGCTGTTCCACACCAATTGCAAATACAATAAAATGATAAGGCCCAACCCTGCTCTTGGAAAAATGTTTTCTAGTAACTTCAGTAACAGTGCAATGATTTTATATGCTGTTGGTAATGAAAATACATCTCAGAAGTGCTGAAACCTGTACTTCTTGCACACCAGGACTTCAGTACACCTGTGGTAGTTACCCAAACTCAGAAAACTTCCCTTCCTCTGCTGATTGATTAGTGCACACTTCAGGATCTGCGCTAGTGTAAAACACTGGCTGTCAGTCTGTCTCTGACTGAGCAAGACGCACAGAAACTATCAAAATCCTGCACTGAAGTGAATGCTAAAACAAAATTAACCAATCAAAGCCAATTGAAGAAATTCGGACTGGAAGATCTCTTGTGAGTGAGGTTTACTTCTCAGGAACTGGAATTAAACTGTAAGAACAGGAAAAGGGAAGAAAAATACTTGTTTTCAACAGGAGATTTAAAGGGTGAGTGCATGTTAAATGGACAGCTTGATTAAGAATTAATGCGTACAGTTAACACTGTTCTTGCAAGAAGCGTATCGGAAAAATTTCCTAAGGATTTTCAAAGGACTCCACCGTGCCCCCTGACAAGGGGCTTCATACAGGGGTGAGCGGGACTATACATGAGCTTATAAGGACCAGTGACGCCGGCGGAGCCAGCTCTGCAGGGCTGATGGCAGAGGAGGTGGCACGGTGCCGTACTAATTCACTGCTGCTTGCTTTTTACTGCAAACAAGCATGCAAAGCTGGCTGAAAGCAAGCCACGCCAGAGTGGTTCTTGGTGAGCGGCGCTTCAGAAGTCTCTGCAGCTCAGCTGAGGGGATTGTTAGTGCTGGGGCAGAGCGAGCAACAACCCCAACCTTCCACTGAGTTGATAGATAGGCTGTGGACAGCTGGTAATATCCCCAGGGCTATTCCATATAGAATCACAGAGTAGTTTGGGTTGGAAGGGTCACCTAGGTCACCTAGCCCAACCCCCACTGGATATCAAAATATATACACTGGATATAAAAAACTTAATCAGACTCAAGATATTTTTGTATTTTCCAGAAGTTGTCTATATCGCAAAATAATAACAGGTACATACTTTAAAAAAAATATATTCGCAAAAGGAAACAAGAGAAAGGAGAAAAGAAATTTGTGTTTGTTCCTAATTAATTAATTCCCGACTGATTATTCAGTGTATATAGATGCAGAGAGACAAAAAGCTCACCAAACCTAATGCTACTAGACTGCAGAAGAGTAACTATATCCGAGCTTTTAAAAGCGTAGGTAAGAAACAGGCTGTCAGGCTGCTTCTAATTTCAAAGGCCAGAGCATGAGAAGGGGCACACAGGAGAAATTTAGAGGGTCCTTTGTAAGGCAGTGGCCGTTCTGTTTCCTGACACATTAGGGCACGAGGACAAAGAAAGATTTTCGCAAGGTTTATGAAGTCCTGGTGGGGCTGGACCTCAATATCTGCAAAGTAAGACCTGCCCCTGCCCCGAAGTATTGCTTCTTCATGTCACCAGTTTCATAGACAATAAAAAGCTCAAGCGATGGTAGTGACTTTTTTTTTAAGGTTGCACAGTTTAAGTCATGCAGTATTCCTTCTCCAAAACCAACATGTATTTGATTGTGTTCTATATATTAGTGTACTAGAACTAATCTACTAAAATACTCATGTAGCAAAGAAAAATGGGAATTAAAAAAAAAAGTATGTGCAGTGTGTCGGAATTAATGTGCCTAGTGGAACATTAACTTTTGTATTTCTAAGATTTTTTAACCTTGCCACTTTAATGGTGTTCTGACACAGCATTTTACATTTAGTATTTTTCTTTGTTAAAGTTCAAAGACATAATGAAATAAGGATGGGAAGGGGAGGGGCAAGTGGAAGAAAATAAAAGAGGACCAGGAAGAATACAGCTGAGTCCTTTGCTTTGTGAGTAAAGCTCATAAACACCTTGAACTTGTAATTTCATACATAGGATGAAATTCAGAGCACGCAAGCATAGAAAGCCACGCAATAATTAGGCAAAAAAAAAGACTTAAGAAATTTAAGTGATACATATGCAGAGCTGACCCTTAGTCTTAAATGAATTTCACCCTCACATAGCTGCTTTTGTAAATGGATGTGCTTGAAACAGTAATGCATTTGCATGAAAAATCCCATATATCTGTATCTTGTTTTCATTTTTAGCTATGTATTTCTGCTGCACGTGTGCTGAACCTGGTGCTTAATAATGAGCAGTCTTTATTGATACATTATTTTTAAAAATGGATGAGGCATTTGTGATGTTAAAGGCTCCTGAAAATCCAAACCGTAAGAATGATTTCGAAAACAAATGAAATTGAGTACCAAACTCTATTCTGTCCCCAACTGCAAATTACAGATGAAGCTTGTCATGCTCTGACTCAAACAGAAATAATGAAAACTTATTTTTGGCAACAAACCAGCTGGGGAAAATTATATTCCAAACTGCAAATTTTATAAAAATTGAGAGTGTGAGAACAAAAGAGAAAAAGAAAAAAGGGTGGTTTGCAATGTAGACAGTTGTACAAGCATAGCTGTGTTGGGCATACTAATCACCTGCTGTATCAGGTTAGAGAGGACATCTAAACCATCATGGAACCTGAACGTACCTAATCCATCTTCCAGGTGCTCGCGTTTCCCGCCCCGTCTGCCCCGCGGCCTGCACAGGTGCGCTTTCCTGAAGGCACAAGGGCTCTGTAGGATTATACAGCTCTTTCTGCACAAAATTGATTGCAAGAGGTGGTCGGCTGGCAGCTCCCCAGTGGAGCACGTCTTATGTTAGAGTTGAGGTGATGAACCTTAATCTTAACAGAGAAGAAAACCCAAAGCATCCTTGATTCATGAAAACAAACTTGCATCAGTTGTTTTGAAATTGTATCTTTTAAAATACATTTTTTAATTAAATAGGAGAGCTCAAGCTTTAAGGTATTCCTTCATTTTCTGGCTGAAAAAAACTCGTTGCAGAATTAAATTGAATTGTGCAGAAATATTCATGGCCAAGGACATTAATATAAGAATCAATACAAAAAAAAAAAAAAAAAGAAGATTCCAGATTCTTCCCCGTCCCAGATTTCCCCATAAAGCCAACGTACACTTTTAATCAAGGATATAACAAAGTGTGTGCTCAGGTCACTGAAATGAACAAGATGTCTGGTCTCTAAGTTTAATTAAAAGATTTCTTCATTGAATTGTGTTGTACAAAATTCTCATTTATTTTATGTTTGTTGTAATTACAAGTGGTGTCTTGTCATGCAGCTCTACACATTTGCTTCCTGAACCTGTCTTTAATCTGTACGAGGTGCTAAAAGGCACAAGTAGGACATTAATCCTCTCTTGCATAGGTTTCCAACTAAATAGAAATCTGCTAATTTCTGAAAAATGTAGCTTTAGCGAGCACGGCCTGACTTTCAGTGTCTCACTGTTCCTGTTCCCTTTACTCCCTTCGTGCCTTCTTTTTCTATAACTGTACCATAGACTAAATTCAATGAAATATTTTAAACACACATTTAGTTGTAAGCATGTGCTTAAATCCCATGGGCTACACCAGGAGTTAAGTGTTTGTAAGTGGTGTGTAAGCAGGGATGAGATCTATCTGCCTTGATGGTTCAGGATGTTTCAAATGGGGACAAGTCCCTTTGTGTTTTCTGTCTTGTCCCTTTGTGTTTTCTGTCTTGTACCACCAAAATTGTACTCAGCTGCCCAGGAGGATGAGTTTGTCCTTTGATAGCTGTCACTGAAAATGTGGTGTCTGGGTGTGCAAAGGTTTGGCATCTATTCATCCTTGACAGGCAAAATTGCACTGGGCTGTCTCGTTAGTAGTGTCTCGACAGCAAGAATGTTTTGCCCTCTGGGACTCATGGGGGACTTTGAGTCATTACAGAGTGGACAGACATCGTGAATGCCTTTGGGTTGCCCAGTGCTGGGAACTAGATGTATAGCACTTACTGGGAAAACCTGAGTGATGACTTATTAACACCATTATTGGTCACCTGGCCCTGCTCTATTTTACACCTGCCTTTACTGGGTCAAATTGATGTGAAAACGAGCTGTGGAAGGTGTTTATTGTTTTAATCAAAAAGCCAGATGGATTAGGCTAAGAACAGAAGGACTGCCACCTTGAATTAAACCAGATGGACCGGGGTCCATCCAACCCTCTATCCCCACTACAAAGGTCAAGCAGAGTGATTCTTCTCCAAATACTTACTCCCACCTTTTGGCACACAAAAGATTAGGGACTTCCTGCACAAGCGGCTGCATCTGAATTGTCACATTTAACAATCCATAAGAGAACTATATTCTGTGAATTTATTGGAGCTTTGTTAGATGTCCATAGCATCCTGTGGCAAGGACTTCCATAGAGTAATCCTATTTTTTCTGTTATTACACTAGCAACACTCTGTAGGGCTATTACTACCACAGTCCTGAAGTCAATATTACTAGGTACATGCAGTCACAAAAGTACAACTCTTTAAAGCAATTGATTAGCATGAATCAGAGAGGATGCTCTGAGGACTTCATAAGAAGAAGACAATTGTGTGGGATAAGCAATAATATTTGTGAGTTAAATTTCATCAGTTGTGCCTCTCTTTCTTGGAAGTGGCTGAGTGGAATTCAGTTGCAGAGAAATATTAGCAATGTTTATGTCAGAGCAGAAAACAGATGCAAGAATTGCCAGTACCTCTTCTGCAGGGTCCTGGGCACTCTGTGAGGTTTGGCTGCCCTTAATTCCTGTTGCAGATGAAGGAAATGAGCTCCTTGTAGAAAGTTCTTTGGTCTTTAGTGTAGAAGGCTATGAATACACTGAAGAGACGTAACTGTGATCTTACAATTCTAAACACAATGCCTTTGCTTTTCTCTGTGGTTCCCTTTGTTTACTCTTTATATAAAATTTGGTCCACAGAATTCAGCTGCTGCAGAAGACTTTCCGTGATCATTTAATTCTCTGGTATACAACAATTGCTTTTCATCTACCAGTAGAATAAACATACTGTACAGAGCTCATTGAGGCAAAACCAAAAATCCCTCTTATTTTCTCAGTGCTATTAGCTTTTCAGCTGTCATATCACCTTTTATTGAAATTCTGCCAAATACTCCAAGCTAAGCAGAGTGAACATACATCAGTAGGGACCTCTGAGAAACACAAGCTATTTCAATATTTGGCATACGTTTCTCTGAATCAACTCTGAACAAAGCAGGATGGTAGCAGAATAATGCCACAGTGTTAGAGGCTTTGCATTTTGCAGAGGTTCTTCCCATTTGTGGTGATTAAAAATCCCAAGTCACTTTCTTGTAAAGAAATAGTGTTGTCTTGACTCAGCTATAGTGCTGAACAAATGTATTCTGGATCTACTATATACAGTAGTTTTAGTTTTTCCATGTGATGCTGCCATTCTTCTCAATTTCTGCCCTCTGTTTTTGACTCTTACACTTCACTCCTCACTGACAAACTGACGACACTTCACTGTAAGCTGAAGATATGGCTGCTGTGGTTATAGGACCATCTCTCCATCTCTTTCCTGCACCCTCAGTTACTGATTCTCAACCTGTATTTATGCCATGTGATACCGGAGTTCTGTTATCCCTGTTTCCATAGATAAAGAATGAGTAATTAAGAGACTTGCCCATTAAAAGAATTATATGATGAAGAGAGTCAGACACACTCTGCCTTGTTGCCAAGACATAATTGATATACTCCCTGGTATGTGGGCTCAAATTTGTTTAACTGTCTCATCACAGTTCCTATTTTCATTTTCTTTCAGACTAACAGTTAAAGCTGTCGCTGTTCTCTTACCAATCTTGGGAAGCTCATGGATCTTTGGGATTTTGGCTGTCAATGCCCATGCATTAGTATTTCAGTATATATTTGCTGTTTTCAATTCACTACAAGTAAGTACCTGGTGAGAAATTTTATGGCTACCGAACTGCTGCTGAGATCCCATAAACGGATCATTCGTAATGTTTTCACATGCTTGTGTTTATTGGATTTTTTCACTATGTTCCTTCCTCTGTCTTTTAAGTCTGTGCTGACCATACAGTGCTGGCAATTGTTTAGTCTTTCTTACAAACGGAACTTTTATCCCACTCCTTAGTGCTTCCAGTAGCAATAATTAAATAAATGAGACGGTGAGCTAGAGAAATGAAATTCATTCTTCTAGCACTGTGTAGCACAGGCAAGATTCTTTAGTAGAGATACCAGAAGAATTTTTCAGTGTCAGTTTGAGGCTTCATTACTGAGACTAAATAAAAGCGAACAGAAGTTTGTGGGTATGGTGCAGCATAAGGAGAAAAGTGGAGCTATTCTGCATGCTGCAGAAACCAGCATGTGACTCTTGCATGCAGGCAATTAGGCCCTCATCGTCTTAAGACACTAATCCAGAAAAATAGCTGGCACTTTTTAGCTGGGACTTTTTCACTTTCCATTGGACAAAAAGCCCAAAGATAGCAAAATTCTTTTGTGAAAATTTTCCTAATGCTAATACTTCGGTTTTCTAAAGTGAAAAATACTGATCTGGTGTTTCAAAGAGCATTTCGCTCTGCCTTTACCTTTGCAAGCAGACAGAAAGTTCTCTTGTCATGAAAACAGAATTCCTGCTTCTTTTCAACCAGATTTCTCCTTTAGCACCCCAAAGTTTAGGAGATGCTGTTTTACAGGAGGTAAAAGGTCCAGACAAGCCTCACAGTAACATAATGCTTCAGGTTTCTCCAGTTTAACATGGGGCATAGTTTGGCCCACTCTTCGATATTTATAGCTCTCCAGCTACCTAATACCTCCTTTACACAATACTGTGAGAAATACATTATTATATTTCATTCTTCACAGTCAGTCTTCACCCTTCTCCCTTTTATCTGTTTTCAGGGATTTTTCATGTTCCTGTTTCACTGTCTTCTGAATTCAGAGGTATGTAACCCAATGGTATTAACAAATTTGGTGTTACCAAATTCAAGAAACATGGGTGTAAAACAAGAAAATACTTTCTCCGTTATCATTGCCCGTTATGCCACTGATTTCTTTTTTCTTTCAATTAATACATGACTGTTAGTGACTTTGTGACTTGCAGCAGTTCAACCCATGCTTGACATTTATTTTATTTAACATAAGAAAGTTTTTTTTTTAAAAAGAAGATAAGAGAAGGCAGCTCAAGACTCAGGGAAGCACTCCTGAGGTCTGGAGGGGCTGAGCAGGGCATCGGCTGTGCTGCTGAGGGAGGATGCTTAACTAGAGGGAGCAGGACGTGCTCTGGCAGTCCCCGTTGGGGTGCCTTTGGCTTTGTTACATCTGTGGTTCTGGAGAGGAAAATAAATATTTTTCTCAGCAAAACATGCTTTCAGAAGTAGTTATGCAATCCTTAATGGGAAACCAAACAGAGTAGAACCTACTCCAGGTATTTTTCTTGGCAGGAAGTTCAGGATTTCATAGTGGACCAAGAGGCATCTTTTTGCATTAAGGCTGTCTCAGCAACTGGGGTAAAGCCGAGGCAAGGCTGATGGAAAAGGGGCTTGTGGACACCATCTCTGCTGGGCCTGGAGCTTGCAGCATCCTCTCCTCCCACAACAGACAGCAGAAAATGTTCAGCAGCATGTATTAGTGATCATGAAGGTTTCTTATGGAAACTGTTTCCAGCACACTGACGGGGGCTACTGCTCAGTGAACACCCACATAGCTTTGATTCCCCCACAACTCGCTTTTCTGGATGCTGCGAAGTAGCTCTGCCCCATAGCCTACTGCTCCTTCCTATGCAACATGAGCACTCCGGCTCTTCTGTGGAGATGTTATTATTTATTAATATTTGCCAACCTATTCAGTCTTAGAGCATTGATATGATCTTTGCTACAATCAGTTTGGAGAGGCAGCACTGAGTATGAAATTCTTGATCTTTATTGAAATCAACTGAAGTTAAGCAGGCAGGTTAAAGATAAGGAGGAAAAACATTTCTTTATTCTATTCTCCCCCAGACTCGGAAAGCTTTCTTCCTGCTGTCAAGCCTCAAACGCCTTACATCAAATACAAATATTTGAATTGCTGCCATTTTTCCAGGAACCTCATGAGCAATTAAATTCAGGAACTTTTCAGAATTTGTATCCTCAAAAACCAGTTCATATATAGCTAATGTGAACTGTCATTTTTGGAGAGCAGGTCTTATTGGCTTCATCATAAGCTGTGCATATCTAAAATACTACTTCAGCTAAACTGCGAGAATTCTTCTTGAGAATTTTGTTCTTACCATAGAAGTAAAACTCAGATACTGTAAAGCGAAATCTGCAGATATTTCCAAGTGGCTGGGTAAAAAAGAGAGCTTTATTCCCAGTGTGCCTGGACAAGAAATGCACAGCAACTATAAAGAAGCACAGGAGAATGGGTCTGACAGGGACCCGTGCAGCCTCTCCCGCAGCACACGTCCAGCACGCCAGTGTCACCCCTGACAGCATAGTCATCGAAGCCGCTGGGCCTCCCTCAGCAATGAGGCTCCCTGCCTCACTGGTCTCCCTACTGCCACTCCTAAAGTGTAGTTTACATCGTTCTTACTGCAGTTTGAGCTTCTTATTTCCTGTTTTAGCTACTATGTGTATAAAGAGTAGATAATTCCCCTCCTCTCCGCAGGAAATGGAATACTGTAAGGCTTACCCTGTCTTCCCCCAGTCTTCCCTTTGCATTAAACCTAAGCTCCTTGTAACGTGTTTGCCTGACCTGTGACCATCCTCATTGCTCTCTTTAGGCCTGTCTCCAGCTGGTCCCTCTTTTTCCTGGGATGCTGGACACAGTGCTGTAGCTGAGACCATGCCTGTGTAGAACAGGGAGGAAAGATTACTTTGTGTGTTTTGCAGACTATGCTCCTCCTGACAAGATGTTCTTTATCAGAACATCATAACACTGATCAATCATTTCCAGCCAGGAATCCTTGATAAATCTCACCTACTTGCCTAAAGAATGAGTCTCACCATCTTCTCTTTATGCAGCTGATTATTTGCACCCTAGTGCAGAATTTTCCTACGTTCGTAGGGAATTTCATCCAGCATCTTTAAATCATTTCAGTTTTCAAAAGGCTGGCAGCTGGCTTAGGTCCTCATGGCATCTGGCCACCAGCAGGGCTGCACAAGCTCCAGGGAGAGCCTGCCCGAATAGGGGAGCTTGTGGTCCAGCCTGGGTCTGTATGTTTAGTTAGAAAATGTGAAAGTTTTGTGAATGCTTTGTATTTAAAGTATGGGCACTTTAAAAGTAAAGGTAAATTTTAAAATAAGACCATAAATAATAATAAAAAAAAATTAGGGGTGGATTGTTTGTTCATTTGTTTGTAGTACAGTGACAACGTGGAGGAAGGACAATGGGGAAATTATTGTAGGCTGCACCTGTGAAAATAAACACAACTTTTTCAAAAGAAATCTTCTATCTGGTTTCATTCTTTTTCCTAAAGGTTAGAGCTGCCTTTAAGCACAAAACCAAGGTCTGGTCCCTTACCAGTAGTTCAACTCGCAACATCAATGTGAAACCCTTCAATTCAGACATTGTGAGTATTCCTCCTCTTTTTTTGCCCCCCTTATTGTACTCGAAAGTGTTCCACATTAAATTCTGTTGGAAAGAACAGGATACAAGAAGGCACGTGGGTATTTTTAGTACCTAACCTGATGTATGGTGTAGACAGGTGGAATCAGCAAGTGTTAAGTTGCAGCTACAATATCTGTTTTGAAAACAAAGGACAAAAATTCTACTTTCTGGTAAACTGTCAAATAAAAGCAAACAAAGGTTTATGACCTCTGGAGTATGGTTCAACGAGACTATTCCCATCAGTCATAATGGACTTTATATTATGCATTCAAGCAGCATTTTGGCAATGTATTCGTCTGATGATGATGGCTTTTTGATAGGGCATTTAAGCCCAAGGAATAAAATCTTAAATAAATCAACACGTGAATATGCTTTTCTAGGTCTCCTTAAATTGTCTTGAGGCAAAAGACATTTGTTTTTATAAAGAACCAGACTACTGAAGTGATAGGTATTATTAAGCGATCGCTGCCAATCACTGTAGATCCTGGCAATAACTGTTTAAAAATCCTTTATAGCATATGCTCTCCAGACACTGTGACACACTGTAATGTAAATAGATGCTTTCAAGCTTTTATTTCATCCAGACATGAGTGGTTTAGCAAAATAAATAAATCTATTTTCAATATTATTTTGTTTTCCAGATGACTGGGAACAGGCCAGGCACAACCCCCACAAAGCTGAACACCTGGGATAAAAGCACCAATTCAGCCAACCGCATTGATTTATCAGCAGTCTGACAGTAATACCAGCTTCCCACTGAAAATCAAGCCGTACATTCAGGACCTCTGACACGGTGTCCACCCGTTTCTTCTCACTGTTAATACCAGTAGAAAACTGCTTTTTTAATCACTGCCAAATAAATTGGAAATTGCCGTATTGTTTTGTTGAGTAAATAGCCCTCATCTGCTCCCTTCGAAACTGTAACACATTCTACCACTTGGCTATTAGCAACAGCTGTAAAAATAACTAGCACAAATATACACTGGATGGTTTTGTCAGCAGTGATGAAAACACAAGGTACACAGAAAGGGCTTACTGCTATCTGAATCATTCCAGCTCCCAGAACCAAGGAAAGGCAACGTACCTCTGGAAAGATGGATTTTTATGCTCTAAAATGAAATGCTTCCCATTGTGATGTTGTAATGGGGCTATTTTGGTCTTGCTGTGCACTCTCTGTTTACATTTATTACCTTACAGAATCCAATTATCGAAGTGAAGCTTATTCAAAATACATAGTGTGGTGATTAATTTAAATGCTACAGGGAAGCCAGGACTTGAGGGAGAAGCAGGTTCCAGCTACTCAGCTCCCAGCACAGGTGAGGAATTACCAAAGCTAATATACACATATGTCTCTATGCACATAAACAGCGTATGTAACATGTACTACTCCTATACGGCCTATTAGTATTTCAGATATTCCTGTTTACATCGTATCTATAAAAGGCAGAAATGGCTAAGGTTATCCTATAGCATTCCACAGGATTTCTATCGTTGATTTGTTTCTGCTGACATATCGCAATACAAACTATTTGTATTGCTTTGCCTGAAGGTTTTGGATGTGATCAACCGCTGTCCATCAAGTGCATTTCGCAAACGCGCTGTAGCTTTTGGAAATCAAAACCTGGCACTGTGACTTATCTTTCTCCTTTCACTGGTCAAATTGAGACACTGAATTCCAACCACAAAAATGTAACACAATGATATACTGTGAAGACAGCCAGACTACAAATAAGTCTATGTATTGTTACCTACAGACATCTTTTAAATAGGTCTCTGCAGAGTCTTTTGTGGTTTTAAACTCTGCTCAGCATTTAATAGCTTCTACTTTAGTACTGCTATGAAGTATCTTTCAGGAGAAAAAAAACACTGTAATTTTTCTTTTGGCCAGTGTTTTGTAGGTTCTCAGAAGTGCTGTTTGGAGCACAAGGGGGTGCAAGCTCGGCTGCACCTTTCCAGCTGGCGGTAAAGCAGACTACAAGCCCCGGAGGTGGTCAGAGCCCCTAAAGATGTGTCTTGCTCTCGGATTTACTCAGTGGCCAGGGTCTCCAGAGCACTCGCCAAAGACGAGGCCCCCTTCGCAGTGTGGCTTTGCAGCCATGGCTTTGCATCCCCGGCTCTTCCCCGTTTGCAGTACCTGTCTCCCTAACACACCGGTATACTGGTTTGCAGGAATTACTAAGGTAATTATATTGGCTTTCCAAATACATTGGGCTGTCAAAATACTACAAAAGGAGGGAACTATGCAAATCTTCAATCCCAGTTTTTGCAAAAGGTTTTGTGTTGGGGTTTTTTTTCCTTAAGTAAAGGTTGTATCTTCAGTAGCTCAGACCATTTCTGGTCCCACTGAATCTGCTATTGATTTCCGAGAGAAAAGGTATTTGCACCCTAATGTGCAGGGTGGAAATTGTTTATTGGACGGTAAATTTGTAAAAAACAGAAAAGAAAAGTAAATTGATCTTTAGGGAACAGGAAACATTCGTCAATTAGGACTGAACTTAGTGACGTGTTTCATCCGAAAGAAATGGACTTGAAAGTTTAGAAAACATCAATGCATTTCATTTTTGATTGATCCAAAGCAGCTTTTCTCCATATATCCTTCCTGCACTAAGAAAAAATTACCTGTTTCAGTTTGGAGCAATCTTTTCCACCTCCTGTGCCTTCTCCTGTTCGTGGCCAAGTCTTGGTATGGTCACCAAACTGAAACCCCAGAGGGCACCCAAGTTTGTCTGTGGCTACAAATTAGAACACTGTACAGAAATGACCTTAGTTTCAGCAGATACATGCTGGATTTACGCAGCTGGAACAGAGCAGAATGTGACATACTGTATATCACACACATACATGCATGAAATATATAAGTTTCTAACCTAGCAATTTCCTATTGCTAAATAACTCAAGTTGTTGACAGTTAACTCTAAAAGATGGGTCAGTAAAAGCTAAATAGCAATGTCTTTATTTTGGCTTTTGTGTAGGGGTTTTTGCTAGACTTTTCTACATTGGACTGTCTTACAGCTGTGCAAATAAATGGGCTTTTCTTGCCCTGAGAATGATTTTTTTCCCCAAAGGACACAGGGGAAGGAGCCCTTGGAATGTATGGAGGAGATTGTAACAGAACAGTACTGTGACAACAGAGTTCAGTCTTTGTATTGTGTGCAGACAACATATTTAAGCATTTTTTTTTTATACTGGAGCATGTGGGGTTTTGTTGTGGGTTGATGTTTTTTTTTTAACACTGTGACCATGCGCATAGATTGAAACCCTCCTTGATCATTTCTCTTCTAATCGTTGTGTTATAGCACACAGTTCTGTGAATGAACCAGAGACATATAAAAGCTGTTTAAAAAAAAATCTTAATTTTAAAGAATATTGCCCCCTACAAAATTTTCGTTGCCTGCATTTCCTCCTGGGCTGATGTATATTGGTCACCTTCGTCAGTACCCAAGGCTCATTTGAAAAAAACATGCGATGTACAAATGACAGTACCAATGACAGCTGTATAAAGAGCTACGTCTGTTTTTCATCCAGGTATACCATATTTTAAAATCATCCACCAAAAATAAGAAGAGCATGAAAATGTTTTTGGTGTTATACTTTAGAATGTGACATAGATGTATTACATATTGCGGGAGCATTCATTATCCTGTATCTACTGAGATCCACTGCAGATAACCCGCATCCCATGCGTTAACATTTGAATGTTACTTGTGATGAAGCAGTTTATCTTCTTGTTTATGTCACATGAGGTTAGGAACTAGAACACTGTATTTATAATATTAGGTTGGGGATGGGGGTTCTTCTGTTTTTTTATAAACTACTAAAAAAACCCCACAAAGTACAAATGTGTTCCATTGCCATCTAAGTCCATTCTTTTTGTATGATTCAATGTATTTTTGTTGTTACTGACTGCAGCAAATGTACTGAATAAGAAATGCTCAAATGAATCTTTAAACAATCTCTTCCTGTCCTCGGTCTTTTGAAGCCTGAAAATCTTGCAGTTTATTTATGGGCTTGTATATAGCAGCTTTTGCAATATTTTTTTTCAGGACAGCATCGTTTTGTCAATGGTATGAAATCTTAATTGAATGAGATGTGAGTTTTAAAATAGGTAATGTAGCAAGAATGACTTTGCCAGTAAGTAGTAAAACAATTTAGTTTTGTTGGTTTTCTCCCCAAATAAATAAGAAATCTTAATTTCCTAAAAGAACTTTGCATTTGTTCAAATTGTTCTTCTGACATGGGTTATAAACAACAGCATAACAATTATGGCTCCCCATGAGTACTACTGTTGTGATTAAGCAAGCAGAGCTTTACTCATATGAGAAGTCCTACTATATGTGTCAGGTGTGCCTCAGTAATATGCAGAAAATATTTTTGTATTAAAGTTTATACCCACAGAATATAGTGAGGAAAGTCTTTCCCTCCCCTTTAAGAAAGGAGCCTGTTTTATGAAGCAGCTGCTGCAGATTATTTCTTCTAACCCAACTATTCCAGCAACCTGGTCAAGGTCAGTTCCTAGGTGAAAAATTTCATTTATGGATATGACAGATTCTGTCTCAGACTTAGAGGGGAAACTTCTCATTCTACCAGATCTCTGAATATAGCAGTGTGCCTCTGTGTGTGTGTGGATACATGTATATGTATATATTTATATATATACACACACTTATAGTTAGCCATATACACACACATATTTTACATACATAAATACATATATATTAAAATAATATATATATATACCTTTCAGAAGTCTCTTTCTATCACCACACCAGCATTTTCTTCTCCACTACTTTCTGTGGTTGGGGACAGGGAATTTGCTGGACGGAAGAGGGGTGCACCTGCAACAACTAACTTTCTGTGGCACTTTGCACTCTCCTGCAGCTGAGCAGCTGTAGTAACGATCAACTGCCCCCCACCATCCGTGTTTTGGATGCTTGGGAACGCAGGCATGGTCAGAAAGGAAGGTGTTTCGGAAATGCCAGGGGTTTTGTCATTGCTCTGCTGTTACCCTGCTGCGTGACCTTCAGCAAGTAACTTTTCCTGACTATACGTTTATCCCATCAGTGAAATTAAGATAATGATACTGTCCTCTTGTTAAGTGCTTTGAAACTCAGTTGACAAACAGAGCATTTACTATTAAATACTAATGCTACGCAGTGATTTTGTTCTTTCACCTGTTGTTGGCTCCAGTGCTGAGGATAAAAGAACGGTACGGCGTGGCCCCTGACCTTCACCCTGGCCCCACAACCGCTGCAGTTTTTATTTACGTATTTACATTCTGCTGGATCCTGTTACAAGGGAAAGCATTAGGACAGAGATTTCTCCATGTTTTTCTAACAGCTGCAGAGATGTCCTTTTATACTGTGGCTGCAGAGTCTAATGTACACATGGGAGCATCCTGGCATGTGAAGCAGGGCTCGCAGGTCCACCTGCCATGGACACTGCATCAGAGTGAAAGCAGGGAATTACTTTGCTGATGCCCCAGAGCTGCATCAACCAGGTGGGATTCCTCTGTCCCTTCAGGAGAGACAACCTGGAGCCTTACTAGCAGAAAGAGATCTTCTGGGATTTAGTACAGTCAGGGCAGGAAAAACAGCACGAGGTTCAGTCTCACTTCAGTGGCTCAGAGGCAGAAGCTTTGGCTCTAGGACTAATTTCACTCTATAGCAAGGCAATGGGTCATAATAAAGTGTATTACCAAAATTGTGATTTTTTTTTTTTTAAAACTAATGCATTTTATATTCAACCTTTATTACTACTTCACATTTATCTGAAAATGACAATGTAACTTCATAAATTTTACATCTCAAAGACCAAACACCTCCAAAAGCTTATCATCAGAGGGGTGCAAACCTGTAGATGACGTTTTCAAGGTTAAAGCTAGTTCTATTACGACTAATAGGCTGCCAGCTGCCTCCTCTGTGTTGCATAGCTGTGTAGATGTGGTGGGGTGATGATGAGAAGTTAAATAGGAGGGGAATTATGTGATGAAAAATAACTAGAGCAATTATATCCTGAAAAATTAGAGATTGGAATTTAGATGAGAAAGGTGTTTCATCATCTTTCAATACCCGTTACAAAGAAACCTTCCTTCCTTTGTATTCCTCCAAATCATGTAGCAAGGCAAACATAAAGGAATGCTTTCTTGCTATTCTATGAAATGCAGAAGGTATTTTTAACATTTATTATTCATGACAGAATAATAAATTAGATAATTTTGGCACTGGTTTACATCATGCTTGCCTTTAAAAATATTTTCATTATATCTGTGTTATGCTTGGATGACTCAGTGTAGTATGTCATGGATAGTTATTGCTATAATTGCCGTTGTTCACACAATTTTCTTTCTCAATAATCCCATATGTTCTTGGAATTCGGAGGCCATATTTCATCTTGTCAAGGGTGATTACAACACTAAATGTACCACTGATATCAGCATCTTCACTAGGTACTGACACATGACAAAAATATTGAGTCAAAAGGGTGGCTTTTAAGCACTGTTCAGTGCATTTTTTACCAAACAGCTCCCTTGGCCAGTTGCTAATTTGCTAAGGGTAATTCCCAATAGAGCAGTTCCAGGCCGTCTAATTTACCCAAGGCAACTGAAGTTTTCTCTCCCCGTGTTATTTTCTGTTGTTACTGTACAGGAGCAGGCTTGACTGAGCATTGAATGCATTCCTTTAAGCATTCTCCAAGCTAAGCATTTGCTTATCTCTACTTACGAACATAGAATAATGCATAAAGCAGTTCAAGCCAAAAAAAAAATTGAAGTACAATGAGCAGCTTTGTCACTGCAAAAGCCTCAAGTTTTAGTTTGTGCTCATAATATTCTGGAGGAAAACGCACAATAAAACAAAACTAAATTTTTACCCGCTGGAACTGTCTGAAGTTAAGTAGCAAAGATTGAATGCACCTTGGAAAATCTGGGCCTTGGATAGTAGGATTTTGACAACTTAAAATTCGTATTATGTTGACTATAGCATGTTTCCTTCTGGCATTTTTGTTTCAGATTCTGCACAGGTCAAGTAAATGTGAGCACATCTTCTCACTTAGCCAGTCATGTACCACTAATTTGTCGTATTTTAGCATCTCCAAACAAGAAAAAGGGGGGGGGGGGCGGGATATATGGACATGTGTTCATAGAGGAAAAAGGGCAAAGCTCAGGCCTCATACTGACCCATGGCTCTTTCAAACTCTCTGCTGACGACTGCGTGGGAGGCTTTAGGATCTGAGGCTTAGCATCTGTCAATATTCGCACAGACAGCTTTCTGCAGCAGCAGCAAAGAGCATAATCATAAAACAAAGTATCTGTGGACTATATTTCACAATCGGTGAGCTGTATATCGTGCATTTGGATTGTATAATATGCATTAAAATCTCAGTGTAGTCAACAGAATACACTGCAAGTTTACCTATCAACCCCATGATGTAGTGATATTTTTCAGTCTTATGTTTTTATATCCCTAAAAGGCTGCTCAATATTGCCTGCTAATAACAGCCAGCCAACATACAGCATGCAAAAGGTCTCTCAGAATTAGTTCTTAAAAGCCAGACTATCCATTATTTGATGATGTTATAAATAATTTCTTATACCTTCAAACTAAGGGGATACCAAAAGTAATGGCTATCAGCNNNGGTTTTATGCGTCAAAAAAAAAAAAAAATGTTGGGAGCTCTCTCAGCAGCTTGCCTAAGACTTAACTGCTCATCAGTTGTTCAGAACAGTGTTCATTAACAGCCTGAAAAAGAAAAGTTAAAGATGTCAAAACTTCTGTGTAGGGCCAACAGTACTCAGAGAAGTATCACCATGCAGAAGACATACATTGTGTGGAGAAGAAAACAGTCTGAGTAAAATGTTGATAACACCAGCAACTAATAATTGACTAAATCATGCTCTTGTGAAAGAGCCANGAATAAAGTTTTGAATAGATACACCCATTAGCTTGAGTGGGTCTTTGCAGCAAAGGCTGCTGTGGAAAGCATTGTGCTGCTTTAACTTGCCCCGACCAGCTGGGGAGGCTCTGATGGTGGATGCAGCTCCCCACGGTACCTTCCCACATCCACTTCCATCAAACTCTGACACACCGACTGCCCACACATGGGCAGCAGATCCCGTATAAGTGCAGACATTCCCACCGACCTCCACGTGCCCTGAGCCAGCAAGAATGTGGTACAGCAAAGTACCACCCAGCATTACCCAGCGAGAGCCCCTGAGCATCACAGCTTCTCTAAGGTCAGCACAAAACCACCCAAGACTTCCCTGCTGCCGGTCCTGGACAGCATTCAGCAGCACCCGAAGCGAGCTGCTGCAGCATGCTGCATTGCCAGGCATGCACACCCAGCGACGCAGGGCAAGACAGGCAAGGCCAGATGGTGACCCCCCATATTTGTATCAGGAAATGCTTCATCATTACCTCATTAAACGTGCACTCCTCATGTACAGGGCTGTGGTTTTATTCACTGTATGTGCATTGTATGTATTATATTTCCTGTATTGTCTTTTTTTCTGTCACTGTTTATATCATCTTCAGGAGCGACCCTCCCCCAGTTAAAAACAGAGATTGCCCCACAATAGATGGAATTTGCATCACTGACATTTTGCAGGGAAGAGCCCAGCATTTCATTCTACAGCACCACTGCAGAGACAGGATATATTACATGCCTTATACCTCCTCTCTGCCACAGTGTAGTTACTGCTTCTTTCCATAATAATGCCAAGGAACTTCCTCTCTCTCAAACCCATTAAGGAAAATGAATAATCACAGGAAAAGTCATGTCAATGCATTTATCACAGACAAAAAGCCACATGAGTGAAGCAGTGTGGTCTTTTCTTTTCTTCCATTAGGGGAGCAGGAATCACCCGGAGTGTCACAAATCTGGATTTCTGTATTCTGTTCTACAATGCAGCTGGAAAAAAATGTGTGAAAGCCGCTCTCTGCTTGGCTGAAGGGTCTCCAGTGTACAAGAAATTTCTGTCAAAATCAGTTATTATTTACACTTGCTGAATTGCTTGCCTCAGACACTCAATATAGGATACATTTGTGCTGCAAAACAAAATAACTCATGCTGTGCTCTGCCATCTTAAAAGCAGAGCTTATTTGGCTCAGAGTAGCCACTTAGGAGGATTTCAGTGGACAGGAAAGGGTAACATTTGCGCCATGACTTCAGGAAAGTCACTTCTATGAGTAATTTCTCTTTGAATCCAGGGCAGGTAAAATCAAAGGAACTTTGGAAATCAAGCTTATTTTCTAGACTATCAACAGACTAAACCTATGAAAGGAACAGACAGTACAATCCCAGGCACAGCAGAACCTGGAGTCCAGCACTCACTGCTTTGTGCAATTACAGCTCTGTTCTGGGGCTCAGACTCAGATGACAGCAACACATAGATGTCTGCCAGAAGTCCCCACAAAAGCTGGCACACAGAGAGGGACTCGCCTAAGGCAAATGGAAGAAAGCATGAGACAAGGAAAACATCCTTAGTCCTGCTTCCTGCAAGCACAGGAGCCCTGCATTCAGGCTGAAGCAAAGCTCCCTACCTCGAAGGGGCTGCCCAGCCCTGACGCGGCGCCGGGTGCCTGCTCTCCTGCAGCGGCACAAGTGCTGGAGCATCCCTCGCTCAGCCACACCCTGCATCCTGCTCTGCTCTCCTCATCCTTCAACCGTCAAAATTCTCTGCAGAGCTCGTGTGCGTGCACAGAGCAAACTTCATGAAATATCAGACTGTCTTTCCCCCATAACTGTTACATTAGCCATAACTAGCGATGACAAACAACAAAACATTTTGTAGAGCAACTTTTAATAATATCTTCCCATTAAGAAAATGTTTGGTCCTATGAACAGCTAACTGTTCATTCTGCAAGAAAAATACAGTCCCTCCTGGATGTGCATCAGTACAATAATTTAACATGGAAAGAAATATCAGATAATTTTCTTCCTACATATCAAAGCTCTGCATTTAATAGAGCTATTTTTCAGATAACAGCCTCAGTAATGGCACTACAAGAAATGCTCATTGGGAAGCTCAAAACAGCTAAACTCGAGTTTCCTTCTGTGTACTATAATTTGTGAAACATTGTACTTTCCAAGATGAGAAAGTAAAAACTTAGAGATGCAGTTTAAGGAGAAAANCCCCCCCCAAAATAGAAAACTGCCGCACAAATTACAAAGGCAGGCTGCAGCCTTATTCCTTGTCTGGGCCAAGGGCCATAGACAGCAACTCACTTTGTTCTGTGGAAGTGATGTACAAAGTATCACTGAATATACACATCTTCAAACTCTCCCTGGTTACCAGTGCGGTAGGAGCCTGGCCAAAAATATCTGCTTTCAGTCAAGAAATATCCCTGCAGAACTGGTGGGACACAGAGCAGCTGCTGATGGGTCAGAGTGCATATTAACCCCATCCTCAGAGGCATGGAGATACCTGCCTGCGAGGGGCAGGGGTGATGGGGAGCACCAAAAGGAGCAGTATTTTCTCTTCTGCTAAATAAGAAATTCCCATAAACCACAGTACAGTTGGTCACCTGCTGTCATGGCCAAAACCACTATTATTCCTTCAGGTTATTCTTGCCAGAAAACAATAAAATTCTTGTACATAAGAATGAAACTAAATCATAATAACACATCACCTGTATAACCAGGACCTCTCTGCTTCTGTCTGCGTAAGATGCCAGCACTCTCTCATCCATGCTGTAACTGTTTCTAAAGTGATTTTATTTCTACCAGTGATACAGTTTCAGCCAAATGGAGAGCTCCTGCCCACTGCTGACTTTGAGTGAGTTGAAAAGTATAAAAAATATGTAAACTGTGTCTTTTTGTGCCAATAAAGTTGCAACCCATGTTAAACCATCCTTGTTCAAGCAGCCCTCAAGAGTGAGTGCTGTTAAAGACATAGTTGCTTGATAGTTGTTTGAGGACTAGGAAGCTTTGTAGAAAGAGAAGCTGAAAGGTTTGGTGTGTTTCACCTTACTTCAAGATTCCTCACAGATACATTAATTACTGTGCTTATGTCTGTATGATTTCTCTGCAGAGCACGAGGGCTGGACCAGAGCTATGGCCCTTTGTTTTAATTGCACAAAGGTACAGCATCCTGGTTCCCTTCCCATAAAGACTTCCTCAGTTTATTTAACTCCTTGCGCATTTCTTACTTGGTCTCACCAGCACTTACATCCGACACTGTAAACGTTCATTTCTGCAATGCCTACATTTCGCTTTTTCCCTTTAACATTTGCATCTGACATTGCTCTGCCTGGCTGGGGGGGCTGAGGTTATGTGATAAAGAGAAATTTGTACTATCTATAAAGCCCAGGTGGTAAGTGGCTTATTTGTAAACACCCATTTACAGAAATCCATCCTTGGCCAAGAGCTTTCTGAAAACATCCTCTCCACGAGCCCAGACGGCTCTGTGAAGTAGATCCTGAAGTGCTGTGAATTGGTGTCAATTAAGTTACGGCAACTCGTGCCACCTGAGGGCCGGTGTCCGGCTGACTTCTCTCACAGCTAATAACCCGCTGCAGCCCTGCTGAGGGCTTTGATTCAGGTCCTTACCTCCCTGCTCTGCTTTCTGCCCCCCCTGCTCCCTTCTGGGCTGGCTTGGCGTTTTGATAGGCAGCTGGTGGTTGAACATCACCTCTCGGTGCCTTACTCGTTTTTCTGTTTTGAATTGGGCATAGGATGGATGTTGGGACTCTGAAGATACCAGTTTCTATGGAGGGTATTTTTCCCATACAGATAGATCATGGGCACAAACTCATAAGTAGCTGGCTGGAATTTCTTAAAACTAGTTCTCTAGCAATAATTAATATTGCAAAAATCATGCTTTGCCCCAGAAGTTTCTGAAGCTCTTCGTAAGTAGGAGCACAGAAAGGCCAATCGCTGGGTGCAGTTCTCTGCTACCATCAGCGCCGTGTGGTGGGCACAGGCAAGGGAAGATTAATAGATTCCCATAGTGAAGTTTATTTCCCCCTTTACCTTTCAAAAACCAGAGGAGCACTGTGGGAATGTGGCCTCACCCAGGCCCTGGTCTACATCCTTGACTCAAGGCAGGCTCTGCTCAGATGCTTCTTGCCACTGCTCTCCAACTCAATTTCTCTCTCTGCTATCTCATAGTCTACAAGGGTGCAGCAAAAAAAGGATTTATCTGAAGCAGAAAACCATTGATTCTGAGATTCATGGTATCTGGATTTACCCTGCCTCACATACGCACAGCTGCAATTTTCTGCATTTTCATCCAAGTCACAGAACATGCTCAGACACCAGTGAGAACACAGGGGCTGCTCCCCAAGTCTGCCTTGCTCCAACAGCAGGTCAGCAGTCTCCTTGGCAACCCAAACTGGGAACAGCACTTAAAATTGATCTTATTAATAAATTCATTGGCATTCAAGAGAAATAAAGAGGCCTCTTACTGAAGGTTATGTCAGGGCTCCTCTGACATAAGCCGCCAGAAAAGCATCTTTTAATTAGCAGCTTGCCCCAGGCCAGCAATACTCCACCTCCTACCACTGGTTGGACTCGAGTGCCTCCAACTGCTACCAGAGACCATGACTTTCCTGGTCTCACGTTTGTCCTCCGTGGGCGCCAGTCAATAAGGAATTAAGTTTCAGTGTTCTAGAAGCTGAGGTACCATAACAATAAGCATGACAGAAATGCCTTGATGGATGGCTGATGAATGCAGTAAACCCCATCACATCTCAATTAAAAATTCATTCACTTCTATTTAGCAATCGAGGAGATATCAGGAGATTTAATGACAGACCAGTAAACTGTGCCCTAATCTGTGAAAAGTATTCTCCTGAGCAGTTTTGTGTGCAGTATTTACAGTGCTTACTGGCTATTCATTATTATTATAAATACAAATAATACTGTTGATGACAGTAGTGTTTAGGGGTTAGCAAGAAACAAGGCTGCATAAACACAAAGGAGCAGCTGTTCTCTGCACTGGTAAGTAGGATGGATGTGGAAGGGCAGCACACAAACTCAGGGAACAATAAACAGTAAAAGCTGAGTTTACTCGCTGGTCCTTGTGCTGGCACTGTGATTAGTAAGAGGAGTTTCTGGAAGTGGCTCTATAACCTATTTCTATTAATTGCAAATATTTACCCAGTGGAAGTGTGTAAAGGCCAGAATAAAAACCAGACACCCATGGTATTGGTGGCTTAATGTACTCTTAAACTTTTGGGGTCATTTTCCAAAAGAGTAGATAGTCTAAAGGGATGTTCACACAGCCACAAGAGATGGAAAAGGTGACAGGAATCCAGAGCAATAGCATAAAGACTTTTCTTCATTCAGCATGTTAATGATATTGTTTGAAAGAAAGAGATTTTTAACAGGGCAGGGTGGGGCAAGAAATAATCATTTACTAAAACATAGTAAAGGAATGAAATCAACCTACTACCTCATAAGCCCTTTTCAAAACGTGACCAAGAAGACAGACTCCATGTAATGTTTCAGTTTGTGTAATTATAAGGCAACTATGAAAACAACTGAAATATTTTAGTCTTATTTCTCTCCTAACAGGACTGAAAATACGCTATTAAACTTTTAATTCAGGAATTACCATGAACCTGTGAACGTCCATGACTGATGGTAAATCACCTGGCCCTGGCTTTAGTTCTATCCCTGAGGCTGGTTTCTCAACAGATACTCCTGCAAGCAGCTGTGGAAGAGAAAACAGAGAAAGTGGAAAGCAAAGAGGAAACTGTTACTGTGGACAGCAAAGTGGAGGTTCAGTTCTCCAGAAAGTTGATACCCATCTTAAAGCCTGGCTTTCCTGCTTAATATTTGGGGCTCTTTTTTTTCTGCCCCTTTTCTCAGCACCCTTTGCACAGAGCAGCTCTCTGTGCGGTCCGTTTCAGAACCTGCTAATATCAGTCTTGATGGAACATTTGAGCATCTTCTTCTGGAAGCTGTTCTCAAGCAGAGCCTTAAGCCAGCAATCCTGTCCAAGGACCTGAATCCCTCACTGTATGGTAAGATTCCCAGCTGTATTCAGCACCAGTGGAAAACAACAGAAATTTTTGGTACTAACAGCAGTAAGCTTTGAATCAGGCCTTGACTCCCACTAGTATCACTGAAAAATCCCTCTCTAATTTTTAGTAAAGAAGGGAAAGACAACATGTTAAAACAACCAGACATAGCAGTCAGAAATGAAGAGGATAAAAGGCTTTTGTTTCTGCTCTTTCTATGGAGTATGAATAGTTCCCAAATCTATTTTGAAGCATCAAAAAATTCAGAACAAAAGAAGAAAAAATAAAAAAAGAAAAATACCCTCACAATTTACCAGCCATTATATTATTCAGTGTTCCTGGAAAAAGACAGTCCTGGTTTATGATCCAAATTACAGATAAGAGCTGGCAACAAAGCAAACAGAATAAGAAATGATATTTTATATAAGGAAAGTGGGAGAAAAAGCACGTGTTTGTTATCTTGCTCGGAGCAGCCCAGTTCTCTGTCAGAAAAGGCGACATTTACAAACAGCCTTATGAGGAAAAGTAGATAAAAGAGAAAAATAACAGACGAAAGGTGGTTGAGGGGAAAAAGAATGTTTTGTCCTCCCTTCTACCTGGAAGGCCAAACCGATGGAAGCTGCCGTTCTGCACCAAGCACGTGTTTAATTTTATGTAAGCACAGGTTCACAGAGGAGCTATGGAGGCTGTAGACCTTCTCCCCTTCCCAACCATCCCTGCCCAGTGAAGCGTGCGTCCTTCGAATACTGAGATGCTGAAACAGACACGTGCAACCCAGCTCCACCATACAGACTCGAGTAGCATCCACCTCTATTTTCTAACACGTTTAAATGAAAAAGAAGTTAAGTTGCTAACGCAATGCAAACTGAAGACCTGCACGTTCCAGAATAAGAAATGGTTCTGGTTCCCACTGCAAGAACAAAAAGCTTGTGTAGCTATTGGTCTTTAAGGGGGTATTCTTTCTAGGTAAGTCACTCTACTCAGGCCAAAAGGTGCTTATTACTCATTTTCAAGTGGCTGCGCTCACAGATCAAACTGTTTCTAGACCCAGTTATAGAAATACACCAAAGAGGCAAAAGTTGCCTTTTTGTTCTCCTCCAGACAAATAAAATCTACATGATAAATGGACTGTAATAACTGAAATGTTTACTATTATTATACCGGTTCCCTTTTTTCACTACTATATTTATTCCTGATAAACTTGCAACATTTTTTCTAATTTTCTAATCACTGCCAGCTATAACATGGTAGAAATTTCCCTTCTTAGAATTTACACCCTTAGGATATTTGTTGCTGATGATACCCTTTTCCTTACAGTTAAGAAGAAGAATTAAAGACTTACATCCAGCTGAACACAAATGAGTCATATACATCGTTGTCAGAGTCTGTCTAAGGAGTGATTTGTGACTACCCTTTCTCCGCTTCTCATGCAGGCAGAAATCATTAGAAAAGATTTAATCAAGAAAGAGTAATGAACTTGAGAGAAGCTGGCCAGACAAATGAGAAAATCACTTGACTTCTGTTAAAAGATGCTGGATTTTTTGAGTTAGTCCCCACATTTTTTACTAAGGTAATATAACCTCAGTTGTCTATTTCAGCTGAACTCCTGTTTCCCAACTATAAGTCAAATTGTAAGTCAGATGCAAGTCTGCTATTCGTGGAGATCTCTGTATGCACATAGGTATGCACACCTTTGAACTTGTAGATTTGAAAATCGGAGCTATTTTGGCTGTAATATGACAATTTTTAATCTGCAACCTTGCTGCAAACTGCAAATCCAGAAGATCAGTCCTGGCTTTGAAATGTCAGGATGCCCACGAAAGCTGCCAGTACTTAAACATTTGTGACTTTTTCAAAGAAATGAATCTTAGGAAGATCAACAACCAAAGAGAAACATTATTAACCTGCACACCACAGCAGGGCAGCCTGGGCAGTATTTGTACTAGAATGAGCACCGATTCAGGCGATGCCAGAACTATACTTTTTAATGAATGAACCCAACACCTGAGAGGGAATACCCGTCTCAGGGAGATAATTCAGACTGCTACACCTGATTATATCCTTGCATGATACCAGCAATGTTGCTCTTTTGCCTCTGGAGACATAAGGGCTGTCCTGGTGCCTTGAGGACATGGACACTGCCCACATAACATCTGCTTTGAAGCAGTGGAAAGAACCAAGCCTAGAAAATTTATGGACTGGGCATGCAATGTAGGCATCAAAGGCATCAGTTAAAGTGACTTAGATGGGGACAAATGCCATGGCACAGCTAGGAAGGTCCCTCCCTCTGTGGGCAGTTGATACTACACCTTTCAGATAGGTCAGTCCTTGAGTAGAAAGGGCAGGTGGCCCAAACTGTGCTGAGTGACAACAAAGCTTCTGAGATGCCAAATATTATCCAGAGGAGCTTGGTAGAGATATTATAAAGCTAATTTCACATTTAGTAGGAATATGGATAGAAGCTGGGCATTTATCCCAGAGGTGAAAAGCCAGTATTTTATCTGAAAATTTACTCTGTTTACTCTTCCAGTACTAATGTACCTCAGCGCTATACGGACCTAAGCGTATTCAGTACTCTTACAGCACCCGTCTCATCCTGCTTAGCCAGAACCACTCCGCCTAGCTTTTGTGTTCTCATCAGGACGTTTACTGGTCAATTAAGTATTCAGGAAGGAGCATTTGATAGGTGAGTGAGGATTCTTTTGGCTGCTGAGAAATGCCATTTAACATACCCTCCCACTCCATTTGTTTTCAGGAACTGGAATGTACAAAGGTGTAGGCCTTGTTTGCCTCCACCTCGTTTCTGCATTAGCAGCATACGCCTGGTGTAACCATTTAAGATCACCACAGAAAGTGAACAGAATTTTTTGCGGGGGAAAATAAAGGCAGAAAAACCAAGACAGGATTTTTAGGGCTAATACCCAAACCTATGTAGTCAATTAGAAAGCTACAACGGAATGACAGAAGCCGTTCTGTCATAACGCAGTTTTAATAGTCAGAGAAATGCAACAACGGTCCCATGCTACTCTTGTGTAGCAGCACAGATTTAAAAATAATTGGGTTTATATGAGCATTTACCCAAAACTGGAATCAGATACATGAGAATGATAAATAATGGCCGCAACTAGGGAACCTCAAATCTACTGTGATTCTTCCTCTGAAATATTTGTATTTCTGGATGGTCTATAGCATGGAAATTCTGATGATATTCTCATGAGCGTGCTGAGGTTATTGCATCTTATTTGAGGAATGCCCCAAATCTCAAAAAAAAAATTTCCTCCTGAAACTTGACTAGAATTCTTATCTTTCATTTGCATTACTTCTAATTTCCTTGTAACTCTTATCTTCCAGTTAAAGAGAGGAAGGTGAAGCAGAAAAAAACAGGTTGTCATAAGACTGTCATAACTTGACTGGCAGCTTACAGGATGAGAAATTTTGGGATTGAAAGATTTTGCTCACAGAAAAGCTACAGATGTTTTGAATAAACATAATCTGTGACATCTTTCAAAGATAAAAAAAATATTAATAATAGGCTACAAATAATACAAATAACTGAATACCATCCCATTTTAGTTGATGAGTCCTCCAATTTGAAGCCTAATGGAGTCGGTTTGTTGAAAGACTTCCAACAACATCAGCAGGATTTATGTCATGTCTTATTCTGGAACTGGATGAGACATTGACATTTATTAACTACTTCACAGTAACTACCATTCTTCAGACTGTTTGCTAAAATCTTGTCACAAATGTTTACCACAAAAGTTTGCTATTCACGTGTCATTTTTAGTTGTATGAGCCAGGTGGAAGTGATTAATTGCAAAAATATTGAATACTTACAAAAATGGAATATTACAATAGAATATACATTGTGCCAGCTAGAAAATATTTAGTCATTTCTTGGGTCTTTCTCCTCATTTGATAAAACATGTAATGAACTAGAAAGACAGGTATCAGACTTTGCTTCTGGTAAAAATTCCAACATTGGAGTAAACTGCCCACACACTATCATGACTACTTTTTGTGTTTAGGTCAAACACTTGAATGTTCTTGGGAAATGACACACCCTTCAATCAAAGTTTGCTGCTGAGTTCAAGTAAATAATGTGATAATCTTTTGTTCCCGTTGTTCACCTCAGTGTATATTTGTGGTTCACTGGTCACCAGCAAGGATCCCACAGCAAGTCATTACTAAGACATCAGTTTACAGTACGTGCCATTTCACTTCAAAAAAGAAGAAAATACAAGGCCTTTATACAGAAACGCAATTTCCTAATGGAAATGTAAGAAGAGGAAGAAAAACATTTGTGGAAAGCAAGCACAGATGCTGTATCTTCAGAGTATTTCTATTCCGTACATGAAAAGAATTCCTTTCTCTAACTCAGTATTGTGTTTTCACATCTCCTGGTGTGAATCTTATTCTGGTTCTGTGCCACGCTGATCCATCCACTCTCTAATGAATACATTAGGGACATTACCAGGCAATCTGGAAATACTGAGGTGAGAAAAATAATGTTTTGCAGCAAGGCATATATTCTCTGAAGTGCAACCTCTTCCTTGCACTGCATTTTATCATGAAAAAAATTATGCTTCAAGAACAAAACGTTAACTTTTTTTACAAAACCC
Organism: Ibidorhyncha struthersii; assembly: GCA_013398815.1. NCBI lineage: Eukaryota > Metazoa > Chordata > Aves > Charadriiformes > Charadriidae > Ibidorhyncha > Ibidorhyncha struthersii. Next base: position 576,280 of record VZSZ01002970.1, on the reverse strand, counting down.
CGTGAGTTACACAGCAGTCCATCAGCGTTAAATGATTTACCCTACTCTGATGAATCTGTCCTGAGAACTAAATGGAATGCTTCCAACAGAAATATGAAGGGTAGGGCTTAAAGACAGAACTGGAAGTAGTACTAAGAAGGTCGCTCCTGCCCCTCTGTTCTCGCTAGACTCAGAGTAAAACAAAGTGAACTGAACAAGCAGCATCAGTCTGGCGTAAAGATGATTTTCTGTCTATGAACTGTACCATTCCATATTTGGTTAAATTCAGATGTAAAATCCATCATTTTGTCTATTTTTTTCCAAATTCAAAAGATGTTTCCTATCAAAGTTAGAGTGCCTTGACTTATCTCAGACTGGCATGGTCCAAGAAAGTACACATAGACATCACAGTGACCAAATGCTCGATGGTAGTTACCCTCACTTGTCAAACAGTGTCTTTTTTATTTCCAGAGCAAACTGGAAAAAAACCCTACCTTGGTCACATTATCCAAGCAAGATATTATGAAACAAATACATTGGAGGCTTGCCCAGTCCAGGACATTTTGAAGCAAAGAGCCAAGAGCTTACAGCCAAGAGCTGTAAAAACTTTGGAAAAGTGGGTACCTGATGTTGTTGGAAAAATCTAAATTGAAATGCCTCATGGAAAATAATTTCCTCACACAACTGCAAGTCTTGTGATCCCAGTGAGGGCGATTCATCCACAGATCACATTTTGCCTCTCATAAGACACAGGTGTGCAGAAATAATTTTAAAAAAAGTAGGAATTGAATCAAACTTCCACATTTAATGATGTCTGCTACTTACTATTCTTCCATTACCACTGGTCTCCTTCTCTTACATTTATTAATTTTATCCCTCTCTAGCACCTAGTTTTAAAATGCAAGTGTGCATTTTTTTGCTAGAGCATCAAATGTTTACTCTGTATACGTACTATGTGCACATAGTACTCCACATCCTGATTTCTGCTTAGTGCCTTGCGGTGCTATTGTAATACAATAGTAAAGACAACTGTAATAATAATATCAGAATAATTACAAAACGACACTAAGAATGTATCTCTAGAAATAATATTGTTATTGGTAGTTCATCCACAGTTTAATAGATCCCTTAATTTCCCCTAAAATCACCCCTGCAGGTCAGGTAGGAAACAGAAGAAAGAGAAAAAACTTTATACTAGCTTACATATTTGAGTCAAATTTATGAGTTTCATCCTCATAACAGTCTTGTAAAATGCAGTCTCGTCTAACAGCTGAGGAAATTGGAAAATCCACCTTACTCAGGGTCACACACTGGAAACAGTAGAGACGAGATTTGAGCCCAGATCTCAAGAAAGGCAGGTTTCCATGAAGAAGCCCTTGCCCCCCCACTACCCCTGTTCTGTGTGTCCTTTCCAGCTGAACAAGTACTGGGCGCCTGCTCAGCTGCACGGCCAACCCTGTCACAGCCAGGAACACGCTGCCAAGGCAAGCACTCAGGCTTTGGCCACTGAAGTGGGTACGAACGTTTCCAAACATAGGGTATTTAGATGTGGAGGAACCTTGAAAGCAGCAGATAATGGTGTGGTTTGGGTTTTTTTTTAGGAAAAAACAAAGGTAATAGATACTTGCAAAAGATTCCTCTTTGGTCACAAATGACAGCTAATGGTTTGCCTTTCCCTTCCTGACCATGCTTAAGGATCTTCCCTCTGACAACGCTGGCATTTCTGAAGGTTATGGTCCCCATGTGTGACATTATCAAAAGATCTAGAATGGATAAAGTAGCTATGTTAACATGTTTAGATTAATTCAGTTCCTTCACCTCCTAATAGGCTTCGAGCAATGGATGGCCTTCAGTTAAATTTTTTGATGGTGTAAATGAAACTAAATTTCAGATGTTTTATTAAAAGAAAACAGAACTGCTGACAGCTCACATCTGTTGACAGACACTGTAAAAGAATGCATCTATTTACCCACCCAGGCTAGATTTCAATTGACATAAAACTTCAGGATTATTGTCAACATTTAAAAACCTGACTCAAGCAGAGAGAGAGAGAGAGGTAACCCTTGTCCAAATAGTGACAAACTTGAAGAAAGATTAGAATAAACTCAATGCAATCATTGAACACCGATCGCTGATCAATCCTCTAGCATGAAAAGTGGATCAAACCCTCTTCAAATTATGAGTGTGATTCTGAAATATTAATAGGTGACTGTGTCCTACATCTCCAACTAGCCAGGTGGCTCAGTTTCACAAATGGAATACATCACGGTTATTCCCCTTCTTTCAAGCCCCCGCAAAAGGCCTGAGCAGTCCATGGGAAGCAGAATATCAGGGCAGCAGTGGAGTTTCTCCAACTCATTCAACAGGTTGCCGCTTGTCATTTCTATTCTAAACAAAAGAAGGGGGGAAAAAGCACTAAAGACTGTATGTTACACTCCAAAACACAAGTATACTGAGATGCAACCCAGAGTTAAAAAGTCAAGTGAAGGTCCCTCTCAGTCCTACAAAACCTTTAGAATAAAAGCAGAACTCTGCAAACAGCCAAATGTTAACAGAACAATGTAAAATCTATTTACTACTGGGGCAAAGAGCAAGCAGCTCCCACACTTCCTGACATTTTGGCTGGAGACCCTTCTCTCAGGCAGGCACCAGCGATCTATTATCAACAACATGAGTTGGAGAACTTGCTGGCTTTGACTCTTATAACTGCTCAGAACAGGGCAGTTAGGGTTGGAGCACAATGTGTAGGATAGCGTGATCTGCTCTCCAGCACTGCAAGCTGCTCAATGGTGTACTTAAAAAGAGCATTAAGAGCTACTCTCTTCTTGCCTTTTATATGAGGCATGAAAGGGTGGCATTATCAGGTGGTAGCACTGGACAGGCTCAGGAACACAGGTGCTGTCACACAGCACAAGGCAGAACATTATGTTTGGGGCCTGTTTATTTTTTCTGCAGGTACTTTCCTGCAATTATATACACATTTCAGCACAATATACAAACAGCGAATCATTCCTCATTTACAAAAGGATAAAAGGCATTTGATCGCTATCTCCATATACTAATTAGACCCTATTCAATAAACAGCATGGGCACTTCTGTGATTTTTGCTTAAACTGAATTCAAGCCTAACCTGTGTAGGCACTTTATAATATGCTGCTGAGTACTTAGCTGTATCTTTAGGCAGCCAGGTTCAATTTTTTCATGCCACTGCACTAAGCATCACAAGGTCTAAAGGATTTGAACAGCTAAATCCTGCTTTCACAAGCGACTAGGCAGCTCGAAGCCCAAGTAGCAGAAGGCATTGAACAGACCTTAAAGTCTAAATCACATAGGCACAGACATTAAAATATACTTAACTCCTCAAATGCAAATGGGTACCTAGCAAAATGTTCAAAAAGCAACTATAGTCCAATTTCCACTTTCAAAGGATGTTTTTGAAGATACAGCTATGTGGTTTTGGCCCCATGTCACTTAATTACATGACTTAGATTCCTAAATCAGCTAGAAGCTTTCACAAATGTTTCCTTTTTCCTCTGTAAAATACAATTTACAATTGTCTTTGGGAAGGATGTTTCTAACATAACAGATGTCACTTATTTAAACTTTTAATGTATTATATCTTTACATGGTTGCATACAGCTATATCTAGGTAGCAACAAACTTCCCTTTATCAGAGATTTTGGTGTGATATTTTTATATGCTTTTGCATTTCAATTTGGTCTCTAAAACAATAATAGTCAAATTATTTTCAGTATTCTCTTTGAATCCTCGCAAAAGGAAAATAAATCTCATTCAAAGCAAAATAGTTTTTATTGTCCATTGATCTGTATAACCAAAACCTACAGCAACTAATTTCCCAGATTAAACTAATAAATTAAGATTGCCTCACTAGAATCCTGGCTATTGCAAAAACAGGCACTAAGGAAAAGAGATTTACTGAGGTGAAAAAAAACTCCATCTTAGCTACATTTTCATAGCTCCTTTGGTCAGAACGAGCTGACAGTTATCAGAATCCAACATAAAGATATATGATGTTTAGAAATGGCATCTAAGTTACTATTCCAAAGAATGAGCAGAGTAAGTGTATTATCAATCCTGGGTTCTTAGGCCAACTTAATTGCTGTCAGTAAATCAGTAATTATTTATGTAGTTTCTTTACAGTGAGTAACTAAAGGATTGAAATTATTTATCTCACAGTTGCTCTGCAGAGTAAATTCAATAATTATTTTTTGCTAAAATGTAGTGTACAAGGGTACATTTACTTGGGGAGCTTCTGTTGTCATAAAGTGCACTATGGTACATTGTATTCTATGTTCAGCACAATATTTTGAGTAGAAGTGTGAATTACCAATCAGCCCCTGCTAATATGAATTCATCTCCTCTTTGCATGAACTGGGCAGAACATATATATATATATATATATATATAAAGCTGTTCATATTTAGTATATTGCAAAGGAGTAGGGATAGGTTTCATTTTAAATTAGAAAGAAAATTAAGCATTAATTTGAGAGGTCAGAAAGTGACTTGGATTTATTTGCCAATCAGAAAATCTTGGCAAACTTTCTGACTTAATACTACCATGCTCCAGCATCATTTGGCTAAAGTCTGCTGCAGCCAGCCCAAGTGCTCCCCTTCACTTTGCATTTGCAGGAGAGCTGAGGTCCAGCATCATGCTATGTCCCCCCAAGAAATTTTGTATACAGCAAAACCTGGTTTACAGCGTTCACTGCAGCAGTCACTATCACCTGCTTCTGGGGTTGCAACATCTTGTCCAACGTTGGAGCCAGTTCCTACTGAGACGGGTGGATTTTCTATCTCTATTTAGTTGCCACCAGCAGCAGCCAGAACAAAATTGAAGAATCTGTTCATCTGACAATCTTACCATATACAGGATTAAATTCATAGCTCTTGAATAGTATCAAGAATGAATTGTTGGTACTATTCAGAAGTTCTCAGGCTAGGAATATCCATGCAAGTCAGAGTATCAAAAATAATGGGAAGTTCAGCAGGATTCAATACATATATTTTTAATGTTGTAACACTAAACCCAATTTCTACACTTATTAATTTGAGCAGATATAAAAAACAAGGAAAATTGCAGACTGGCAAAAGCTGAAGGTGATGAAAATTGGATGGGTTTTTTGGACAGATGAATTAAATAAAGAGACTATAACAAGAACCTGTAACAAGAATCTACAACAATTCAGCCAGCCAAGATGACCACTTTTTTGCAATCCCAATTTTGAAGCTATTTCATAGAAAAGAAAATCACATCAGAAACTTGAACGTGTTCAAATCGCTCTCATTGCCAAAGGAGGTCAAAATAGCTGTACTGTTATTGCTTACCCACCTGGATGTCCTCAGATCCAGATGTATTATGGAGAAAGGCATGGCTGTGCTATAGGTATGTGTAACAGAACTGTTGACCTGATCCTATCTTGCTCTTTTGTTAAAAAAATAACATTTTCTAATTACAAAAGAACAGCCTGGAGACTATATAAACATTAAGCACATGAAAATCCATAATGATGCTAAATGGAATGCCCAGAATAATATGTAAATTTCCAGTAATAAAGACTTTACAAGAATAGTGAACACCTATGAATAAATGGCTGTACGAAGGATAACATGCTAGAGGCTTTGAAGATACGGACAAGCCTTCTTACTAGCTCTAAGACTGCAGCAGTGATTTTCAACAGCTGAGAACAGTCCTTCGAAAACCTCTACAAGCTTTAAGTTAAAGAGACTCCCTCTTGTCCTTCTTTTCAAACACGCATTTTAGTCCAGTAAAAAGAGGCCAGGAACTCCTGAGGAGAGTCTGCCAGAACCCAGAATTGCTGCAGGAACTAAGGCCTGCCATTTGCTTCAATTTTGCTACTCATTGCAAAGAAAGTATTAGAAGGCATTAGTTATGCTCTGCAATCATGGAAGCTATTTTCCAGCCAGGATTTAGGAAACCAGCAGCATCTTGCAGAAGCCAAGCTGGCATGGCTCTTGGGAAGGCTTCCTGAAGGCCATCTACATGGAAAGGCGAGGGAAGGAATCTGCAGAATATCATCTGGATCTGATTAAGGAATTTAGATGTGGCAATAAATGAATAATAACCACTACAGAACATAGTAAATGAATAATTCTGCTCTGTAGAAAATCCTCCGTGTGTCTGTTAAACATTTAAACACTATGTACTTTTCATTTACATTTAAATTAAACTGGAGTCATTCAGTTCTGAGGCAAACATCCATGCAAGTTGTTGAAAGAGTCTACAGTACTTCCAAATGCAAGATAATAATAGTATTGTCTTGCAGAAGTACTACATGTTCCTGGAAATGGCAACCGACTGTGATTTCTTTAGTGATCTAATTGGTATGCCATTGCCTCTATTATTTCATTTTGCTCAGTATGAGCATAACCAGATGCTGGGTTTCCAGAACAGAAAAATGATGCATTAGATCTGAATTAAAAGTGCATTAAAAGTGAAGGGTTGGAACCATGATAAAACCAATTCCCCCAGGAATGGGTGAGAGCTCAGACCAGAGAAATTAAAGAAAAGTTAAATGATACATGTAAAATTGTTGTCCTTGAGATAGTGTACAAGGTTTGGGAACCATACCACAGTCCAGTCAAAACTGAGTTGGATTTAAGATTCACTACAAACTGGAAACTCAAAAGAGGTTAAAGATGGGGGGGGGGGGAATCTTCGTTATGTTCAAGGCAACAAGGTCCATTTTCACAGAAAATAAAGCTCCCGAATGGCTATACATTGAGAATAATTGGTGTCACACAGAAAGGTTCTCAAATACAACCAAAGATTGAGCCTACTCACAGAAATACATTTGGTACTAACTGGGAGTTAAGCAGGAACTGAACCCCTGGATCTGTTACTGTCCGTATCCTGCTACGAACATGTCCACTCTTCCAAGACAGGTTACTTCAGTTAACTACTAGCGTGGTTCCTGGACCCTTGCGAGGTCACCAATAAGTGCCATGAACTTCTGGAAATTTCCTACTTCAATTTTTATTTCAATGCTTACATGTGCATTCACTTCGTGGTTTCATTAGTTCAAAGAAACAGGGGTCCTTCCAAAGTATGTACATAACATCAATGTCTATCGGCAATTCTGAGTAGAAGCTATAACCCGAGGGCTGTGGGGCCAGGAGGGACACGTTGCTTCTCTGTTATCAGCTGGCCCTAAACAAACCTGTTGCCTTTCAGCTACCAGATAGCAAGAGAAACTGCTCTGTGAACATGTATAGCACCCAGTCCATATTTCACACACGTTCAGCTTCAGGACTGTAGCTAAATTCAGAGTCATAGCTAAATTCAGAAAGCAGAGCAAGAGGGAAGAGGAAAATGTATACAATTACATGTTATTTTAATAAGCATCTGTGGCCATAAATCTCATCAAAATAATTATAAATACTGGTGAATATGCATAGCAGAAAACAGAATGATCAAATGCAAAGAATGATGCCATATCCTACCTGCTGCTGAGAGCAAAGGGCTGCAGACAAACTGCCTGCTGTGATCACCAGGTCTGCTTTTACCTTATGACTCAAGGTCTTAAGCTGCACTGAAGCATCTCACATTAGCTCAGGCTATGTAGTTAACTAATTTAACTGACATTTTATTTTAATTTCTTTGCTACAAGATCAGCTTCTATTGTTCCTCTGTGCCATCTGCAAGAAAAAATGTTATCTTGTCTTAATATTTGTAACAAGCCCATTCCTGGTATAAATTCTGGCAAGATTTCAGAACTTTACAGAAGGCCAGAACAACCCTTATGGCCAAGTTAAATCTCACTTAAACTTGGTGAAGTTTTGAATTGGATTTAACTGTGGCACAGGCAGTCTGCTACACCCTCTGTTCAGAGCAGACCTACATTGCATGGGATTCTATGCTGATGCCCAAATATTTCCTGTCTTATAGAATGGATCAATTTTCATAAGGTTTAGACTCTCTCATCATAAACTTTAAAAAAGGTGGTTCTGGGAGAAGCATAACAATTCTGGCTGCTCAGTTACTCTGTAATCACATATAACACAGGATAAATACCTAATGAGGTTATGCAGATACAGGGAAACTGGCAGGGCACTGATCTGATTATTAGCTGGCTGCTGTAATCCTTGCAATGTAATCAAAAGTGAGAACTGCTGCAGATCAGTTGCTAAGGCACCCATTTTATGTAATGGTGGTGGTGGGCTCCTGTCATGTTTTTGGATAGATTTTCTAATAGGAATTTCTAGTCATTCAAGGCAAGGGTCTGATTTGTTGACTGTTGCGATCCTTGAATGTTGGAACAGCTCATCATCATCTTTCAAGCCCCATGTCCCTCACGTAGCAGTGGTACTCCTCAGCTTGAATTACAGCATATTCACCTAGAAGAGATCTCCTGGGCTGTTCCCAGTGCCCTTGCAAACCAATGTATTTATCACGAGGTAATTTATTTAATTACTTTCTTTTATTTTTTGCTTCTTCCCACCCCAGTCAGCCAGTGAACTGAACTTGTTCACAACGAAAGCAGTGTTTGTGGATTATCTGTAAAGTTTAAACCAATGTATCAAAAGAGGTGACAAAAGCTATATGGACAGGCTAGTATCAGTGTAACCGGATTATTTTAAATATTAAACCTTTTCCTATCCAGTGTAAGCAAGCCCAGAGATCGCCTCTTCACAGGGAACTAAGTGGCTAACAAGCCCATTGAACTGTCTGAACTCTGCCCGTCTGACTGCACACGAAAGCTGCTCCAGTGCAATTTTCTCACCAGCTTTTAGGTAACAGTCGTGAACATACACAGAAGATATAGCCATGCTAACTCTTCAATGAAATCGTCTCTCTTGCTTGGGGACTTACCCGCAGGTGAACACGCATTTCTCTAAGAGAAATCTACAGGTTTTATGAAAATTTTTATTCAAGTCACATAAGGCAGAATGATCTGAGCAAGAAATAAAATCTGACGGTAAGTGAAGACTTGCAATGTGCTAGATCACGCAAATTGCTTAAACTACTATGATTAGCAAATAAATCTATACACAATTCAAAGTATACTTTCAAACAATTCACCAAGGGCTATAATCACACACCGAGGTACTCAGTAAGTTCCGGTGTGATACGTTCAGAGCTTTCTACAAAGGACATTATCATGTTATCTAAGCCGTATTCTTTTAGTTATCAGTCCGAAAGCTCTTTTCCTTCCAAATCTAATTCTCACAGTTGTAAGGGTTCACCTCTGTCTCTCCATCTGCAGTTATAGTGTATTTTATTTGTATTAAATGTATTTTGTTTGATCAATATCAAGAAACACACTTTTCTATGTACAGCAAAACAGGAAAGAGTTATTCCCAGCTATATTATTTCCAAATGCAAAGCATCAAACCCATTCATTTTGTGTCTCTGATTTTATGATAAGCTAAATCTATGTATTTCTTCATCTAAAAAATAACTAGCCTATTTGCACATGTAGGTACCTATGCAACCAAATGCATATTTTAGCCTAAATAATCAGGAAGTCATCACATCTTCAGGCATGTCAGGGAAGAGTTTGTGAACAGGTAAGAGCAGGACTTATCCACAAGATCCCGGAAAATCAGTAGGATAAAAAACTTGCACAATACATAAACATCAATGCTACCTCTAAATTGTCTGAAAGTCTAGTGCATAATACCGCCACAGTATAGAGAATTAAGCTGATTTGAGCCCTGGCCCATTTTCCTGATGGAGGCAGTTGGCCATACCTGTTCAAGGAGAACACTTGGCATAGCATATCATATTGACACATACAAAGAAGCCATTTAACCTTGGCCTATGACTTTCACATGTGAATCTAAAGAGCAGAATTGTTTCTGATCACATTTCAGGCACTTGATGAAATCAACAGTATTTCTTCCTTACAGATCCTCAAAAAAAAGAAAACCTCATGATATCTTACAGGACACCCATGAAGAAGTGATAAAAGGTTCAATCTAAATGACATTTTCTCGTCAGATGTTAGTGATAACATTTTGATGGAGGAGAGGCAAAGGATATAGAGGACAGGGAAGATGCATAGCTAGATGTTGCATGAAGGAAGGAAGGGGCTCACCAGAACTGTGGACATATATTTGGCAGCAAACCCAGTTCTCTGCAAGCTAATACCGTGATGAAAAGCATTATACTAAACACTCAGCATTGCATTATAATTTAAGTAACAAAATTTTATTTCTACAAGTTGTCTGATACGGAAAAAAGAAGTTTGTTATCTCTAAAATATGAGCTTTGTCCAAGACAAATCTGCTGAAGGAAAAAAAACAATTTTCTGATGGGCAAAAAGACATTGTGTTTATGTTTCAGATCTGGCAATTTGGTTCTCTGACCTTCAATTATCCATAATGCTCCCCCCACCCTTCAGGATAAATGGAAGCTTTTGATTTTACAAAGATTTATTTTTATACTCAGTCTCCAGTCAAGAAAGGCACCTGTAGCCCCGACAAACATCCCCAGGCCTCACTAATCAGTGCTTTTGTTTTCTTTACAGCAAATTTAATACTAAGGTTGAAGGGAGAGTCACAGAGACTGATGACCTCCGTTTAATGACAAATAGGAACAACATTGGGAGTATCAGCAGAGGCTGCTCCTCACTGATTAAACAACATGCTCTAAGCCCAGCTGAAATAGCTCATTTGTAAGGGTGAGAGGTGAATTCAGCTTTCACGTCCATTTAGTCTTTGATATGTCTACCTAGCCTAAAAGCACAGGCTCCAATTAGTGACATCAATCATCTATCCCACTACTATTATTTCACAACAACCCCCTCATTTTTGATAAACCACAGAGCAGTCCTAGCTGATAGCAAATAGATTGTCCTTTTCACATCCGGAGTATGACTTCAAAATAGTATTTGTTGTAGGCAAGAAATATTTTTGACAGATATATCTGATAAATGATCTGGGGGAAAAAAAAAAATTAACTGTTGAGAATAAAGTGCTGAACCTATTAAATAAAATGGGCTTTGATGGATACAATCATTATATACGAAACAAAGGTGCATAATGAGAAATGAAGAACAGAGAGAACACTAATGGATAAAGCTGAAAGACTGCTGTAACTATAGATCCTAAAGAACTGGGTGGCTTTTCTTTATCAATATGTTTTTGAACAATTCTGGAGAGAATAGCACTGAAGATTAAAAAAACCCCATACATATTGCTCAGATGTTTTTTTAAAATCTATCACTCAACTTGGACCACAGGCATTTGTGTTTATTAAGGCCACTTTTACTGTGCAGTATCTTTTCCGTTTTCTTCCCTTTCCTTCACTCCAAAATACAATAAAAGGTATCTGGAACATATGTTATCCAATGAGATACATCGTTTATATTCACTGATAAATTCTACATAATTTTATCATACTCCAATGTTATTTCCATTAAGTTAAAAATTTGCAAGACAAAGCCCTTAGTTCACAATCAATCTGATTTGCACCGGAGAAAACCCCGAATAACTTACATCACAACAAAACATAGATCAATCTGAAAAATATGTTATTCAGTGAAAATGTAATTTTTTTTTTACTTGGGAAATCAGTACACAATAAGCATAGCAGTTACCCCACAGCCCTTGCTGTCTGAACACAAAAATATGCAGAGTGCACAGTAAGAGAGCCCCTACTGGAAGTTAATGAGTTTACTTGTTACTATAAATTCATGCCGCCACATTTTTTTGTAGGCCAGCCAGGAGAAACGCTTCATGATATGGGCTTATAATAAAATGCCCTGGTGTGTATTACTGAAAACCTAAGACAACTGTGCAGATTATCTAAAGAACTAAGCACAATGTGTTTTTCAAAAGCAGTGGGATGTGTTCTCTCCAGATCTTCTAGTATATTCCAAAATGCTCCTCTGAACTCTTTAATTTCGAGACAAGTGGTTAGACTGGCTGAGAAACGACATGCCTCTCCATCCCCTTCCCCACTGTCACCTACATGCAGGGATGTGTCTGCCAGCACATTTGTCTCAGGGACAAAGCTCCTCTGCTCAATGAAGGGGTTAGGATCTCTCCTTTTCCACTAAAACCAAAATGCCTTATCTCCCAGGATTTTATCGATCTTACTTTTCAAATACTGCAGCCACACGTAAAATATCTTGACATAATCTAAATGCAAACCCCTTTGGTTTTCTTGTTGTACTTCTTTGATAACTACAAATGTTAGTATGGTGCACTTCACTCTCTTTCATAAGCTCCTAGAGTATAATACCAAACTCTAATGAAACTCCGAAAAACAGTTGTCAGGCCTCAAAAAGGGAAACCTTGCTGGACCTTGGCTGAAAGTCTGGCATCAGGCTGCTACAAGATACTACCGGGAATGCCAGATGATGTCCCTCCTGCCTACTCAGTCTTAACCTTCAGGACTCCTGCACAGTGTTGAATCTGCTCTCCTCCCTTAACGACAGAAGAGCTCATAATCATGTTAGAAAGTGAGGGCTGACGAAGCCCATTATAAAGCACAGACCACCATTCACTGCTGCACATCATCTCTTGGTAACTAATGCAAATGAGTCCCCAAAGGTGTATTTACTGAACCAGACAGCTGTACAGGAAAAGAAATGGCAGCTTATAGCTTCTGCCCGTAGGTGATGGTAAGAATGAGTTGCTTTTCATAATTACAGTAGTGCAGATTTTAAAGAGACGAGAAGAAAAATGGTTCTTTGCTAAGGTTTAAAAACAGAAATTTTAAACCCTTTCCCATCATGAGGCTTGGCAATAAGCCAGACTAATGAGAAGTGGTACCTAACTCATCTGTAATGCCAGTCTGTATCAATGGCATTTCTTTAAAACACAGAGGGTCATCAAAATGTAGTTCACCAAATTAATGTAATTAAAAAAATGGCAAAATATTATAACCCATTAAGCACAAAGTAATCAGGACTGGGTGCCTGTAACACAGCTCTGTTGCAGCGTAAATGGCACGCAAACAGCATGGTGTCATGCAGCCCTGTGTTATAAGACTTGGTGAACCTCAAAGCAAAGTCTTCGCTTGAGCTATTTTCCATCCCCAAAACACAATGTAAGGAGGTACACGGGGAAGAAAGCCTTTGCTCTTTGTGTATCCACCATCTCTACTTGCTCTGTGTCTTGAGCTTAGTGGACTAAATTCTCTGTGCATGACTTCCAGCATTGCAGCTTCACTGCCTGGTGTAGATAAGATGCAGCTGTTAGCTCTCTTACGTTTACTAAGTTTCTAAGGGTGGAAATGTCATGCCTTGCTGGAAATAAACTTGGCGACATTAATCTTAGTGAAATATATATGGACTGAAAACTAAAGAGTTGCATATGTCTTTGCTTTATAAATTATATTCGTGTGTCTTTCAAAAGTGCTTTTCATCTTCTTGGCCTCCAAAGTGTTTTAATGACGACTGATTGTGACTGTGATTGGATGAAGCATTTAAACTAATGCTTAGCTTTTAGCACATTTCAGCTCACCTTAAGTCAGCACAGCCATTTAGGACACGGTTAATGTTCGCTGAGGTTGATGCCTTGCTGGATTAGACTTAAAAACTTCAGTGCTTGAGATCATTTGACCGCTGCTAAGATGCTGAGCATAATAAAGAGGGTGTGGGAAAAGAATGGAGACTGGATGATGCACAGAACTGGCTAATGCTCTGCAAGTGTTTCTCAGCTGGGGGTTTACTGGACTTTTTCCTTATGAGTTTTCTACACAGATTTCCACTTCTCTGATCCTATTCCTTGCAAGCACTTAGCAAGATGAATAGCTTAATGCCTGGCCTCTAACATGTCTGTGTCAAACAGTTTAGAAAGCTTCTAGACTTGTACAGTTTAGAAGTAAAAACACCCCCATGTAACCAATATGCAATGTCTAAGCTAATTTTGAGAGAAAAAAATCAAAAAACTATTATTTGACATAAGTATTTAATGTCCTTAACACCACAGTGTTTCAGCATTTACTTGCCTTTTTTACTTTTCTCTTCAAGTCTTTGCTTCAGCAAATGCTAGAAACCAGCTGCGGATCATGATTACATCAAATTATTTTACTGAGTAAACACTGGGTCATTTCCAAAAACGTCAACAGAAATTTTTCACATTTCTTTTAGGGAGTACCAGGCTGATTCTAAAGCAATTATAGTCATGACAATGATGCTCCAACTGTATCTCATATTTTTCTTTATATTTTTAGCAGCAGTTTGATGAAAAAGTCTGAAAAATCCCCCAGGCAACTTCAAATACTCCTCTTCTGACCTTATTTTGCCAAACTTAATTAAAAACAGAAAGCAAACTGTTACTTATTTCCATACTGCTTTTTGTTCTTGTCATGTACTAACTTAAAGACAAAAGGAAGCTGATGCTTTAGCAGTCGTAAATCTGAACTCACATCATCAACAAGTGCTTCAAAGTCTAGCAGCTATTTGAGAGCAGATTCAGAATAAGTGATAAAGGCTGTGTGTCATTTGCATTATAACAGCAAGTTTGTCTACTGATTTTTAATGTATTTTGTGGAGATTCATCCTCTGAACAACCTCTGTAACTAGTTTTCCTCTTCTTTTCCCCAGTTGTTTCCATTCAGATCTCTTGCAATTCTCCTGACTTCCCTAGCAGAAGAAACCCAGGCTTTTAAGCTATAGGATGGTAATTTTGGAAGTCCCAGTCTCTGAACATAGCAGGTGGGAAATAATTTTTGAGTGCGTGAGTGAAAAGTATTGCTCATGAAAACTATGGGGGAAACCCCGAGGAAACCTGAAGATGTTTTTGAATGGGAGTTTTTGCTGATGGACGTCTCCAAGACAGATGTCTGAATTTGGCACACTGAGCTATACAGATGGCAGGCAAGAGCCCTCAGGCACAAGGAATTGTTTCTTGGCTAATGCAATGCTGGACATAGAATTGTACCCTTATTCATAACGTAAGTAATGTCTTCTAAAAACAGGCAGAGGAAACCAGATCTGCTTACTGTGGGAGTAATTGGTATGCATTATAAAGAAAAAAAACACGTTTAAAATATAATTTCAGCTATCCTATAGTTCTTGCCTCGAGGGAAGAAAATTCTAAGACTCACATCCCTTACTTTGAGGAATGCTTCATTTTGGTTTCAAAATTTTGCAGCCCACATTAATCTGGTGGGGTCTCAGTTTTACTGCTAAAATGTAGTTACACCAGAAATAGCCAGGGAACTGCATTTTGTATGTTCCAGCAGAAAGAGCGGATGGGACTTTTCCTTAAGTTTAATTTCTCATATTTTCAGGTTTTGATTCAGCTTTATAGGCATTTAATTTTGATTCTTGTTTAATCCGTTTAATTAGTACTTTCCATTCTTTCCATCCTTTTGAACATATCTTAAACTTTAGAAAAAGTGCCAAAGTCCAGTTTTATGCATTATGACCTTGGCTACTTTGAAGCTTTCAGCTCTTGTGGACATACCTTGGTACATTATCATAAAAAATTCATACAGGGAAGACAGTTGAAATTTTGTTTTTGCAGTTACTGGTATATGACTGACACAATGCCATCATATGCAACACCTTCGGCAAAGGAAAAAGGACAGAAAAAGCCTAATAATTACAAACGCAAGTAAGATAAATTGATAAAGGTATTCTGTCCTTGTACATTCAAAACACCTTTCTTACTATTGCTCAGTATTTGGCAAGCAGAGTGTACACTTGGCTGAGTTTTCGCCACAGAGTATTGCATTTTCATATAATTTTTTTCAAGAATTTCTCTAACAATATGTTTGAATTATGATGGAGTAGGAATTTAAACTGCAAAAGGGAACCCATGAAGAAGCCCATGACAACACTCCTTTTGGGATGATGACCACTTTATTCTGCTTGAGCTGAGTCCACTTCTGAAACAGGGCATGGAAGCACATACCTGAATTTAAATACCTGCCATGCAGAAACCAGAATCTGAATTTGTGGCTGAGATTCCCCTTACAGTCAAGGAAAAGAAACCAGCGTTTGTTATCTCAGCCTCACAAGGACATCTGAGGTGTGCCAGGGGAATCACGCACTAGGAATGCCTCTCTCTTGCCACTGACTACTTAGGTGACTAGTTCAGATGCAAACATCTACATTGTCACACATTTATAATTAGATGACATGAAGCCTACCAGGGAGCCTGTAGACAAAATTATTCAGGAACAGCTGTCTCTTGATGAAAAAATGCTAAAGGCAGACAAGCCCTGAGATCTGGGAGTAATTAGAGAAGGAATTGCCCTTGTGCAAAATCTGCTCCAAGTTCTGTATTATTTATATTTATACTCCCACAACACTCTGGGAGTTTTAAGGTACATTCTTGGACATGCAGTACCATAAAAACATCCTCTGATGAAAATACAGAAAATGTTAATGTCTATTATGATTTACGTGACTGCAAGACAGAGAAAAATGCTTGGGACAATGATCATCTTTCTGTAATGGGTTGGAACTGGCCTCTCCTAAACTAATCTTGAGGAGAATAGGAGAATTACTCAAATAATTCCTTTCTAAATGAGGTCCTCTACTATATAATATTTTATTAAAAAAAAAAAAAAACAGGCAAATTTCTCACCTTTATCCATTTGGGACTAAACTCTATTACTTCTTTAGAGACATTCAGAATATAGCTGTCTTTTATGTGAAATCCCTTTCTCACTATGTTGGCAGTTTAAGAGGATCAGAAAAAAGCAACAAATAATTTACTCCCAGTTTAATGCTCCTTTAAATGGCCAGAAAAGAGTTTCAGTGCAAACTCCAGTCAGATCTATTGCTAGTACCTGCAGCGCATGACGAAAGAAGACATAGCTAAGATTAAAAATAATAATCATAAAAATCATCTATGGAAAAGAAACCATCTACAGTTGTTATTCACTGGCTGGCACAGAAAATGCATTCCCTACCTGAGACTAGTAATGAGTCATCTAAGCAACTTGAAATGAAAAGCATATAGAAGGGATATTGGAAAAAAAAAGAATTTAGAATCCAAAAATAAATAAAGAAGATGATTCCAGGCAGGTAAATACTTCAGTAGATTACTGAAAAAGATGGGATTAATATCAATCTTATCTCCAAAGCAGAGAAGTTAAAAGCACATCTGGCAATCTGCTGCTGTTATCAGTATAAAAATCCATGCTAAATGACAGACAGGGATTCAAAACAGACCTTTTTTTTTTTTTTTTCAGATAAAGGGGGTCTGAAAATAAACAATAATAACTCGGTGTGTGAAAACACGGACTGCTAGAGAGGTGAAAATACAAAAAAGAATTCAGGTCTCCATAAAAAATATACCTATATGCAGGCTTCATTTCACGCTCATTTTAGAAATTAAGATTAAGGTGTGGGATGCAGGGTCATAGCAGTCTGGGTGCTTTGAAGAAATATACTGAATTGCATTGTAGGTCAGATTCCTCCAGAGACAAGAGAGAAAGTAATCTTCAAAAACTAAAAAGGGCATATGAGAAATATGGGCTAAAGAAATCACATTAACTAGGCAAAAAAATGTATAGGTAAAAAGAAGAGACTGATGGACAATATTAACATGTACATGCTACAGCCTACATGACAGTGCCAGGGGAGGGAAAGCAATGCTAACGGCTAATTGAATCTAGATGTAGATACAAGCGTGACATATATGTTCTGCAAATTGCAGGAGGAGTAGCCAGAAGATCCTGACTCAACCCACCAGGGAGTGAGGGGATGTCAGTAAATTCCAAGCCTAAATCCAGGTCTAGACCTCCAATATCACAAGCTTCCATCTCATGGCTCAGGGTCCAGGACACTTCTTATGTTGAAGAAAAAAAGAAAAGATACCAATCATAAGAAAATTAATCAAGATAATGAGAATAACTAATAACTAAGACAACAAGAGCTGCCCTTCTGAGACGGCAGAACATTTAGATTCAGAGAAGAGAAGGATACCCAGATGGTGCAACACCAAGGGAAACTGCTCTGTCTAGAAAAAAAGAGGATGAACAATGTGTCAGACAGTGGCTTTTCTAAAGCTATGATTACAACTACATCAGAAAGCAGAATGGTACATGATATGACAGATTTGCTAACACCTATCTACAACAGATCCATTCGAATATGCTAGTTGATGTGATGCTGCAAAGTGACAGCACCCACCCAGTGCAGACTCATGCGATGAGGGGTCCTCTCTGGCACTCCGGTGGGAAGTGGAATGACTGAAGCATTTGCTCAGTGTGGGCAAAGTCCCTTTGCCACAAGCCAAGGTGCTACAGCGTAGACAACTATCAGACACTGCAAGAAGTCTTTGCAGCATCCCACAAGAAGGAATGGTGGCTTCATCCAGCTGTCACGTTAGGAGGGAGCCAAGAGGAAATGAGGGATGAGTGACCAAGAAAGGCAGTGGGCTTCTGCGTCATGAAGCCTTCTGGTGCTGAGTGACAACAGTAGGAAAGATCTGACTTAATCTAACTGAAGACACTGGGCTCAATAAAAGAGTAATAGAGTAAAATTCTATAGCCTGATTTGCAGTGGCTGAGGCCACGGGATCTCAGGCTCCCTTCAGGCCTGAAAATCTATGAGGGAATAAGTTCAGCACAAAGGTGGCAGTGGCAGAGAAAGACTCACATGGAGTGGGTTTAGCCATGAGAATTGATGCTGGAAACCTATTACTTGATGATCTGATGCAGTAAAGTAGTAAAATGGGAAGAGAGGTTGGAAATCATGGGAAGAGACAATGGAGAAAGATCAACCTGCCACGGGCTTTTTATGTAATTCCATTAGATGGGTCAGAAAGGTCTCTAAAAGACAGTTCAGTTCATTTGTCTCAGGCAGAATCAAGAATGGCTGATTTACAAATAAAAAACAGTGGGACAGAAATATTTCTGGGTTTTTTTTTTTTCATCGGTTTCCCATTTTTGCAAGACAATTTTTGAATGAACATTTCTGTTGTAATCAAGTAGATCACTTCATGGGATTAGGACCAAATTTGCAAACCTCTGGATACCTAAAGGTGAACATAGATGTCTAGTTGGGTTTGCAAAAGCTCCTGGGCAAATCAGATAGACAGAATGTCAATGAGGAGTTAAGATGTCTGCTAACACACTCTGGCACTTGGCAAATGTCACTGAGTGCATATCTGAGCTTTCAGGTGCTGAATACTCTGCAAATCTGACCCCTGACAACTACTGGCTACTAAAGCTAGTGATGAGCCAGCAGGAGAGGAAAGCCAAAAATACCATACCCTACAATCTTATATTACACTGTTTGGACTTCACCCACAGCTCTGGACGCTTTATATTATTTTGAGCTATGCGAAATGTACAACTGCTCTGTGTAGCAGTAGTAGCCTGAAATAGCTGAGCAATGCAGCTAAATCTGGTTCATCGTATAAAACTCACAGTGCTGAAGTGAGTAGTATGATGGCCCTGAAGAGTTTTCAGTAATACACACCAAAGCAATTCGACATCTGTAACAGCACATATGATTTTGCAACAGACAAGTGAAGTCTTGGTGGAAAAACAGACAACAGTTGACCGGTGCAACAAACCAGAGCATCTATCCATTTATACATACACTTAAATTATAACTTTATACAATCATTATATTATATATATTGCCATACACATGCACATACATCAGGTAGAAATTATTATGATACCAACTCCATTATGAAGTCCAAATGTTCAGATTAACTTTCTGTACTTAAAAATGTAGTCACAAATGGCACCTCTTAAAAGTTCTGTATTACTATTAATAATCCACATAAATCTGTTTAAACACAGGTATAGCATTTAAACACACAGTATGTGATAGTTCCTAACTGGACCTCCAGCTAAAATCATTAAAAACTGAATAGTTGTACTTTCACTCATAAACTATAACCTCAGAGATATCCTTCTATGTATTAAGATTCTATTATATCTGTACAGAATATGTAAGTCTATCTATGGCATACAGTGGTAACTTATAGCAAATAGGGAAAAAGGGTTGCAAACATCCTAAAATAACAATTTCTGCAGAAGTACTTCTAATCAACTTCAGAATTCATGTACTTGAGGTATCCTTGAGGAATTTAATGTGCTTCTTGTACTAATGATATTTTTTCTGTAAAGTTAATGTAGTAATTTTCACATCATTTTAATGTGTTGCTACTGTTCATTAAAGCAAAGATTAAGCTGCCAGATGATAGCATGCTATTAAGTCTAAAAAAAAATGAAGAAAAGAAATTAACTATTTTGACACTAACTAGGCATAATTAATGGACATCTGAAGTGGGTTTCTGAATAATAGTACACAGCTTGTTGACAGTGGGACCAGAAATTCCACGAGAACAAATGTGCCAAATTGCATCTGAAGCTCGTTAAGAGGTTTTTATAAAATATATGTAAAAATTACGTCATAGAAATTTGAATTTCCAAATCTTGTGTTTGCACCATGATCTATGTATATATATATCAACCGATGTACCTACCAACTGCTAAAGGCTGCTAAGCAATAGGGAGAAGGAAAAAAAAAGTATTTCTAGGTAACCCTTGCCCATCTGAGAAAAGAACAGGGTGAAACTTTTTTCAAAAGACTTTATCGCGTACTTGTAAAAACCAGTGATGCCTACAGCAATGCCTAACAGGCATTTTTTTCAGCTACTATATTTAGAGAAAAAAATTGTGATATGATTGTTCTGCAGCCAGAAGTAAATGTCAAGAGAACTCATTGGGGGGTGGTTGGATTTGGCAGTGCCAGTACTTAAGACAGAAAAGAAACAAGTCCTGATTTCATTTTAGGCCTGAAGTGTCTGTGACACCAGAGAGTGATTGCTCTTTTGTTATTTTTAGTGCAGTAGACAAATGTAGAGACATAGATCATGTAAACAGTTAGTCAGTGCTATGATTTACAATGCAGCTAGGTGTTAATCACACATTTAAATACAAATCCGAAACAAAACTTACAAATTGCTACCAATTCCACTGCTTTTCGCCTGCTTATACTGTATAAATATAGGTAAAAATGCCAACAGTGAAGGTTTTTGTGACTAGCTAACTGTCAGTAGCTAATCAGGAGAAGCCAGGATTTAAGTCGTTACTATCAAATGTATCAAGAGGAAACTGTTATATCTGTCAAGATGACAGACAATTAGCAATGCTATTACACACATGGGTGATTTTGTTGTAGAAATTCATTTAGGTAGGGCATTTCTTTATTTCAAGTTTTGCTACTGAACCTGTACACAAGGGCAAAGAGCCAATGACAGGATGCAAATAATGAGCCTGTATCTTCGAGCAGGGTGCATTAATAGAGGAAATTGTGGAAGATACTTGAAGTCAATGGCCTTACACATCTGCTTACAAATGAATGTATGGGCCTTGGATCTGCATTTTACACCAGCTACTCTATTCCAGCAAAAATCTTCTGCTTTACAGCTGCCTAACTCTGTATCAGCTCGCGTGGCTGGAGTAACGAACAGCACAGATACTATTAATGTATCCAGGTTTTTCAGCTCCACTTCCATGACATAAGATTTTGATATTTCTTTGAAGTACTAAATTCCTTTTACACCTTTTTTTTAACAGCAAAATAATCCATCTCAGACCTATTCATCCTTCTGATTATTCTCCTTGTCAGGTATTTGTACATCTGTGCCTTTTGTAGGAGTACCACATGAAAGAATAAACCTAATAATAGAGAACATTAATAAACACCCTTGCGTGCCTGGCTTTTTCAGCTTCTCTAATCCACACTTTGTTTGGTCTTTTAAGCAAGACACCACACAACACTCACTCACCAGAAACCATTCAATTTAATATCATATAGGTTGGCTTGGAATCGAAGCTTTCCTCAGCTTCTGCCTCCCTTAACTGACTGGAAGTTATTTTTTCTCCCTGTAGGAACTCTCTAAAGAGCTCAATCAAATCCAAGGGCCTCTGCGACACCCCTGAGCCCTGCTGCCCACAGCCCGTTTCAGCAAGGTGCCTGGAGCACACACCTGGCTGCGATCACACACCAGTCCGTACTGTACACAAGGAAAGGCTCACATCTTAAATACTTCACTGACCTCAGTGGCTTAAGAAACATTTAGAGTTGAAAGAAAGATCTTAGAAACCATCTCTAAATCGCAAATATTTTCAAAAGTTTCTGAACCCTTCCAGTGGCACTTTGATTTGGCTGAGTGTAAATGAAACACCACGATTGCATGTTGTGGGTTACCCAGGCTTGCTGGTGGTGGTGGTTAGTCTGGAAACAAGAGCCTTACCCTTGTCCCTCTTTGCAAGCAGCTATTCCCCGCTCTCCCTGCGATGAGCCATGGCTGTCACTGCTGCTCTCTGTAGGATGAAGGAGAGAAGCTCTAACCTGAATTTAAAGCTAATCAGAGGATGAACTTAAAAGGAAGCAAAGAAAAAATCACATTAAACTGGGAAGCAGCCAACATCTCTTCCAAAAACCAAAGGTGAAATCTCAGCCTCACTGAACTTCTTAGCAAAAACTCTCCTTGATTTCAGCAGGATTAAACTCATCATGAATGTCCTTCGTGGCCTATCACTTTTTTTGCCATATGGAATGAGACTTGAAGCTGCATGAGAAGAGAAAGCTCCAGCACACACCTACAGAGACCTGTTTTCCCAGTATACCATATTATGACCATTCCTCTAAGGTTCCTCGGCTTTATTGGTGATTAGTTTGAAAATGTGCTTAGAGAACCTGAAAATAGGCCTCCTGATCTCCAGTTCTCATTGAATTTAATTTCTCCACAAAGTGTTCTTAATGGTTTACAAAAGTGTTCCTCCCTAAAATGACACAGGAGAGGAAATAAATGCATTGGTTCCTGGACTGCAAGGGATCTTGGGGGGGGGGGAGATAAAAGGAAAAAAGTAAAAAGAAAACAACAACACCCCCCTTCCATTAAAAAAAGAGAAATCAGGAAATGTTTCCATGTCTTCTAGCTATAAATTTGATTCAATGGGTCACTAAATGAAAGAAATTATAATTAAAATCAACTTTTTGTGCAAAAAGACGAGATAAAAGAAAGTACAAACCTCTCTGATGCACGAGTTTGTTAATCATCTAGAGAAAACAGATTTCCAAACCACCTCTTGTACCTTATGTGAATAGCAACTTGCTTTCTTTTACGTAATTGAGACACGGCTTTAGACTTATAAAGACTATCTACTCTTCACCAAAGGGACTTTGCTAATTATTAGAAGTATTCAAGCTAGTAATACTAATGAATCCAAATCTGCCTGGCACTGTAATTGCCCCGGGCTATTCGACAACATGCTACAGATGTTTTGTGAGTTACTGGAGGAACCCATTTCTTCCTATGCTCAATGTAATGAAGAGATAGGGCTTTTCTTATTGATCTTTGGAAAAAGAATTTTTAATGAAAACAAAACTCTTATTCCATCCTTTTACAGCCTGGATATGCTTGCCTCTCTAGGAGAGAGAAAATTCTGAATTGATTCAGAAAGGAAGACATTTTTATTGGGAAAGAGACACTTTTACCTATCTTTTAGGACCAATTATTCATACCCAGCTGATTGCTATAGCTTTGGTTTCAAGAGGATGGATTATTACTAAATGATTTATACAGCAGCACAGTTAAAAATGGATACTTACTCTAAATGAAATTGAACAAGAAGGATAGGCCTATATGTCAGCACTACAGGGGATCTGAGATCACTTCCCCATTCTCCCACATACTGATCTGTGCAAGGAATTAAACTGTTCTGTATCTCACTTTGCTGCGGTACACGAAGGGTAACAAGCTTTCTTTTTCCCAGCTATTTTTTTGCTTTTCACGTAAGAACTGTAAATGCTTTTGGATGGTGATATGCGTGTACAGTTCTTAACAGAGCTGGCCCCAGTCTTTGAAAAAATCTTTGCTATGACAGTAATATGCATATATGATGCAATAACTATGCATCATGCAACAAACCTGCATACACTTGGAGAGACCAAGAATACCTTACCAGAAATAAGTTCAGATACAGGTTCTGCAACAATGAAATTCCCTTTGGAAATGATGAGGCGAAAATAGTATTATAGCTATGGTAGCTGATAAGCCTTTTTTGCCAAAAGACAAATGAAAACAGGTATGAGCTTAGTCTCTAGAAATCTCTATTACATTCACTGAGCCATTGAGTCTAAACATTAGAAGTTGATCCCCAGAACATGGGAATACTATGCCTGTATTAATGGTGATTGTTCAAAATTGGTATTTTAATCAGTATGCAATACAGCTGAATTCCAGTTAAGTATCTGTTTGCATCACTTTATTTGGATCAGATGAAAGCCCCCATCACTAATGGGGGATTCTTCCACAGACAAAATGCTTTCCATCAGAAGATGGGAAAAGGAAGCTGTGGTAATATTGACTTACATGGGTACGTGTTAATATTTTACTAGAAACACCACAAACAGAAGTTTTATTTGCATTAAAATAAAGTATTATTAACATCGTATAAAGTTTCATTTTAAAAAAATAAGCAGTACCCTCCTCTGCAAACACAGCAAAAAAAATGTCTCTCAAAGGTGAAGGCTGCAGGAATGAGATGAGAGTCGAAGGAAAAAAAATATTGGTAATTTTGGAGTATGTAACTTCTGGAGTCAGTATTTAATGAATGCACATTACTAGAAATCTAGGGGAAAAGTGGAATTTTGATCAGCTGAGCACGTTGCTCTATGTAATTATGAGTCAGAATCCATCTCCTCCTGTTCAGAAAAATCGTATTATTGAAAATATCATCTAGTGGAAAGTGTGTTAGGGGCTCTTCCCAATAGGTAACTCTCAGTCTCAAGTGAAATCTCCAAATAAATTTCTTTGCAAATTTGCCACATCCTTTCACCAGAAGACTAATAGTTCTGATGGTCTCCCAAGGAATCAGAGGCTTCAGTGCAGTCACACAGTGTCCCTGGTCCCTTCAAGCATACAGACAGCCCTGAATTTAATCACATTAGTAATCCTATACGATTCAGTATACGCAGACGTCTCTGCAGAGTTCGGATCTACATTTTACTCTATTTAATCATACAATCTCAAAACAAAATATCACCTGACAAAACCCTTCCCTCTTCAGGTAAAGGGTGCTTTTTAGTGTTCTTGTTTTAAATGACACTTTTATTTCCTGTCCTCTCTGGATTTACCAAATAATTTTATTTAATTCTTTACACACCACAAGAGCCTGTGGCTCTAGCTCAAACTTTGACACTGACTTTACGAGTTCTTAAGCATAAAGTTCTTTATAAATTGAGTTTCATATCTGGGATGTGAAAATAGATTACTCAATGTTAGCCCATCTTGTGCTGTAAAAATAATTATACCAACAACACTGAGTACAAAACAGCTGTATTAAATGCTCTAATATTCAGAGAAAATAAGGATATTTTAGCAGAACTTACAAACATCTCAAAATATGGCATATTAAAAAAAAATCAAACCACTTTATATCCCTAGTACTTTATACTTATTGGAATTTGTATCTTTTTTTGTTTAACCAGTTGTTGAGTATTGTTAGCTACTTTTCATTACGATGAAACATAAAAATTATAATTAATTCACACCTTTACTGTGTGAAAGATCTGAAGTAAAATAGATCACTATCAGCTGGTATGACAGTGATCTGACTCTTCAGAGAAAGAGGGCCTCAGCAGGATGTTAAGACAGTCCATTACTCGTTTAGGGTAACTAATGTTTTCCTGTTGCTGCTGTAGTATGGACCACAGCAGGCTGAATTATACAGTTCTGCTATGATCTGCAGAGCTGGATTTTTATGCAAGCGTGTGGATGAACCACACTAATTTGTTGATGTCAATTTTCAATGCTAATTTTCGGTCTATAAATGTGGATAAAAGTCTAGCTTCTTTTGGAATATAGTTTGAGATCTATGTTTAAAATGTCATTATGAGTTTGACCCAAATGTAAATGCAAGAATATCCAGATTTACATTGTGGACTTTGAATCAGAGCTTAAAAGAACCACATGACTTGATGATCATCTGTGTAATATGAACAAAAAATCAGCAATAAAAATACAGTCAGTTCACAGAGTGACATCCCAGTTAAACAATTTAAAAAAACATTAAAAAACATACTGATTGAAAGCCAAATGATAGTGTATACATAAACGCCATTACAATGTGTAATAAAAAAGTAGAAAAGAGCTAAATTCGCCTTAACACTTTTCTGTAGCTTTATATGCAGTTTTAGCAGCTAACTGAGCCTGCTGTGATTCTTTTTACATTTAGAAAACTATAAAGTATGTGGTGTGCCTTGTTTCTTCCGCCACATGAATTTGTGGATGAGTTACAATTGCTTGCTACCTTAAAAAGACATTTTATATATAGTGTAAACTCAAACCATACAATGTTTTGCTCTCCTTGAGAAGACTGGGCCACACATAGGAGACAGGATGCTCCCATTGGTATCAACTTGGCCAGAACATGCTTTTAAATGTTGAGGCCCCAGATGCAATTGCCATGGCCAGTGACTTCTGCAGTGGTATGGTGTTGTGTACAGCTCAAGCTTAAAAAACTGAGTGGGTCTCATGGGAAAGCAGTTGGAAAAAAAAACCACCAAAACTGGCAGGAGAGAAATTACAGTTACTGTCTACAGTTGCCAGTCTGATACAAGCTGAACTCTAGACAAGTTGGATCTTGTCACTGAACAACTAGCAATAGCAAAAACTGCATTTGTCAGATGAATGGGATAAGACAAGATTAATGTTTATCTGAAAATTGGGAAGAAATCAGTAGTATTTGTTTTGTTAGCTCAGTCTGTTGTGTTATAATATTTGCATTTTCTCGTGTTTTCATGCATTTGGTTTTCTCCAAGAAAATATTAAATCTGCTGCAGACGTTAAGGCAATGAGAGGCTGAGACATGATAACACTGGAAAGAAGAGTATCTCACCATCTGTCCATTGTGGGCTTGTTCTTACACATCCTGCAGAAGCAGAGGCCAGTTTTGGAGCATGGATACTTTGATCCTGAATTCAAAGTTATCTCTGTCTATGGAAAAAATATCAGATACTCTGCTAAGTGACAGAGTGATCCTGGAGAACATATTCCAAGCAGAAGCCACAAAGAGAGTTTAACTAGGATGTCATTCACTCTGTACTGAGATGGCAGCCAAACCAACTTAGTTTCAAATATCACAATTTAAATGGAGACAAACTCAACCATTATGGGTTCTGTTGTCCAGAAAATACTGGATTCATTTTCTCCCTCATGTAGCACATGCAGCATTTTTTTTTGGGCTGTAAATGACACCCCCATATTACTTTTACGCTACTGCATGGCACTACTATGGACAAACCCATTCAGAGTCAGGGTAATCTGGCTAATCATTGCTTATCTTAAAAATGATTTTCTAAAAGATGAAAATGAAGTGTCCATTATGCCTGAAAAATGATGACACTTTTTCTATGTGATGTTATGTTATTATTATAATTGTCTGCCCACTATTAGCGAACTCTTTCATTTGGATCGTGAAACTATTGGAAACAGCCTTCCAAACTAAGAAAAATGCCTGTGTCCTAATCACACACTACGTCCTGGTATGCACTGTAGATGATGAGTAATGCTCAGCAGACAGCCCCGTCTCCATTCTTTTGCAGCCTTTCAATTTCAGTCAAGTTCTAAACCTAAGATCACACAGGATAAGGAAGGTCTATAGTTGCTAAAATAGCATCAACTTAATTTCGGTCTTTCTCATGCCAGTTTTCTAAAGCAGTTCAAGAGACAATGTTAGCCTTAATTTAAGAGGTCTTCTAAATACTATGGGATGAGTGAGATAGGTCCCATCGCTTTTGTAGCACGTTGATCATGTGATATATACTGCACTGGTACCAGTCCAGTAAAGCCTTTAAGCATATATCTATTTTTAATTTCTGTGTAGGTTTACAGTAAGTCCTTTGCCACGAGGCTGGAAAAAAGGAGGGGAAAAAGCGAAACAGAGACCCACTCCTCTAGATGGACAATTCATTTGTTAGGTAGCAGCGGGCCCATGTAGTAAGTAGATCTAAGTGACAGAAAAGAGGACAACATAGAGACAGAGAAATGCTGCCATTACCATAGCAACAGCAGAATAGCAATTATGTGAAATACCATAGACAGTTAGGAAAAAAAACCAATTACTTATTTTCACCTGGATTCTCATATCCTGTGGCATACTTTCTTTAGCTTTAGATATTACGCATAGTGTCTGAATCTTTCCCTTTCCCCTACCAATTCAATGAGAGAATTCATCAAATGCTTAGTCTCTTGAATCACATAGGGGAAGACAGAGAATAAAAAAGGGGAGGAAAGGAAAGCTACAAATGGGAGGAAAGAATGGGAGACAAGTGAACAAAGACAGGAAAGCTCCTGTTCTCCATCCATGATGGACTTCTGGGGAGAGGACTTACAAGTAGAGAATTTAATGGTCTTCCACCTGCAGCTACTTGAACACAGACGGTTGTGGCATCCATGCAGTGCTATTTTTTTTGCTGTTTGCCTCACAGATAGGCCTTGTTTTCAAAGTCTCTGGTCTAGTTGGAGGGGTTTCAAAATCCATTTTTGTCCACAAAGTGAATTCTCTGTGCAGTTCAGTTGGAGGATGCTATACACCGAGGCTGTGTTCTGCCAGTAGTCCATGCATGGAACCACATGATCATACTTATGCTGTATTTTCTAAGACTAATTGTCTAACTCATCACCGGACATCATCTGCCTCCGCCTCCTGAAGCATCTTTACCTGTTCCTTTTCTGTTGCTTTTTCACAGCACTGGGATGAGGAAGGAGCCTCAAAAATCTCTCATCATACCACCAGATGGCCTGAAGCTAAGTGGTGCTGGGGGCGCTGAGTGAGGACAGCTATCCATAAAAATCAGATTTGGGACAATCTCTTAGGCAGAGAAACAGACAGAAAGCAGGTTGGATAGACAGGATTTCAGTGGAGGCAAAAAAACAAATTTTGAGGACGGTCTGCAAGACAGATAATAGCACATCCAGCGGGATCAGAAAGATGACAATGTAACGATGCTGGTTGCTGTGGGCAGTCCCAGTTCAAACACTGGGCTAAGACTGAAAGGGGGCAAATAATAGCAAGAAATGAGGTAGAAGGACAAGGAAGACATCCTGAGCCTGATCTTCTTCTCACAGCACAATGACAGTATCTTGGAAAATCTCCTGAAGTTAAGAGTAATCACTAGTTATCATGAACCAGCGTCAGGATTGCACTGTCTCCTGCAGGGATTAGTATCTAGAATGTTGTCTTAAATAAGGAATAATGCAGTGAAGGGTACTGTATCTATGCAGCAAGAGCTCCATCTCTTCCTTGCTTTGTATCTCTATGTATGAATAAGAAAAGATTAATTTCTAGCAAAACGTATTTGTGTGGGTAGTAAATGATGAATTGTGGTGGCACATGTTGCTGTAAGGATATAGAACAGAGCTTATGCTCATAAACATTACAGTGCACTGCCCAGAAATGCAAGGACAGGAATGGCACAAGCATGTATTCTGTTTTATTGGGTGCTTTTTCTCATGTTGACATTAGTATTAACATATTCTTGGAGGCAGCCCATGTATTATTGATTACCAATCAAGAAGATTTTTTGGGGTGCACATGCAGACAAAAAAATAACATGCTACTGCAAGGTTTTCAAAGTCCATTTGAGAATAGGTGCAGTGGTACAGAGCTGGAGACTGTCAGTAAGAGATTCCCAGAGTCATCAGAAAAAACAGTATATTACCTGTCCCATGGAGAGCCCTGTGGTGGTACTACCACCACGGGCTGACCTGCTCACTGCAATGTATAAAGAGATGTTTCATGCTCTGCATGGTACATACTTTGACTCATCCCAAACCTAGGAGGAGGACATTTATTTTTGACAATAGAATTAATTCCATGTAACTGATAACACAAAAGGAGTTGAGTTTGTTTCATTCTAGATTGATTCTTTACTTGTTTTAGGCTTTTTATTAGCTTTCCATTTTTCCCAGGGTTGCCAGACTGATTGCACTGGATCTGGCCTTTCACCAAGAGCAAGTCAGGTTAAAACTGTGCTGAACAGGAAAACCAATGCACTGTACTAAGTCATACAGACAGTTGGATAAAGCACCCATTACAGCTCTCTTGGCCAACATTTTACACTGTTGTGATAGTTTTGACAGAATGAGGACATGGAGACATGCAATCCACATTAGCAGGCTGCATTGTACACCCGTGCTCATAAGCATCCCTCTAGAAAAAAAAAAAAATATTAAGCGTGATGACTAAGCATTATCTTTCTGGATTGACATTAGAGGAAAAGTTATGGCCACATATGCCATCAATGACTTAAAATTGTTGAGGATGACAGTTTTCTCTGGCAAAGGCAAGTCGATTTATACTGGAATAAAATAGCTATGAAACAGTCGAATAAAGTGATTTTTGCAATAGTAAATGCCTCAACTTAGCTTCAACCCTTATTTAACAGGAAAGAGCCTTTTATAGGTAGGTAGATTCCAACACATCATCAGAATTGCTGATAACTGCTAGTTTAAGCATGAAAAATGATCTCTGTTATAATTCCATAAATCTTATTCAGTATATCTTATTGTACTAGAACAGGGTTGCAATCACTATTGACAGAACTAGAGGAATGGCACTTTCTGGGTGGAAGTAAAATTGGGAGGGAAATACCCTAACCAAACCATCATCATCTCCAGACAGCATTGTAGCACTGCAGGGTGGGGGGTGGGCAAGAAGTATTTTACTGTCCTGCTGGATTCATTTTTGTCATTCAACCAACGATCTAACAGGCTGACCTACACCTATTACTGTCTTTCCTGGTTAAAGAAAAAAGACTTCCAAGCCTTTGAATAACAACACATGAAATCTGCACTCACTTCAAGTGGAAAATATTACAAACCCTAACCTGTTTAAAACATTCAAACCATTATTATCCACTTCCATCACTCTTTCCTTATTCTGTTCTATTTTTCTTGCCAAAACAAAACCTGTTATATAAGTTTTTATGCCTCATTTTGTATGTTCCTTCAAACACACTTCTATTAATTGGTTTCCCTCTGCCTTCCAAATGTAGCTGGTGCCACTTTTTTTTTTTTTAGCCCGTAACTTTTTGCAGTTTGCTGTTTTTCTGTTTTTAAATTAATTCCTATTTGACATTTCCAGATCATCCATTTGGCTAGCAACAATATGCGTTTTTAAACAACAGCAAGGAAAATAGCCTCTCCCCAGTGAGCAGTGAGGGACAGAGAAGGAAATGCTGCAGCATTTGCAGTGCCCGAGCAGCAGGTTCTACGCGGCTGCAGTCAGGCTCTGTTTCTTCAGACATCCTTTTGAGTCACTGCCAGTCACACAATATTACCAGCTCTTTCCAATTGCAGTACTTGCTTTCAGCCCTTTGGGGTGAACGCCGAATGAACTAAAAAGAATGACATTAATTAACAATAAGTGGACACAGCTGAGGAGCAAGCAGAGCATCACCAATATGCTTATAAATGTTTAGAGTTCAGTCTGTCTTACGTAATTTGAAAAATGGAAAACTTCACTCTGAAATTATATAAGCTCATAAAAAAAGATACAGCTTGTGGTTCAGGCAAGGACCGCTTCTGCCAGAAGTCAGGGGTCCCAAGAAATCTCTTAGAAAATTTATGCTTTGGGCCGACACTGTCAACATGTTCTTTCTCAAATACCCATCCCATTTCTGTGAGGCAGGAGATCAGATGGGTGACTGCAAAGAACATAAAACATTTTGTGTTGACCTCTTTGCACAGCAGTTTGAAACCATACTACTAACAGATAAATGACCTTATGACAAATCCTCCAACTTTGGGAGTAACCCAAGTAACTTTTTGCTGTATGATAACAAGAATGGGAAAAGACATGAAGTCTTTGAGTGGTTTCACATCTTCATAGTGCAAAGTCGTATAATATATTGAGTTACAGGGACAGAAGGATACATCACTGATGTGTCTGTACAGTTTGGAACTGGGACTAATGGAGATAATCCATCCTGAGTCAGCCTGAATCCTGATTTGGGTTTGAGTGTCTCATTTTCAGCAGAGTCCTTATGCAAACACAAGATTATGTTCACTGAAGTGTTAACATGGTCAGCATGAAGGTCTTGCCCTGGCCAGTCACGTGCTGGTAAGCAGCTACATTGCAATGACACAAGTCACCATTTCCTCTCTGCTTGCTTCACTCATTTTTGTAGATATTGCTATGCTTCATGGAGAAGAGTAATGTGCTGCTGGAAGTAGGATGAGTAGTTATCTCCTCCTACCGGGAAAGACACAAGTCTGGACCTGAATGATTAATTTTGGCTCCTCATGAGAGGCTGGGCAAGCTGGATTTCCCAGTGAAATTAAGACTTGTGGTAGCCTCTACCCCCATTAGGCCAGATTTTCAGTACCATTCAAGACCGATGTGAGAATTTTTTATAAATGGAAGAGATTTGGGCATTAAGATTTGAATGCAAACCTACACTAACACTGCAGTTAAGATAACCTTTAACTGTTTTGCTGAACTGAGGCCTCAACAAAAGGTTGTCCCTTTTCTTTGCTAGTCATACTTAAATCTCAAAAGGATTGGTGATCATTCCCTTAGCATCATTAAAATGCACTGGTTTTGTTTACAAATATGTAGATGTTTCTCCTGGGTTTCACCATCTGTCTATTCCTAATTGTTCTAAATAATCATTGTCATCTTTGCTTGGACATTTTCTTTTTTACAGTGCCTACTGATTTCAGTACTTACCATATCCCCTGCTACAGGTGAGAACTGAGAGAAATAAAAATACAGTAGACTGGGAAACACTTAAAGGCTTAATTTTTTATGCCATCAGATTTCTGCTAAGTTCTGAAAAACAAATCGTACCCCTTGGTAACACATCACTGACTCTCAGTGTTAACTGGCTAGAATGGAATGAGGTTGTTAGATGATGGAACGGTTAAACAAGGTTGCTCTGTCATTAGGTATGATGCTATCCGTGACAATCAAACACTTTGCAGAGGCTTCATTCTGCAATCGCAGCAAGTTTT
The DNA here is from genome assembly GCA_013398815.1 of Ibidorhyncha struthersii. Lineage (NCBI taxonomy): Eukaryota > Metazoa > Chordata > Aves > Charadriiformes > Charadriidae > Ibidorhyncha > Ibidorhyncha struthersii. Next base: position 543,353 of record VZSZ01002970.1, on the reverse strand, counting down.
TCAGAACTTGCCAGCCCTCCTCAAGGTGCATGAGATCAGCATCTTGCCCAGCATGAAATCAGAGCTGATGCTGTTGTTTCTCTGCATCAGTTACCACTGCAGCACATCCTTCGCCTCTTCTATTTCAAGGACACCTACTTCCTCTCGCTGGGAATTCACATTAATGAACCCTTTGGTTTTGCTGAGTCCCTCCCTTTACGTTTCCCCAGGGTTGCACGTGAGGTTGAGCACCACAAAGGAAGACCAGCCAAGTGAGTTGTGTTCCCTCTTTGTGGGGAAGCACATGCTCTGCTGTCAAGGTCTCTGTAGTAGTGAAAGCAAGACACAAAGTTTATCGCTATTACTCCTCTGCCTTTTCAAGCCTTTATTTTCTAAGATATTCCATACTTAGTGACTTGCTCTCACATTTATATAACACAAGACCTAATAAAAGACTATCCAGCCAAGATGATAGGGCTTTTTAACTACTGTCTTGTAGAAAAACACTCTGCACAGGAGGTAGCAGTGCTCTCACTATGTAACCCTACTTCATCAAACTGGTATTAAATAATATCTTAGATACTAAACTTCCTGACTTACTGACACCTTTAGTTATTGAATGCTGGGCAGGTTTTTTAAACATCTTTCATCTTTGTACAATCATTTTTTCATCTTCACTATTCTCAAGTACTTTCTCTAGATGATCTCTTCCATCCCTCACTATTTTTCATTTGAGATCTTCCGTCATTTGTTTGAGAGCAAAGCCACCAATATATAAAAGTTGTTGTTCTTTCAAAGTACACTATGAGATATTTTAGTTCTTCTTTATTTGAATATCTTGATTCACAAAACCCAGCCTGATTATTTTATGAGATTCAAAATTCTTTGCAGCCTCCAAACCATCCATTAACAGTTTGTCTCCTTAACCAGCTGTAAAAATGATCTGCAATTTCTATCCATATCTCTTACAATGCCATATTGAGAAAGAACACATGATTAAACTTGATCAAGTTAATTATCTCTGACAATTTAACATAACAGCAAATAATATAAAACCAACAACTAGTGATTAATAAGTATCTGCAAAATATGAGATATTTATCTATGGAGTTTACAGAACTATTTATAATGGAGAGGAAAATCAGCAGAAAAAAAAATTCCAGTGGTACATCAGAAACAATTTCCTAAAATCAAGACCTCTTACTGGAAGAAATCGAGACTCCAAGCTGTTGTATTATGTTTTTCGACTAGGGATCTCAAAGCACTTAAGAAAGGCTGTTATTAGTCTCTGTGCAGAGGAGCAAAGTGACTTGATTGAGGCCAGACTGGCTTCTCATCTTAATATTTCAAAATATATGTATTTTAATAATAAAAATAAGACCATGAGTGAAACCTGAACTCCTTAAAGTCTACTTAAGGAGGCCATGACCCATGGGTAAGTGCCTCATTTTATTTTTAACAGCATTATCTTCTGCAAGACACTTAAATTCACTTAATTCACTTAAACCTGACCTGGACCAATAAATGACTAGTTGTCTAATAAAAACAGTCCTTCTCCTGTATGTACAAAATGCAAAGAAATAGAGTAAAAATATTGAAAAGACACTAAGCCATCCTTCTAGTTTTCTCTAATGCATGTGAGAGGACATTAGAGATGTTTGAATGAGGTTGTCTCAATAGATGATCAATTATGGAACGGTACTCTTAAATAAATAAAGTTAGAGTAAATGTAATATAAAGAATATTCACTATATTAAAAAAAAACCCAAAAAACACAAAACCTAAAAACCCCATCACCCACAAAAAGCCCATTCCTTTAAACAAATGAACATTGACAAAGTGGGGCAGGCTTGGATGGTGATTTCAGTGATTATCAGAATGTGGAGCGAATGACTTATATTGCCAGAAAAATATATTATCACTATATGAATGATAGTATTTTTATTGTAACAGATCCATAATGATAATATTTTATAGACTCCTGATGTAGAAGTCATCTTTTCTACTTGAGATCCCTAGCTGCCCAGCTTTTGCAGCACTTCATGAGATGAAATATAACATCTACCTGGAGCTGCAGATACGAATGTTATGCACAGTGAAGATTTAAGGACAGAAACTCTTTATTCTGTTGAAGACAGCCAACAGATTCCTTACCGCCACAAGGAAAACCAGATCAGTTCCTCTAGTATCAAAGCAAACTTGATCAGAACAGTAAAACAGCTGAAATTTCAAACAGCTCATTTCAGATCTGTTGGGTACGTGGTCAGCAAGTGCTTCCACGCCCACAGGCTGCGGGGAGAGGACAAGAGTCAAGAAGAAAATTAAAAAAAAAAAAAAAAAAGCAGAACCCACAAAGTTGTAATAGAAATACATTTTCATATAATTTAGAACTATAATAAGATTCTAAGTTATGGTCTGTGTAAACATATGGACATTTTTCCAGAGTAAAGAATCAGCTTTCTATTTCATTCATAGGAAGGAATATATATTTGGGCAGCAAATCATTAGGAATAATTAATTTCTATGAACATGCATTGTAATTTGTCTAATTTGGCTTTATAGAGTTAGTCACCGCAAAACAGCACTCAAAACAAATTAAAATGTTCAACTGCAGCTGCAATAGTCATTTTTGGAAAGTACATCATTAAAATGCTCGTAAGGTCAAGGGAATCAGAGACACCTGCATCACAAAGTGAAGCATTAAAGTACCTGGGAGGTTGAGGAAATTACATATACATACCGCCCCACACACAAGTACTGTACCTCTAGATGCTTAGGGACTCAATTTTTCTAAACAGCAACTTCAGCTGCCGTTATAAGTAGTACTGAAGTCAAAAGCAATTTTGATTTTCTTTTCTCAAGTGACATCATGTTGCTCTGGGATAAATCACTTTCAGATGCTTTAAACGTAATTTAAAACATACCACTTACAATAAGGAAAACATTATTGTTTATGAATGTTTTATAATGATATTATGGAAAAATCCATCTTTGCTCAGATGATGGCAAAAAAAAGAAAGATTGAAAAAAGTCTTTCGAGCCATAATACTTGCCAGGTTACTCCCATTAGGTCAGGAGATTGCAATAATCACTTTTCTTTATACCCAGCAGTACAGTTAGGAAGATGATATCAATTTAAAATATCTTTAACAACTCCAAAAATTATTCTAATTGTTTTATTACAATATTAATAATTAAAATTTACTTCCAAAAACAGAGCAAACATAATTTGCATATCTACTAAACCCTGCAGGAGTTGGAAGTATAGACAGAACCAATATGCAAAGAAATTAGACTTAATAAATTTTGTAGCACATTATTCACCTCAGTGGAGATACTACTAGAACAGATTAGTAATTTATGATGGTTTAAATTTATTTCCGGACAATATGATGAAATGGCAGAGGAGGGCAGGCATAGGACAAAGGAAAAGGTTGTGACCTATGCTACCAGCCTGGCTGGGCTCTGGGAGCAGACAAAGAAGGAGGTGGTTTATTTATGTGTATGCTAAACAGGTGGCCCTGGACTGGAGGAGTCCAGAATCCGCCCTGCCAGCCTCTCGGCGGGTCCCCAGGGCCACCCTGCTGCTGGGGGCGAAACCTCCAGAGGCTCAGGCAGGAGCCTGAGGGCTGTGGCTGGGAGAGGACCCTGCCTGAGCTCCTCTTTGTGTCAGGATTTGTCTGGTTTAGCCCCAGACAGGCACACACTGGCCTGAGCTAGCCACGACCGTGGTGACACGTCTGTCACCTGAGAGAACACGCCTAAAACAGAAGGGGAAGGGGATGGAGCTTCAAAACTTCTCCATGCAGTACCACACCACAGGTCTCACCGAGATATCTAGCCACCCTATCCTCCCTGTTCCAACAGCTTTTTCTGAGATTTTTTTTTTTATGAAAGAAGTAAAGAAATGGCGCTATTATCAAGCGAGCTAAGGAAGAACGATGCAAAGTCTGTTGCCTTAAATATCTGAGTTACCTACTTTGTACACTGGTGCTTTGGCATCCCTGGATTCTGGTATTGACCAGTTATTCGGGACACAACATTTGTTTTAACTTGATTTTGTTAGTGTACACACCCAAATGATAAGATTGGGATTTGTTTGCTTTTTTTTTTAAATTAAAAAAAAAAAAAGAAAGAGAACTCAGTTATTTCCCAGAGCACACACATACACTGCTCTAATAGCACAGAGGAATCATGCAGTCTTCATTTATAACCCGATTAAGAAAATAATTTCCCTTTTCTTGTACTTGTATTCCTAAATCGTCATCTGACTCCGAAAATCTCTCTCAAAAAAATCAGTATTTCCCCTCTTCTACTCAAAATTAGAGAAGTATTGGATCTCAATAGAAAAGTCTCATTTTTGAAAGCATTACTAGCGTAAAGGACCATCCGCAAGTGAGATTAAGATTTTAAACATTTTCCTGTGAAAGCAAATTCACTTCATCAGGAGGGAAGCTGCAGCGAAACACAGATTTGCCCCCGAGAAGCAGCACTGCCCCAGGGCAGCTCTGGTGATGATCTGGGGAAAACCCACAAGGTATTTGGTTCCTTTTCCCAATGAAGAGGCGGCCACCAGCCTCCTGCTCTGCCCTTGCCCTGGGACAGGCAGAGGGGATGCACTCGGAGCCTCCCCTCTCCCTCCCCAGGCAGGCTGTAACCAGACAGAGAAGCCAAGGAAACAGGGGGGAAGACAATAAAACATTCGATCATATCACTTCCCAGAATGACAGCTTTGTTTATCCTAACGAAGAGCACCAGTAGCAGTGCCAAGGAGGATAATGGCATAACGCGGTGCCATTTATCCTCAACTTACAGGATGATGCAGGACACTAATTTGATTAAAGAGGCAGCTCTGTACTTTATTGCTCTTGATTTCTTTCTTATTCATGAATCTCTGGATAAATTCAACCTACTTTCCAATATCATCAGAACAACCCCAGGAACATTTGAGAGCTAGAGCAGTCGCGTGATGTAGCAGAGATACAGCTTTAGCAGCCACAGCTGATAGAGACTGAGTATAGACATGCCCTTTAAAGCCTGAAGGGAGGAGAAGCACTGATGTTTCTGTTTATGAAATTAATAGGTCCAAAAAGCATAGCACGCTGAGACATCAGGCTATTAGCAGGAGCCCTGCTGGCAGCCCACTTAGGAAGAAACTACAAAGCTGTGACAGCAGATTAGATTGAAGAGTTGGCATTTTTTTTTGCCTTTTTTTTTTTTTTGATGAAGTATATAGAGAAGTCGGGCAACCTACTTCAGTGATTGCTTCCTCCAAGTCTAAAAATAACACACAACCCTACACTTCTGTGGTCGGTCAACAGCTCAGGCCGAACACCCAGCAGATATAAATGACACAGCTCCCTACCCATGGGGAAAACGTAGGGCCTGACCGTAAACAGCTTGGTGGCAATGGACAGACAGATGGCTACATGGATAAGAGATCATTTAATATTTAGTTCTCCAGTAGACGAGGCTAGAATTGTGAAATTCATATTCTCTTTATGGGACCTGCTGAGGTCTTTCATTTTGAAAATAATTGATCTATTTATTAATAGATTTTTCCACAGTAATTACCAGAATTTGGGGTAACTGCTTTACAGCAAAGTATCAAAAAATAAAATGAATACACATAACTGGTCACCAGATGTCACTGTCTCGTCATTCCAACATGGCCAAAAAAATATAAATCCATCAGCAGAAAACAAAAACAGACATACAAACAAGAGGTAGGAGAAAATCCGGAATATGAAGAGACAGACTCCTTGTTAATCAAATCAGCAGAACTGGAAGAACAAGATGTTGTGGTTTACTTTATAACAGGTTTGTTGACTCTGTTATCATCACTGATTTATTACATTAATTTCCTGGGTGTCTCCCCCTGCCCCCCCATTGCTAGATGTCACTGATGACCTTACAGCTGTAGAAACTTAGGATGATCAGTGACTCTGGAGTGAGCATTCTTCCAGTGAAACCAGACAGCTTTACGGGCAAGATTACAGTCACCAGTTTGACTGGCTTTCTGAGTAGCTCCTTCCATTGTACATTCCAGTTTTGTGAATACATATACCTAGGGTTAGCGGTCTCCCTAACTGATGCTAATACTGAAGGAATTTCAGTAGCTCTTTGTGAAATAACACATCATCATTAAAAATAGTTTCCAGCTTGCACGTTGCTTTACTCCCAGCTGCCACAGGAGGGGGACAGCTATACTATCGCCTGGTGGACAAGCTGTGGTTCACAGCACAGGCCGTTTTGGGCAAGGGCAGAGCTTTCTGGGATTTTAAACGCTACTGCTCTCCATGACAGAAATGCTTTACTGGTAGAATCAAATCCCCAGGAATGTGTCTGAGCTCTCACATATTCTTTGCCCCATTTTGGAAAGTGTTATATAACGTTTTCAAAGGCACAGGGCATAGTATAAGACTATTAGACTTAAATCAGGTAACATGGTCAAATTCACACTAAGTATTTTTAAAATATCTACTCGGGAAGCAGGTTCTTTGGGGAAAGGATATGTTCCTTTGCATTATTTAAGAGCAGCACACACCTCAACCCTTTCCCGCCTGCCCCACAAATTAGATTCATTTTACTTAAGCTAAGAAAATGACTTCCACAAAACTGTTTTTCCTAGTAGGGGGTCTCTTTATGCTAAGTGCTTTAGCAACACAGGGTAAAGACAGTCACTCTGACAAATACCTTGGAATCTGAGCACAAAAGGGAGAAGGAAAGGAGTTTTAATCTTTTTAAAAGAATGAAAAAAATGCAGCATAGAAAGACTAGTGGTCATGTTTCCAAAAGTTTTCATCAATTAACAATTCTTTCCTGTTTCCAATTATTTTAAAGTGCCTGTCCTTTTGCAATTTCACTAAGATCATATTGCAACTCCTCGTTAAAACTGACAAGTTTTAATGGGAATTTCAAGTCCAATAATATGCCATCTACTTTTAATACAGTCTTTTATGATTGCAAATCTCAGAATGATTTAAAGCAAAGCCAAAGATTTAACATCCATTTAGAAATGGGGATTGAGACTTTTGACTGGTTTTGCTACCATGACCTAGAAGGCCAAGGACAGAGCTGGGGATTGAATCCAGTTTTCATGAGTCCCTGGCTCGTGTTCTGCTAAGGTCAAACTTACTGACTAATAATAGCATTATCTTTTGGAATAAGGGTGAAATTTTATGGACTTGGAATGTTCTCATGCATAAAAGTACTCTCTTCTCCCATAAATATTGCGCGTGGCTACAATACAATAAACTGCTGAAGATCTCCACGTAAAAACTGCACCTTACAGCTTAGGATGCCTGTGAGTTATCTAATTACAAATACTTTTTACACTTAAAACCACAAGAGGTATCATACACAGAGAATGAATAATGTAACATCTTTGCATATGTGCTGTCAAAAGGGCAAAACAAAAGCCTCTGAAACTCATCATGATGCACAACAGCATAACCAGCGCTATGAGAGAAACAGCGTACCTCTAAATGAACTAGCAAGTCATGTGTGTTTTCCCCAGTATTACAAGGCATTTGATGGCATTAACAGTCAATCTCTATGAACACCCTTCTCATGCTCCTCGCTTTGCTCCAGAGAAGTTGTTGCTCTAAGGGAAACTTCATACACCTGAAGCGAACCAGAAACTCCACAGCTTGTGCTTGGGAAACCCCAGCTTGGCTTGACATAAGGTCAAGTGCTGTTAAAGCTGCCTGATGTACTACCAAGGACTGCTGCCTTTATCCATTTTCAGCTGCTGCTTTAAAAATTGCTTTGGTTGACTCTTCAGTTGACAGATACTTGTATACATATGTAATTAACTCAGAGACAGGTAGATGGGGATATTGCTTAGCCACCCAGTAAGAGTTTGTCTGCCTTGGGCTTGCTTGCTTTTTTTTCCTTCGCCTCCTTCCAGCTCACTCTATGGCTCCTCATTCCAAAGGAAAAATTGGTGTTGTATCAAAATGAATTTAATAAATTTTTCTACAGTGCTGACATTGCTTATGCTGGATATGTTTAATGTTACCATTACAAATTTTGGACTTGATCATAAGATTATCAGGACAAAAAAGAAAAAAGTCTTCTGCTTATTATTTAAAGTTTTGCCTGAGTAACTATTAGAGCATCAAGGCTACTTTGGAGTTAGGTATTATAATTTTTAGTATAGCTAAAGACTGTTAACATTGTTTCCATAAGTTTTCTTAGTGATGCCTGTGTGAAGTGTTTGTTGACACTAATAAACAGTTGCGAGTTAAGCCTTCTTGCTTAGGACAGGCAATAGTCAAGTACTTTTATAAAGGTACTGCATGTTACTACAATTCAGAGACGTTATGATTGACAGAGCAGAAGACTTTAAAAGCTGAGAAGGAGCCTAGACGGTATATTAATTTGAGTTCTTACTCTGGAACAAAGTAAAAGCTTTCTGGCTTGTAACTCTTACAGAAATGCATGCAATTATTATTTTTTTTCATGACAGTTTTACCTCCATTAAAGCTCTGCAAAATCCACCAATATTTGCCAAATGGAAGAGGCTGAAACGTTAGAGAAAAATGTATAAAGCAATTTGATAAATTATGAGGGAAGAAAAGCAACAAGCTTTTCTGATTATGATTTTACTTTCAGATCTCATAGTAACACCTAGAAATTTCAATCAAGTTACAACAGGCATTGTCCAATAATACAGCGACAGCTCCTGTCCCAAAGAGATCAGTATATTAATATCACTCGCTTCATAAAGTGCAGTAATTACATTAAGCATGAAATTTGGCCTTAATGCAGCCAAGACCTATGCATTGTTCTCCAAAGAATTAAATTCTGTGCTAGTATTTAGTTACACGTTCTCTGTTGAATGCATTTGCAAACTATGGATATTCACAGTGTATCACAAATGTAGTTTCAGACGACCTATCTTATTTACTCCATTTGCTTTTTGTCTGAAAAGTTTATTTAAACAAACTCATTGGGACTGTAAACCTTATTTCCTAGCAGGACCACTCAGAAAACGCCAGTAGCCCCAGGGTCCTTAAAGTGGTCTTGCATAGTCCAGTGCAAGCTTCATTGAAATCTAATTGAAAGAAATTGGAACGAATTAAATGACACAGAATCTTAACTAAAGAACTAAAATGGTTAAAAAAGGGAGCAGCTGAGCAAGGTGTATGATGGTAGAAATGCCCCATTAACCTGTCACTTGGAGTCACACAAAAGAACAATTAAAAAAAAAATTAATGGCAAATGCTTTAGACGAGGCTGACTCTTATCAGTAGGATTTTTAAAAGGCCTTAGTGTTTGACTCCTCACCCACTGTGCCAACAAAAATCTCACCACTGTCAATGGGGATAGATGTGTCCCTGCTGGGGGGTGTCCCATCCCTCCCAAAGGAAAAAAAAAATATATATATACCAGAACCCTGTAGAATCCTCTGCAGAAGATGCATGCACTGGATCCTTTCAAAGTCTGTGGGTATGGGGAAAATACTTAGTCCGTTTGTGGAATAAGCAGTGATGCCAGCCTCAGGTCTCAGGCTGTTCAGGGACCTACACAAAGACCCTTCAGCTTCAGCATCTCCTACTCACCTCTTTGAAAGTTCAGGGAAGTTGCTTATGAGACTATGGGGATTAAGTGGATTGGAGTAGACAGGAAATCATGGCAGCAACCTCTGTTCAGTACAGGATAGTCCTGAGTTCAGCAGGACTTTAAAACTTGCTTGAATGCTTTGCTATCCTGGGTAGAAAGTAAAACACAAGGCAGAAGGGGTAATTCTGCATCAAAAGGTCAAATTCTCCTCTGTCATGAGCACCGTGGCCATGAGTCCTCACCACTGGGGTACTGAGGTTGATCTCAAGAAAAGCTGGGCTCTTTTCCCTTATTCTGATGGAATGGCTGCTGCTGCACCTCCCTGCTCTGGTGGATAGGAACCTGCTTCTAAAGTGCCAGTCTCAAAGTATTAATGTCTTGTCTATACACGTTTATTCTTGTATCACCATTACCCTTCTCTCTCCCTCCATTTTTATTTATATATAGTAATGATCACAGAATCACAGAATAGTCAGGGTTGGAAGGGACCTCTGGAGATCATCTAGTCCACCCCCCCCGCCAGAGCAGGGGCACCTACAACAGGTTGCACAGG
>VZSZ01002970.1:423866-532939 GCA_013398815.1 Ibidorhyncha struthersii | reverse complement strand
ACCTCCCTTGGCCTGCTGGCCACACTCTTTTTGATGCACCCCAGGATGCCATTGGCCCGCTTGGCCGCCAGGGCACATTGCTGGCTCATGGTCATCCTGTTGTCCACCAGGACTCCCAGGTCCCTTTCCACAGAGCTGCTCTCCAGGAGGTCGGCCCCCAACCTGTACTGATGCCTGGGGTTATTCCTCCCCAGATGCAGTACCCTACATTTACCCTTGTTGAATTTCATTAGGTTCCTCTCTGCCCAACTCTCCAGCCTGTCCAGGTCACGCTGTAAAGCAGCACAGTCTTCTGGCGTATCAGCCACTCCTCCCAGTTTAGTGTCATCAGCAAACTTGCTGATGGTACACTCTATCCCTTCGTCCAGATCATCGATGAATATATTGAACAGGACTGGACCCAGTACTGACCCTTGAGGGACACCACTTGTTACTGACCTCCAACTATACTCTGCACCACTAACCACAACCCTCTGAGCTCTATCTGTTAGCCAGTTCAGAACTGGCTAGAACCCTATTCAGGCTTCATTCTCTGAGAATGACTAAGACAGCCCCTAGTTTCCTCCTGTATGATCAACTTTCCATTCTCCTAATTATATTAGTAATCTTTTTTTTGCTCTTTTTCTGATTTTAGCTCATCTTTCTTGAACATAAATGAATAGAATTGCAAAGATATGCCAAAGGAGGCCATATTAACAGTTTGTTCAGTATTGTAGTACCTTCCCTCTTTATCAGGAATTTGTCTCTGTTACATATTAAGTTTTAATGTATGCATCTGCATGATGCTGCGAAGTACCAAGCTCCTTTTAAAGCAGGAAGGTGGAAATTAGTAATTGCAGGAGGATCCAAATGTGGAAACTGGATCCGATGCGCACTATGTTTTCACTTTAACTCTGCTTCTTTCAAAAGAAACTCCCCCTTTAACGAAAAATAAAACATACAAGTAAGGGAAGGGGAGGGGAAGCATGTGAATCCTGGTGTCATTTAAAAGTACTTCTGAAGAACGTGGGCTAAAACGTCATAATGTTTTCTTTAACACCATTAAACATTCCAAGAATTCAATCAACATAGTCATTGCAATTACATAATTAAAACTCAGAACGAAATAGTATAATTGCTGTTTTATTGCCATCATTACATAATGAGTGGTTTTATAGCAATCTCAGCTAACTCCGGATTTGGGTAATTTTAAAAAGTTTTTGATTTCCACAGTACCACTCATGATTTGATCCAGAATGCTTCTAAAAAGAGGAACTTTGTTAAAAATGTTGTTTGAAAGGGGGCTCCTTTTGAAAGTGTTCAATAAAAGCTTAAAAACTCAGAAAGTGTAAAGTGGATTTTTTTTTTTGAGGCATAAACACCCAGCTTCGAGCTGATAAAATAATAGAAATGTTCAGCTCAAAGTGATTTTTTTAATGAAGTCGATAAGCCCCAGAAAATAACAATTTATGGCCAATATATAACTTAAGTTAAATCAGTAGCTCAATCATGGAGTCTCTGCCTCCCACACACCAGATTACGTGCTGTGCATCTCAAGATCCGAAGCATAAAAGGCACAGCCTAAGGAAGAGAAGTTAAAAATAAAATCAAATCTCTGTGTGTTTATTGTGCCTCTCAAATATTGGTTCAGCTTGAGAGGCTTTCTGTCCTACAGTTGCCTCTTCCAGCTACTTAGGAGATGCTCTGCAACTCGGAGTCTTTTCTGCTCCTAGTTTCCCCCTGTCCCTGTGCTACAGCCACCAAGCACTCTGAAGGTGGTAGGGCACTGGAGAGTATACGTCAGGTCTACCTCGTTCCTATTTTGTGGGAGCTGCTATGGGGCCTGTTAATCCCTGCAGTCTTAGGTCTGTTTTGCTCAAGAATAGTATGAAGATCTCTGAGATGAATGGCAGCAATCAAGCAATGCGTACAAATCCTTATGACAGCACCTCTGGGCATCACAACAGAAAAAACAGGCAACCAACTGCCACTTCTTATTAGACCCCATATAATCACAATTGCATAAATATCCCTGTGTTACACAGCAATCAGTCTGCAATCGTTGCTTGCATTGATGAACTAGAGCAAACAAAAGAAATTCTTGTAAGTACACACAACACCAAGCACAAGATCTCATTGCAGACTACAAGTCTGAGAAAGCGGATAAGTTTTGGAGGCGTTAGCTTGCACAGTTTTTATCAGCCCCCACCTTAGGTGGGGTAAAGCTGGCTAAGCTATGTCTACACAAGACGGGTAAATTAGACCTTTAACTTATGAGCAAATGTATTTTTGGATCATCTCTTTCACTATCACTTTCCAAGGAAACATAAGCTGGTTGCATGAAAATCTCACCTATTCTCATTTCATATACTACAGAACATTCTGATGTCAGTGTTTGCTTTTTCCTTGCCAAAGAGAACAAAACTACAGACGTGTAAACCAAAAAGCAGTGTAGATTACAGAACATGTTACTAATGAAAGCTGAACTCTCGAATAATATTTTTAATGTAAGAATACTCAATATTGCAGTACTGAGATTGGCATGAATGATTCAAAATATTTATCAAGTTTGGTGATAACATAATAATAATTAGAAAAAACAGTTACCTATACATACTCTAGTGAGATAATACTAATAAGAAGCGTCACACTTAGGCAATAATGGCAAACAAGTATTGTCCAGGTTAAACAAAGCAAATTCCAGTTTACAGTGTGCAGATACTGGGGAACAGAGGAGTTACCTCTTTAACACCACCTGTGTGTCTAGAAGGTTGCATGTACTCTGTTCTTCCAATAAACCACAAAAGCTTCCTCTAAATATATTTCCAGTGTCACTAAAAGAAAGTTTGTCCTGCAGCAGTGGGTGGTAAATACTTATTTATGACTGTAAGCTAAAGGTACTATCATCTTCAGAGCATGAGACCTTCACAGTTAAAACAAGATGATTAAGGCTAATGAGTCAATTAAGTTTGCACCTGTTATCATGACTAGTGGGTAACATTCTGCACTTTTTGTCCTAGGGAAGTGTATAACAACCCAAGACCAAAACCAGAGTTATTTGGTTTAGAAAAAGATAGTCATCCCTGCATCTCTCAAGCCCTGAATGACATCATAGACAATGTAATATTTAAACAGTTATTTTCTCACCAGTGTTACACCATAATTTTTTTTTTTCCCAAAGTATCATGAATACTTAGACTATGTGTGGAATATCTGAAGTACTTACTGAATTGATAAAGTCATGTTCATGAATTGTTCATGGTTGGCACCACAGGTGTCCAATGAACATTTTCACTGTATTGGCACCCATGCAATTCACCCAGTCCCCAGCCTGCATTTACTAATATAACTACAATTTTAAAATATCAATATCAAAAGATTACATTCTACGGGATTAACTGAATCAATACAACAGTTTTAGTTTGATTCTTATTGAATAAACAACCAATTTCATGGGTAGGGGAAGCCTCAAGTTCTTGCTTCATTCAATCTTTTATTACTTAGAATCACCATATTTGATGGATATTCATTCATGAATGAACTTTTGGCCCTTTGGCAAAGAATAAGATTAATGTGTACCTGCCTCTTGTATTCAAAAGCATCAGTTATTTGCAACTCTGATTTCTAAACACACCCAGAAAAGAGGTCTTAGCAGTTCTTTTATGTAAAGTGTGATTCCAGCCTGCTGAATGACATCATGCAAATGACATCAGGAAGTTTCACATTGAGCCCAAAATGGAATTCTAGTCAAATTTTCCTAATCTCATTGACAGTAACATACGTTAAATCTGGGCTCTCATATTTAAGCTTGGCTTTCACTATCTCACCCATTATAGGCAGTTGCCTTTTGTCTGCAAGTTATTTTAAAAGGGTATTAAAAGAATAAGGCTTTAGATTCATATTTAAAAGACAACACTGCTGATGTAAAGATGTAACCTTTGTATTTCATCTTATGTTTGGTTAAACAGTGCATCAGCCTTCAGAAGAGGCTAGTTCTCCCCATGCCAATGATGCTTACCTACCAAGAGGTCTGACAGACAGACACATTTGTCAATCAACGAACATTTACTTCATTAAGAAGTTTGTCTTTTTCTTACCACATAAGTCTGATATGGAGGCTCCCTGATTTCTTTGCCTTAGACTCTCCCTCTGCATTTATAGTGCATTTCTTTTCAAAAGAAAGTTGGAGGGTGGGAAGAAAAGGGAACCCCAAAACTCAAAGCCAATATACTTCTTGGAAAGACCCCAAATTCTTCAGTTATCTGACTGATTGCATGTTTCGTTTTTTGCATTCTAAGTTATTTGCAATGCCAAATTCATAGCCACTGACAGCAAGATGGAGCTCAGATCCATCCCTAATCCAGCCCACAGGATCAGGCTGAGTTCTGCAGCTAAAGACTGGATACAGGTGAGGCAAAAGCTAAAATATCATGTTCCACATCTGAGCTCCTGACCAAGAGGCTTTTCTCAACTCTGATGGTTCTGAAAACAGATTTAAAAATCTGTGGGGCTTTCATTTAATCCAAGCATGATGTAGTTTAAGTTTAATGACTAAGCTTGGCTGTGAAGAGATGCAGTAGAAGAAAGCAATGAAGAGTAACTGTTGTTCATAACCTGAGTGCTTACTACATAAGGAACAGCTGTAAAGATCTGTACTCTGCATATTTTCCTGTTCCTTTTCTAGACTGTGAACAGTGTCTTAATTTATGCTAAAACAGTCTGGCTGGAACCATTCATTCCTCAGGTCCATAAACATCCACTCCTCCTCTGGATTTGATATTCTGCTTTTTGTTTTCTTTCCTGCCTGCACATGAGGTAGAAACAAAGACTTCTGCATAGTAAGCAGCAAGGGATTTCTGCAGGAAAGTTATCATTCAATGTCGTTATGTGTTCCTATTCAAATGTGAAGAAGTGTGTCTTTCCACAAATCTTCCTACCTTTTCTAGCATTGAATAGCTTACTTTTGAGACAGAGGTACTCTACATAGTGGGAGCTAAAAAGTACATTAGTGAATTCATCTAAGAGAAGTGTGCTGTTAAATAATAATATGTAGACTAATTAATGTAAATGCAATGGTGAGAATACGCTGACATTGTTGAAGTTAATGATCCAGCTGCATTAGCATTTCGATCACTGTAATATCGAGAAAACCAAAGAACTTGGCTTTCCGCATCCTGGAATAGCGTTTTCACTAGGCATCTTGCAGAGACAGTTAAACAGTCTTTCTATACTTCAGTAAAGACCACTGTGTGATTTTTATCATGGCATTTGGGACAACAGTTTAGCTTTACCTGCAGCCATGAACAAAATGTGACACAAAGGTTCTGTTATGCCAGAAATAGCTTCCAAAGCCCTCTGATTCAATGACACAGCTCCCACAGTCCCAGTACTCAGTCCCAGTTTTCCTATTGCTCGCTTCTTTCTTTGTCGGCATGGCTGACCTGCGCTGCTGGTTCTAGAAGATTTTAACATCCTATCTGAAGAGTCAGAGGTAGTAGCTACCTCGTTGAGATAGTGAAGCCAGCACCTGACCCATTTCCACGCCTCATCCCCTCTGATGTACGTGATATCTATGTGCTAGGAAAAAGATTTAAAGAAATACAGAGCTTGCAGCAAAGGTCAGTGGGGTCTAGACGGAACTTATGCTGTTGAATGGTACAAAAGCACCACCTCTTATTATTTCATTCTGCTGCAGCAAATAATCCCAGTGTGGCTGCTCAAATGTTTTAAATACAGGTATATGACAAAAATGGCCTACTTTACAATGGAACTAAATTCAGACTGCATTTTAACTGTGTACAAGTCTGGTAATTTCAATGGAGTATGATTGTTTTACAGGGTTGATGATGGCAGTGTAAGGCAAACGTTTGATATAAACATCTAACTTTCAAAAGCATCTAGGCATCTTCACTTGCAACTAAGAGATGCAATGGCATCTGACAGGATTTTCAAGTGTAGGCATCGAAATCAATAGGAAGTCAACATGTAAAATTTTTAAAGCCTAACAGAAACTTGACGTTTGGAGTCTAAACTCCCAAAGATCTTTGATAACTAACCTACAATAAGCTATGTCCCTGTGACTCTCGATTAAATTTGGGTCACAAGTGCAAAACTCTCCTTGCAAAAAAGGACCTTGACACTCAAAAAGCCTTTGGAGCAATGAAGTGGAGCCAAGAGACACCAAGTCACCAGACAAGGCGCCAGCTCTGGTAGTGACACAACAGACTGGCTGCCTTTATCAGTTTAGACACGGTGCTGAGCAAACTCAGAAGAAACAATTATTAGTTTAGGCCCAGCACCATGTTGACTTCTAGCAATAATTTGGGACAACTGGTATCTCAAACAGGCAGTGTACATAGCATGAGGACACAGCAGCCTGAGATGGTGTTACCTTTAGCATCTCTGCCCTCTCTTCTGCTACTGCACAACACAAACTGTCCATAGGTTCTTTTGAAAGGTTTTTGATCATTCTCTTTTGCTTATGCCACGATTCCCTCACCAATCCACTCTTGATCTTTGGATAGTAGGACAAAAATCTTTACCAAAAGACTTCTTGTGAGAAAAATAAATGTTGCTGCTTAAACATTAGCACCTGTTGCCTTTTTTTACAATTATGCTTTAAGAGAATGAAAACTAAAAAAAAAAAAACAAAAAAAAAAACCCCAAACATTAGCAGTCCTAGAAATGTAGACAAATCAAGCATAAAACTTAGTGCATTTTGGAGGCTGGAAGAGATACTGAGTGAAACGAGTATTTGATGCACAACATTACAGACAGCCCTTTTGCAAGAGTGACCTGGAGCATGCAAAAACAAGCTATCTACGTTTTGCCTAAAAATATTCTATAGTTAAAACACCACTGATAGTTCTGATGATGACTGACAGGGTGGAGAGGAATGCACGTGCCCTATATTGGTTCTTTTTTGATAACAGAGGGGAAAAAAAGCACATATTTTGCCTGTTAGGCAAAATAAGCAGATGCGCTTCAAAGTTTACCAATGCGCTATTCTGTTGAATAAATGCTTGTCATTTATGTATAATTACTTTTTGACTGAAACCGCACTTCAGACAAGGCAGAAGATCTCAAGCACGGGCACTTCTAGATCTTCTGTGTCTATGTGTAGCACTGAAAGAGGCTTTTGAAAAAATCAAAACTCTGCATCAGCGACACACAATACTCTCAAAGAAAATGAATAAAAGAATATGGAGCTCTAAGTGGCCCAAAGGACAGAGCAGCCAGAGATGAGCTTTTAGTTCATTTGAGCAGGAGTATTTTTGTCGCTAATTTTCATGGTTCAGAATGAGAGGCAGTACTTTGTAAGCAGTACAAAACTGCAATGAAAACAGTAAAACATCATGCTGTCAGTTCATATTTCACAAGTCAGAAATCACTACTATCTTATTTTAGGACGCTAGGATTTGTCTACAACCACGATTCACAAATGCATTTAGCTACCAAAGGACTTTTTTCACTGTGAAAGTGAAGCTCATGTGTTCCAGTCCCTGTCTTGAGCAGTGCTGGCATATACTCCTTTTCTACTCAAGTATGATTCATTTTACAATTTTAAAATTTCCTTCCAGCTACAAGTCCTGCAAAGGGACTGCTACTTAGAAAGAATAAAAAAAATGGCAAGCACAGCTGGCCATCTTGCCTAAAGCCACTCAGTCACAACATTTCTTTGAAATCAGTCAACATGAATTGCACTGGCTAAGTGAGAGATGTGGCCAAGGCCCCAGGCAGTCAGACAGACCTTTTGCTCTCCATGGCTTTTTCTGTGACCAGACAATTACTGTGAATATTATACTCCAGAGAGATTTTCTAGAGAACTCAGCTCCCCTCTAAATTCCGAAATAAATGTAGAGATTCTAAAAAAGTGCACAATGATGGAAAAATACCAAATGCAAGGTAAAACACTACAACAAAAACACATTTTAGGAGAAAATGGAATAAAACTATTCTTTTTCTTCTTTTCCCTTCCTGTTACTTGTGGTTTCATTGACAAGGTGTGGCAGTCAAATAGACACAGGTCTATTTGTGAGTGACTTTCATGCATGGCCCTTCTTTTGTTGTTCAAAGACACTATCAGAAATGGAGGGATCAAGAGTGTACCTTATGAAATCTAGCCTTTCAACAGAGTGTATTTGGTTTCAGAAAAATAGCAAGTTCGAAGTTCCTGGGAAAAAAACCAAACACCAATATTTGGAAATGATGTTGTCATGTCCACTTCTCGTGAGCTGGCTGGAATTTCCGGCCATACCTATTTCACATGGGGCATCAGGCCCAGGAACTCCTGTGATACACCACAGAAAATAATTTCATGTGACCTGGAATGTAAAGCCCAGCTGCTGGAGGGGGTTGGAAATACACAGCACTCGGGGTGTTCTATCTGCAGATGGGATTTATATTAATTCATCTTTTCAGCTGAAAGGTTAAAAAGAAAAGAAGAAAAAAACTTTCTATCTGCTAGCCAACTCAGCTACACATACGCATTATGTATATGAACAGATGATAAATGGTAAATATATTTACCCTAGGGAATTACTCTACATAACAAAGCCAACACAGACTCTAGTCTCCATTTCATGTAACTTTCACAAAGATAGAGAGAAAAACCACTGAATTTCTTAGATCATATAAATAAAGGAAAAAAAAAATAATAAAGGAGGAAAGAATCCAGTGTATATGCAAACACTTTTACAGATAAAGGTAATTTCCTACACAGTGCTCAGTTACCATGGTGATGGGCATGAATTAGATTAGATAATTTCTCTATTCAAGAAAACCTTCTCCTGAAGCCATTGGTAGGTTTTCCAGTTGATCTGCGGTGTTAGGTCCATGTTTATTATTTTTTCCTCTGCAGAACAGATCGTATGACAGATTAAATGGCAACGTGTGCACACAATAACATTATCTAAGGGAAAGACAAGGAGGCAGTTTAGACATTAGTTACAGACTGGCTCAAAAGCTTACTGTAACCAAAAGAAAACCACCTATTAATCTTGGATAACTTCCAGCAGAGCCCCATGAAAACACAGAAAACCTACACAGGGAAAAAAACCCCAAAAGGCAGAGAATTAAGAGTGTGGGTGAAACTCCTTTGATGTATCAGTATGATTAGATAATTGCAGATCTTGATAATGGACATCTTCAGTGCCTTGAAGTGTCTTTCCTAAAGTAGTAGCTGCCACCTTCCCTGCCTATACAGCATGGGATTAAGGGGGACCCACCTCAGTGTATCCTGACCAGAAACTGTCCTTCAAATGAGAAGCAGAAGGAAAAGGCTGGCAGAGCAAGCAGGGAACAAATTTCAGTGGTCACCTCTTCTGAAACATGACATTGAACAATATGCATAAATCCTTTGTCTTCCCTGTGGAAGATGCTACGGCAGTGCAGCACAGTGGGGCAGGGCTACGTGGGTTATGGGGTGGAAGAAGCCCAGGGGGACCGTATTTACCCTCTGCTCCCTTGTCTATAGATATACTGTTGAATGTAACCGCATAAGGAATTCCTTCTGTCAGCATGGTAGCTAGCATGTCCTCAGCCTACTCAAACCAGAAGGTAAAAATATATTGGCATAAATTAATTATTCTGTTATGAAGAAATAAAAGGACTTGCATAAAAGTTGGAGGAGCTATATGCTGCTCTGAGGTCCATGTCTACATCATTTCAACACTGTAAGTTTCATGTAAATGCTCAAGTCATCTGTCCAACTTCTCGGTTCGTGTAGTTACCTACAGAAATCTGAACAAGCGTGGATCTTACTAAAATGACATCTCAATTCTTATTTACCAAACTATCCTCCTTTTCTGAAGGCCACTGAAAAGTCTTTCCGGAAAGATGAACAGAGGATTCGGAAGACCAGAATGATTTTATGTCAGTTTGAAGTCTACAATGAAAGTTACAAAATCATAGTTCCACTTTATTCCAGAAACAAAGGATCGCCATAGCTGCAATGCTCTTAGTGGAGCGCATGTGCAAAGAACCTTTGCTTGGCTACACAGCAGCTAACTGAAGGATACCAACATATCACAGCATTTCTCCAGGGAATTTTTAAGCTGACCCTTTCTTGCCTCTTCGGATCTCTTAAAAGCTAGTGTCATTACAGCCCTGGCAGGAGCGTCACTCTGTAATGCTTCTAGCACTCAATAGCCTTTGGAAGTGCATTCCCATGGTAACACTTCAAACCCTGATGGCTACATCATTTCAGCACAGTAAGCTTAATATCAGATGCTTGAGCCATCTGTCCAGCTCCTCAATTAACATAGTTAGCTACTGAAACTTGAGCAATTACGGATATTATTGAAATCACATTGCAATCAAAGAACAAATCCACAACACAAAAGCAGGACAGAGGAAACCCTAAAGCAACACTGAAACAGAGCTAGTATGAGTGAAAAGAGAAGGAGGGGCACTTCATCCAGAATTAAATGCAAATTAGAATTTAATCTGGCCCATAATTTCTGTCTCGAGTCCTCATTTTGACTGTGGAGCAGTTGGAATCCTGTTCTCATTAGTGTAAGTGACTGGTGCAAGGAAACAGAAAGCCATGCTCAGCACTTCTCTCCTCTATAAATAAACTTAAGAGAACACCTTGGGACTAAGACGAAAACAGAGTAGCCCAAGGCTAGGCCATGAGAAGTAAGATGTCTTTCTGCTAGGTTTGGATTTGAGCTAAATACTGTGCAGTCATCTGAATTTATTAAAAGCCTGGCAGCTAAAAGTATACTGAGCACAATCAAATCCCGAAACTTGGATCACATCCTATGGATGCTCCCTTATGCATGGTCTGTGGAAATGGGATACAAATCCTTGGTTTAAAGCAAGTAAACAGGGGCCCTGAAGCGATAGCAAGTGATTTTCCTACACACAGCCTCTCTCAGGGGGACTGAAAGCTGCACCATATGCTACGCGAGGGGCAGCAGGCCCAGACGTAGTGACCTGCAGGGAAGCTGAAAGAGAAAATGCAGGAAAGGGCCTTGTGGGAAGGGGCAGTGTTGAGATGGCAGCAGCTGGGCAGATGTGGCTTAGATGCTGTCTGCAGCACCAGCGCCTCTCAGCAGCTGTCTTACTGTTTCGGTCGAGGGCCAGGGAAAGGGTCTCATCTCACCTGCCTATAGCTGGGTAAATTCAGAAGTCTTCAACTAGTTATCTACAACATCTTAATAGTCCTTGGAGAGACATAGGCATTTCTAAAGCATGACTTATATGGCACTTCAGACATTTACTGTAGAATAAGACAAATCATTCCCTATTTCTCTCCATGGACTATAAAAGAACTCTGTATGCCCAGCTCAGCTAGAGATATCTGTACTGCGGATGTCTAAATTAAGGCAGCAGAGTCCTACTTTGGAGTGCTCTGATGATTGCCGTATGAGGAAGAACTGGGTTTTTTTTTTTTAGTTTACAGGGGTCCACTGTTGATAGCCATCCATCACAGTACTGAGGAAACAAATGGTGTTTCCTAATACAGCTGCAAGGTCTGCCCTGCTAAGTCCCTGCTAAAGCAGTTACAAAAAGATGCTTGAGATTTTGCACTGTCAGAAACAGCAGCATGTTATCACACCTGAGCTCAACACAGCCTTCTTCCTGTTTGCAGACAGAGAAATTCTGTTCCCAGTGATAAAATAAAGATATCAAACAAAAAAGTATAGTCAAAAAGACATTATGGTCACACATGTCAGCAAAAGAAAGACAGGGAACGAATGAAGACACTTGTAGCAGTTTGTCCCCTCACAGCGTGCACTGCTGCACAGCATTTCATCTTCCAGTTCATGCTGGTTTTGATATTTAAGTGTTACTGTTAGCCCCGAGTATTTCAGGTAGTGTTTCTATTTCTTGGATTGAATCTGTTAAGGGAAGCAGTGATGCCCAGTTAGTCTTCCCATATGATTCTTTGTTTTGCAGTCTCACATTCCCAGAGCCCCCACCTGCAAGTGAAGAAGACTTCACTTCCCACGAGAGCTGAAGGGTCTTCCCTCTATCAGCAACCACTTCCCAGGCTTTGCACCCACGTCACCTCTCAGTCTGCTGCACAAATAGCCTCTCCTGTCCTCACTGGTCCCTTTGTCTGTCTTGCTACATCCTCTCCACCTGAGAAACGAGCCCATAAATCACAAATATCACTTGTGCTTAAAGGAGTTGGCCATGAGTAGTCCCTTCCACAGAAACTCTGAGCTTTGCCAGCCTTTGGCAAGCTCCCTGCAGTCAGATGTCAATGCCTTCGACCGCGGGCAGCTTGTCTCTCTTCTTGCTTTTCCCCCCATCAGGCTTAGTTCCCATCCAGGAGGCAGAGAGATGATTACAAAAAGACTGACTCTGACCCAGATTTTGTTGCTTGGCTCGTCGTCCCCTGGATGTTTATCTGTTTATAGGTGTTATTCTGTTTCCTTAAGAAGAACGTATCATGGAGTGAATCCTGTTTCTCCTTAGAGGGATACACGGGATTTTGATAGTGCACCAAAACTCCCTTATGTTCCTTACAGCATCACAATGCTTTCTTTACTTCTGTGTTTTTGCTGCAGACTATTAAGTCCGCTCCTTCTTACAAGAGACATTTTTCTAACTAGAGCTATTCACAGCACAACATTAATTTTCTCCTCATTTTGTATGGACGTATTGATTTGACCACAGCTACAACCCATGGTGTGTTTTGCTGCTGCTACATTCAGGTACTCGAAATAATATTGCCATGTAATGCAAAGCTATTAACTGCAGCCTAACATCTACCAGCCAATGATGTGTGATAGAAAAACCAGGGAACTATCCCAAAGGGAAAACTCAAAACATGTAAATATAGTTTAGTGATTCAAGTAATTATAATTGTTTTCAATAACAATCAAATGCAACATTCAGATTATGAAGTTAATTCTCTGTACTCACTCATCCATTGGTTTTTCAGTTATTATAAAACCCAGCTATTACAACGTTCTTTGTACGGCTTAACAGTAAATGAGCCATATATGCCAGACTGACCTTTTGTCCCATTCTATTTATGGACTCAAGCCTAAAAATAGTACTCTGCCTCTAAAATCCATTTAATACCGATACAAGACTGTCCACCTTCTTGTAATCAAAAAGATCTCCCATATGTTAATCCTGTGTATCATCAATATTGGGGACTCTGTTATTGAAAAATAAAAACTAGTTATGGCAGGTTTTTGCAGATCTTGTAGAAGTGACTTGGCTGGAGCCACTCTTCATTTTGGCTGGCTGAAACTGCAATATTGTAGTACCTTTAACTGCTGCCAGCAACACCAGCCACATATGTTTCTAACTGAGAGAAATCATTTGTAACGAAAACCTGAATATGGTACGGGTTCACTTGCCTGCTTACAGGATTAACTTTGCCTCTGAGTGCTTTCTGTGATCGCATCTTTCCCAGGGAGAAACCTGTGGTGCTCCCAAAGGAGGCAAAAGGCCTGAATTGCTGTATCCTACAATTAAGTTATGATTCTCCTGGGTCTGATGAGGCATGGACGGATGAATAATTAATGCACTGTCTTTTAAAACCAAATATAACCAGGGAGTGGTTCTGGCGTCTTTTTCTTGGTGGTGGTGTTGGGTTATTTTGTTGTTTTGTTTTTTTTTTAATAATCAATATACGATTTAGATTATGTTTTTCCTTGCATTTTCACTAAATGACAATAACACAATCAGCAACTGCAACTAAACTAAGAAGCGTAATTTGTTAATTCAACAGTACTTCCCTGTGAAGGTCTATAACCATCCAGGGTCTCACCTTCTTATTTATTTCTCAGCAGATTGTTATTAAATCAGACAAACATATGCATATATTAAACACTTCAGTGACCCAATATGGCTTTAGGAACTATACCATAAACCAGCACATGCATAAGCTTTATAACTCATTACAAAGAAGTCCACAGGTTTTCATAAGCAGCACAGTACCAGAAGGAAGAGTTCTGTTTGACTCTTCCATTGTCACACAGCACAAGAGCATAGTTAGGCCAATAATTTCAGGTTTCAAACCACCAGCTCATTTTGTACCATTAAATTGCAGAAATACTTATTTTGATTGGTATCACTTTATAATACAAGTTCTACTGTTAAAAATGTTTAAGACTGTTCTAATACTTCAATATTTTTGCACAGCTTTTTGTGGCTTAAGAGGAAGCCTTTTGTAATTTAAGTCTCCAAACAAAGTATTTTGTGAAAATACCAACTTTACTTTTTAAAAAAGTGAAAGGACAGATGAAAGTTTCCATGATGATAGAGAAAATATTTTAAATTATCAAAATATGTGTCCCAAAGCTCCAAGTAAAAGAGAATTATTAATTTTTAAATATTCTGATTTTAATCCAGTTTTATGATCTGTAGACCTTAATCATAAACTTAGAACTCCTGGGGTTGCCATTCCTACTCCAATGTCTGTCTTTTATGGATATTGGAAGCCTTCCAGAGAGGCTGGAAAGCCATGGCCAAGCCATGACCTGAAAAAATTATTTTATGCTACTCAACTGATACAACAGGGTGCAGTGAAAATGTCATTCCACATGCTTCTAACTGGACAGGGCCTTTAAGTACAATAGCAAGCGTGAAAAACAGCACTGAACATGAGCATATACATGACACATTACCATTTCATATACCTCTTTCTAGTACCTCCTCATATGTATAGTATGCATTACTGTCCTTTTCTATTTAACACTCATCTTTTATTTACCCGTCTGATCCTTGTTATCTTTTTCAAAACTTCCGTTATTTGGGCCAAAGGCAGGGGGGGACGGACGACTGAAAAAAAGAAGCCATTATAAATATGCTGACACCACTGGCCCTACATGTCATGACCATCTATCATATTCATTGCCTCAGTAAAATTGCTGGTGTGTACAGAATGCAAATTCTGTTACAGTAGAAGAGCTATCTGAGCACCTGTTTGCATACCAGACATCTAGGGGTCATATCAGAGGATAAATAAGACCATTTCAAGTGTATTGCTGACTGTAGTCTACCAAATTTGCTAATAAAACCCCTCCATGCCTGAAAGCCACAGAGCCAAAGAAAATGTGCTTCCAAGAAGAGCTGTAGTATGAACTGATTTATAGTAAGTGCGCAGTCATGAAGTGAAAATGGCAAGGCAAGTTAACACAAGACTGGGTGAAGTCATTAGGAGCCCTACTAAGCTGTATGCAAAATGACAAAATAAGGGCGTCTAAATTCCACTGCAAATCCAATAGACTGCATGCTGGAAGCAAAGAAATGAGATGAACAAGGGCTCATCTACATTAGAAAGTTTTACTGCTTTAATTAATCCGAAACCATAATTAAAGCTGTGAAATCATTCTAGTGTGGATGCAATTTTACTGGTTAAATGAACAAGCACTTGGAGCTTACTATGGTTCGGATATATCATTTACCCATCTGACTGTACTGTACTCTGGCATATTTTAATAAACCCAGTTTTCTTCCACAGATGGTTCTGGCTACCAATCTAAACTTCATATAGAAGTATTTATCTTCTAGACCTCCGTGGAGGCAGGAATAGACCAAGGAGGTGATCTGGAGATTGCTAGATTAGATCAGACTGGTCCACTAGCAAGATGTATTGTGTAATCATATTCTTGAAGGGGTTATCCT
Organism: Ibidorhyncha struthersii; assembly: GCA_013398815.1. Taxonomy (NCBI): domain Eukaryota; kingdom Metazoa; phylum Chordata; class Aves; order Charadriiformes; family Charadriidae; genus Ibidorhyncha; species Ibidorhyncha struthersii. The sequence continues at coordinate 517,363 of VZSZ01002970.1, read as the reverse complement.
ATGGTGCAAGCATTAATTTGTAGTTAAATACTTTCCCCAGTTCTACTACAGGCTTATTGGGAGTCCAAGAACACCAGTCTACAGTGGTGCTTCTTTGTCTATATGGAGGAAAAAAAAATTCTTTCTTCTCTTAGGTTGAGAGCTGGAATTATCCCTTACTGAAAGGGGTGCTAATAGTTTCTCTACTGCAGTTCAATAACTAAATAAACCTGGCAAGTCAGAAATAAACATACTGGACTTAAATTTCCATACAGTGTGTGCTTTTTATGACACAGTATAAATTCAATTATTCTGATTGCATGTTTTTTAGTTTATCTAAGCAACTAGCCCAGTGTGGTGTTCTGATGTTAGAGATCTCCTATCTTCACACCCCTGATAAAAGCAACAATATTAGCAAATATAGCTTGTTTTACTGCAATATCTAATAACAAAATGACGAGTAAAAATAAAATCACAGAATATAAAAATTACAGCAACAAACATACACTTCAGATTCAATGTGAAATACTGTTTTCTAGCAGAACTGAAGAACATTGGACATTAAACAGATTAAAAATTTTAAGTGCAAGTGCCCAGAATATTTTTCAGAAATTGTTTTCATGGCATCTTCTCAAAAGTTGTCATTCCCTAATGTATAACACACAGCTCAAGCTCGCATATCAGGTCTCATCTCAGACAACAAAGGCATTGAAAATTTTTTCACTTAAGCATGCACCTTTGATGTATGTATCATCTTTCTCTACAGCACAGAAATTTATCTCTTTCCAGTTTGTATATAAGAAGGGAAAGGTTAAAATGTTGGACACGTTTAGAATTATTATCTAACACACAGATAACTCTCACATGGAGTGTACAAAATGTAGTCATGTTATTACTACAGAACCTTTCAAAGTACATTTTGAAGCAATAAGACTTAAATGAATTAAATGAAATATTACTTTTCTACTAAATTTTATTTAGACTGTGCACAAGTCAAAGCTAAAATATATACAATTCCAATTCCATGTTGCTACTGACTTGGGTTTTGTTTTTTTTTTTTTTTTAAATGGAAAATGGTTTTTACCTTTATGTCATTATGCTCTCATTTATATTTTCTGAACAGCCTTTCACATAATTTTACAGCTCTGTCTGCAGACAGAAAAACTATTGTGACTGCAAAGCTTGGATCTGCTTTCTGGGCACTGGGCATCAGGACACCAAGGTGCTTCACTTTTTTTTTTGTTTACCTCTGTCTTTCTCCTATTTCTTATCTCCACAGACAATAAGCTCTTAAGGATAGGGCTACTCTCACCCCCTCTGCGCTCAAGGGCTCAAACTACATCAAAATGTAATTCTTCTTACTCATATTGCAATCACAGTTTGTTCATCTCCTTTCCTAACCAGCCCATCAGCATTTTGCTGAGAGCAAAGGAGAAACTGGGCATCGGAAGTGAGCCTACACTACTTGGCATTTTTTTCACCTACAGATTAAGAAGAGTTTATCTATAAATAATTAATTGGTTCAAGATTACTGTATTATTCACCATTATTGTGCATTCTGAAATCAATGCAAGAGTTACCAAGAGACGGCCACTATGGCTTGTCATGGTACAAGTATGAATGTGGCGTATCTCACTCTACATTTTAATCCACTACATGAATCAAGACTACTCCAAAGCTGAGAAGTCCAAGATGAAAGGGAATGCAGAATAGTGCTGGAATCACATAAGTAGTTTAGATGATCAAGAGGGAAAAAACTTTACATCATTATTTACAATTGTCACAGTTGTGCCAAAGTTATGGTTATAGTAACTTTTAAGGGTCATTTCCTCTTACTCAACGTATAAATATTCTGATTTTTTCTTCCTGCTAAGCACTGAGGTACTAAACAAAGCAGTGAATGTCATTTTGAGACTAAAAAGACAACTGACATACACACAAAAGTCACAGAGCATTTTGTGTTGCTGGTAAATTTAGCCGAGATTCTTTCTGTTGCTATGCATTCACTTTATAATTTGAACTAGATCAGTTAGAAGTCAATCTTCCTCCCCGCCTCAATCCACAATAAATATACAATTACCCCTGCCTTTCCTCTCCTTGTCATCATCCATTTATGTTTTAGTTGCGATAACTATAACAACATCTGCAGGATCCTAATGCCCCCAGAATTCAGAAACGCAGATTTCCCGAAAGGACTCTTGGGCATTCAGCTGACTATGGCTGTAACTACTTTTACTTGATGTTTGCATAACAGCTTCCCCAAGTGAAAACCCTCAAGGGAGTTTCAGTGAAATAGCATCAATCAGGACTCCCAGCTGACATTCAGGAAATGCAATAGGATGTTACTTATGTACGTACTCAGCATATTCAATGACTTGATAGTAGTTTGGACTGCATTCAGTATTGGTGCATTATGACTTGGCTGTCAAGGTAGAATGCACCTGTTACACCAGTGTGATTTTGCAGACTTACGGTTAATGGGAAGAAATTGTCAAATGACACACAAACTGACTTTTCTATGAGTTAGGGCTAGGTGGCCTTCCCTCTTTCAGAACTGAATACATAAGCAGCTAGAGCTTTTGGTATTTCTTCCCTCATGAGACCCTGTGGCATATGGGACCCTATTAGACAAAAAACTCAGCTGTCATGTTCTGCTGGAAGAAAAGCAGTCTCTTTACTATTCAGGTAGCAAGCAATATTGAGGGATGTCGATCAGTTCCCACAAGACAGCAACATGGCTAAGGATAATGATACTGTTGCATTCATGTTCACATGGGAAGATGAAAGTTGCCAGTACTTTCGGGAAAGTCATCTGCAAGACCAAACCTTAATTCTACCATCATCCCCACTTAGCTGGGGAGAAGGCAGTGCTCAAACTCTTGTGAAAACTGACTCAGGAAGGAAATGAGTCAATTTAGATCTTCCTCATCCTGCTTTAAAGAACCAAATCATCTCCGAATCTTTCATTATAAAGCTAATCACTTTGTAGCTTCATAACTTCCCACCTCAAAGGTACAGTGCTGTTCTAGAGAAGAGGCATCCATTGACTCGAGGGCTGGAGCACCTCTCCTACGAGGACAGGCTAACAGGTTGGGGTTGTTCGGCCAGGAGAAGTGAATGCTCTGGGGAGACCTTATAGTGGCCTTCCAGTATCAGAAGGGGGGCCAACAGTAAAGGTGGAGAGAGCTTTTTATAAGGGCATGTAGTGATAGGACAAGGCGTAATGGCTTTACACTGGAAGAGGGTAGACTTAGATTGGATATCAGGAATAAATTTTTCACTCTGAGGGTGGTGAGGTACTGGAACAGGTTGCCCAGAGAAGCTGTGGATGCCCCATCCCTGGAGGTGTTCAAGGCCAGGCTGGATGGGGCTTTGAGCAACGTGGTCTAGTGGAAGGTGTCCCTGTCCGTGGCAGGGGGGTTGGAACTACATGATCTTTAAGGTCCCTTCCAACCTAAACCATTCTATGATGCTGTGATTTATTCTATTAGGAATAAATGTAAGTTTCCTCTGTTACTAGGAAACCACATGTGGGTCTTTAGCCTAAAGAGCCCGTGCCCATTCTTGGATGCTGAAAAACTAAGTAAAATAAGACTGGCAAAACAAACAAAGCACATGTCCTACTGATCGGACTGGGTATGGCACTCCAGTAAGGCTCTAAAGCAACAGGTAGAGCTACTCTTGAGAAATGTCAAGAAATGGCAAACTAGAGAAGACAGGATTGAGAGAGTTTATGCCTCTAAATTTGTAAAGGCTGGCTGCATTTTAGTGAGGATAGGGTATAACAAATGGAAGACTTAATATTTTAAAAGCAAAAGAAAATAATAGTGTAGCTGGTGACAACAGAGCTGAGAGCAGGAAGTGTACAAAAAACCCAACAAAACAACACCTCAAAAGCCCCAAACCAACAAAACCCCACAAATCAGTTTCACAACCCTGTGGTGGTGGTGGTGGGTTTTTTTCAGACCCAGGTAACAACCATCCATAGCGGTATGTAGCATTTATTCAAAACACTATTCCTAGAGTAAGGAAGTAAAAGGATGATTCGTATCCCAATTTCATTCAGGTAGGAAGAGAAGCATTAAATAATTTTGGCTATGCCTAGAAGATTAAGCACTATGAAAAGTTGCCTCCATTTTACAGAAAAGTGGAACAAGGAGGTGCAGTTGTTTGCCTGAGGCCTCACAGCAAGTTAGCGGACTAAGGGTTCAGGCTCCAACCGAGCATAGCTCTCAAGCAGGTAGTCACACGAACCAAGAATCACAGGATTGTTTCCTCCTCAGTCCTGAGCTTAATCCTAGGGGCAGCCCTGCCTCCTTTTCTTCTTCTTAAGAAACTACAGATATTTTTATTAGTCTTATTTCTGTTTCCTTCTAAGAAACCTGAAATAGAGAGCTAGTATCCTTGCTGTAGTTTATCTTCTCCATTTAGTGCTCCTATTTCAGCAATGCTGAGAGAACGCAACTCACTTGGAAAGCAGTGGGAGTCTGAAAGCTCAGTGCCTCAAAGGTAGAGGCAGAAAGCTTGGCTAATAGCTCGCCTGCTCCTGAGAGATGTCATCTGTAGACAGCTTCTGTCCCACTGAATAAGTATTTCAGTGCTGAAACTCAAAGGAAAGCATAACTTCTTAAGACATTTTAGGTTAAATCTGGCTGGTTTGGAACTGCCCTAACATGCAAGATAGTTACTTACGTTTCCATTATTCTCTTTTAACTCTTCCAGCTTTAACTGACATGGACATCGAAAATCAAGAGTTTACTTTGAGCGTGAAAAATAAGTAGCCCATAATTTTTCCTATTTCTTTGATCTTTTACTGAATACTTGGTTTTGGGCAAGATTAAAGGTGTCCAAATCAAGATTATTTGTACACTGACGAAAACAGAGATGGCAAATTTTTTTCCCCCTCTTACAATACTCCCCCTCCAATATCTAAATTATTCAAAGAGAAAGTCATTTGACTTTTAATTAAAATCAAGTTTCCTTTGAGCTAACGGAAGAAATATTTCCCGGTTCAAACTCTCCAGATTTCAAGAGAGAGAAATTTTGATAAATTATGGATTTTTAATATGTGAGACAATCATAATCTTTAAAGACCTTATTGTTTTAGAAGCTCTTTTTCCATTCCTGTTTTCAGGTCCTATTTTATCCAAATCTTTATGCAGAAGTGATAGTAAATATGGAGTTGTTTTAATTTGACGCAACATGCTGGGCACATGATTTCTAACCCTGCAATTAAGCTCAGTTTCTGCTTTACTCTGAAAAACCATCCAAACTTGACAAAACATCAGAACCATTTCAGGTTTGCAATGAAGCCAGAAAAATCTTTGCATATATTCATGCTTTTCTTCAAAGACTTTACACAATCAGGGTTTCATACATTATGTTCAGTAGCACATCAAAATTCTGTTCCAAGTGATTTGCTTTTTACTGTTGTTAATTCAAGTACCTTTTAAAAAGGTGTGTCTATATATATCTCAATATATAGACAAATAGACGAACACACTCCTGCTGATATGCTCTTGAAAACAGAAGTACAAAGCAATTCCTTTGTAAAGTGTCACCCACAATTTATAGTCAGTAACACTGTATGTTACTTAAGTGGACAGAATTAACTGTTTTGTTCTGAACGTCCCTAAGGAAATGCAAAGATTTTTCATCCAAGAAGCCTTTAGCAAGGCAGAGAACATTCAGTACTCTAAGTAGGCTAATTTAAAGACTGAAGGACAAATCATTTCTAACTTCTAGTATAATTTTTAAAACTGTACATGATGACCTATTTTATATATAGCTATAATGAGAAGCTTTGAGCTTTTTGCTACAGCACAGTGTATTTAGAAACAGGAGTTTATAAACAGAGTATATTAAGAATCAATGCATACATGGTCACCAGCAGTCACAGAGACAGCAATGTACTAAGGATCTGAGTAGCACCCTGTCGGGATTTGTATGTACATATTGCCTGAGCCCAAAATATAATTATGAGTCACTGAGGTTTATATGGATCTGTTGGCAGTCCAAATAAAGCCTCCACCAAAGAGATGAAAATGAAACAAAAATTTGTATACATGAACTTTCGTTCAGAATTGCTTTTGATTTCACCTAATGCAATGACAGAGTCCTGGAACAACTTTGCTGTTGTAAGCAATATTCCTAAAAGATGTGGTCACTCCACTTTTTTCTGAAAATAACATCAACTTGTAGAGCTATGCTAGAATTGCCACTACTGTGTGCAGTTACAACACTAAACTATGTGTTATGCTGAGCTTTTTTTAAATTTACAGAAACCTGATTGAAAAAAGGTTAAAGATTGATGATTCATAGTGAGATCAGAAGCTGCCCTCCCCTCCGAAAAAAAAAAAAAAAAAAGAGGGAGCGCTACAATAAAGTTATTTTTGTGGAGAACATGGAGATTACAAAAAAAAAAACGTTTAACTCAAAACCAATAAAATTCCTCTCAATACTTGTTATTGAGTTACTGGAATTTTCTTTTGAAAAATTCAAATGTATGTTCAAATTGAAATACGCTTTATTTTCCAACAATCTAAATATTTCATTCTGCACTAAGAAAATAAGGTACTGTTGAAACTTGGTTTTGGAAGAAACATGTCTGTGCTGTTTTACTACTTTTTTCAACTTGATAGACAATTTTTCCTCACCAAACCCAGCTCTATCAGGATTTAGTTGTTTAGCCTAGCTTTAATAAACTCACTCAGAATGGTGACAAAAATGAAACATATCCCACTTTGTGGCAGCTATAACTCACACAAAACTACTTGAGAGTGTAAACAGATGCTTTTCATGGTTACAGGAAGATAAGTCAAAATAGACAAAAAACTTTCTCAAAATTCATTTCCCTCCCTTTATTTTTCAATGTATTTTCCAGCCTAGTTCCAAAACTCTTTTCCCAAGGTTGGAATAGGTCAAAGTGATTATCTTCAATCATTCTATGTACCTAAAAAATGTGATTCAGCAAAGTAATTAAGTGTAATTAAAGAGAGAGTCATATTAGTAGTACTAACTTCAATGAGGACGTAAGCAAATGCTTGCAGTTGAGCATCACACATGTGCTCCATTTCTTACCACGGGCCCAATTATAATGTCTTCTCATCACGGTGCAGGACTTTACCTCAGCCTTTAGTAAGAGCCTCATTATTTAGCATGAGTAAAGTTAATTGGCAAACGGTTACATTCTCACAAAATAAGTTTTTAAAAGGCTTTCTTTTGCACACTACACCAAAGCCAAGGTCTTTCAAAGGTTTTTGAGGATGGGTAGATGAAAGGATAGACAGAAGGAAAAGCCAATCTGAGAAATGAGTGCTCAAGATTTAAGTTTATGCTGTCTGTGATTCAGACTGGTTTCCTTAAATAGAGGCTCTCCATATCAGCCTCCAATTTTCTATCAATTTGGCACAGATCTCTCCGGTTTTCACCAGAAATTCCACCCTTGAACAGAGATGCCTCTCTGAATGTAAACTTTAAGAATACATGTATGTTCCCACAGCTGAGAAACTAAAAACCTCCTAATCAACCTTGCAGAGTGAAGGTTGCAAGAAATACTAGAGAAGTGGACAGCTCAGCTGTAAAAAATACACGATGGTAAATAAGGATGGTATGAACACACTTAAATGATATGTGGCACTGCCCTAAATCAGTACATGCTGATTTAAGGAACCTAATCATTAGCATGAATCCTGGAAGAATTCTGAACTAGAGCATCTGTTTTATGCACAGCTGGTGATGGTGCACCAAATGATGGAAAAACAAACATTAACATCACTATCTTCTATGGGGATTTTTTGTTGTGTGACTAATTAACACAAGTTTCGTAAACTCAGAGACTTTGTACAAAGACCATTGAGGCTGTTTAATTAAATATAGCAATGAAATGGCCCTTGCTTGTGTTTTTAAAAAAAAAAACAAACTAATATTAGCACACTAATATTGTCAAGCCTGGGAAAAAAACTTGTGAAGAAGAGCATCAGTTTTCAAAAACGCAAATTTTTCTCCTTGGCTTCCCTGTCAATTGCAATTAAAAAAAAAAACCCTACTAAGACAAACCATAATTCATTCTATAAAAACTTCAGTAAATAATTGAATTAGATACCAGAATTTCTTCCATAAGCCCCACAATTGGGCACATTTCCATCATAAGTATTACTGTCAAAACTGAGGAAGGTTATTGGTGTACTTGAAGGATGCAGGGCTGTTAAGAGTGGATTTTCCTCATCTAACTAATCCCCCTCTGGAGTAAAAAACAGAGAGAGGCTGCCATCTCACAACATTAGACAGCTATCTCAGCAATCAGTTCACTCTGGTGTCAGCTTTCTCCCCCAGATTTTGGCTGCAGAAATTAATACATTATATTTAGAAATTGAAATATAATAAGATATTATAGAATAATAAAATGTGAGAAAATAAGTCCGGAAATGCCATCAGTCTGTATTTTTTTCCCAAAGAAAGTTGAACTATTCCTTGGCACAGGTTTTCCAAAGCATTGTTTTAGAAGATGCTATGATGGAAATTTTACTTTCTTCCTAAACCATGTGGTCTCACACTTCTATTTAACTGACAAGTCAAGACAGGCAGCTAAAGTAGCTAATACCATTCTATTGACTTAGGGTTGGCAATTCTCCAAAACAACAAAAAAAAGCTTGGAAAACCTCAACCCTCTTATTCTCTCCCCTCTCCTTTGCATACAAATCTGAGAGACAAAACTCAGCGAGGATTTGTTATGTGTACACAAGGAAGTTAGCTGCCCCATTATCTTAAAGGCACTGTTGAAATTTAGTATGTTAATCCCTCAAAACTACTTTGAAAATCTTAGTCTAAAAGAATGACAGTTGCCTGTTCGTTAAAGGAAGCATTCATTATAACGATATTCACTGTGTATTAATTTAATCCATACTGTTACATTCAATTGGGATTTGTTAAATACCTAGCTACCTGCTAAGTACGAACGACTCTGTAAGCATCAATGAGGCTTTCAAGCGAGTGTCACAGGCAAAGCTGCTTGGGTAGAACAACTATACTTTGCCATGGAGAGCGTTCCAGACAAAAGACTCAACAAATGAAATACTTTATCACGTAAGTTCAATAAAGCAACGAGTTCTAATAAGCTTAAGAAGTTGCTCAAGGAGAGTTTAAACAGGAAAGCAAGGTGGAGTTGCACAGTTGAGGATTAATCACTTACACAAAGTATTATAAAAATTGCTATTTAATACTGAATTTGCTCCATCATTTAAGCATTTCTTGTCAAACATGTTCTAATATAAGGGTGAGTTTAAACTCCCTCTGCAGCCCTGGTCCTGCAGGGTTTTTTTGGATCTAGTCTTATATGCTGACTTACTGAGACCAGGGCATTATGTTTTTCAAGTTCTTTATTTTATTTAGTACATCTTTGCAGATATGGTCCTTTCTGCAACATTTTTCTATAATGTCATGAACTTGTGCATTGAGTTGTTTTTGGGAGCAATATGAGTTAAGCATAAAACTAACATAATTGGAATTTCAATCATTATTTAGCTGCTTTTCCCCTCTGCCCCAGAGTCTGAAACCCAATGCACAAATTTGCATTGGCAACGCAATAGCGGAAAAAGTAAAATAGTTTCAATAAATTATTCTGAAAGATATTAGATAGAGGTCAATTCCCAATTCTTTTGAACTCCATCACAGAATTCTCATTTAATTTTCTGGGAATAGAATTTGGCCCCAATCACTTACAAAATGGGATTAAATTTCTGGCTTTCTTCCCAGAACCTGGAATGAAAGTACACCTATGAAAATCTGCAGAATCATATAACACAGCTTCCTGAAGAAGGGAAAGCCTTCCATGTAGCTCTATGAAATGGAATTTTTAGTTCCTTAGATTGCTACCTTCAACATGAGCCATCTTATTCTGTCATTCATAAATTAATTAAAATGCCTGAAGTCAGAACCAATTTCTTGAACTTGCCTTGAATCTGAGGGCTTTACACATTTAAACGTTTTTCAGTATGCATTTAAAATTGAAGAGTGAGTATGAGCAGCTATCATTTCTGTAAGACCATAATAAAGGTCAAACATTTGTTAGATTGAAAGCGACATTAATACCTTCTGAATTCTTATTAGAGAAGGTCCATCATGGTATCATTTTCTTGGAGAGTAATAGGTCAACTGTCAAATCTATCACCATGTCTGTCTCTATTTTCCTACTTTCAAGCCAGGACCAAAGAGAATAGAAGGAAATCGAAGAAATACACTTCTCAAAAGCACCGATTTGACAACTTTAATTAAAGTCACAAGTTCAAGCATATGGCAATCCATTACATGGAAATCCTAGAGTTGATTCTTCATGGTACACTGACCTAAAGAAATTGAATTTGAGTATAGGACTGCAGAAAGCATTTGTATTCTTACATAACTCAAGAAATCTGAATGACTTAACACAAAATTTACGAAGGACTAGATTTCAGCTGGGGCTGACTGCTTCCTCAAGAGAGTTAAAGAATCACCTTCATCCTAGGTCTTAGATTCATCCCGGCCTTAGATTCAAACAGGTTACAGAGTGGAGTTATGGTTTCAACTCCTGGTCTGAAACAGCTGAGCATGAAAGTATGAGTAACAGGCAGAAGTCTGGCTCTACTTCACCTTCACCTGCACATTTACTAATTAGAGAGAGGAAGCTGGATGAGAGGCCAGGTACCTTGCCCCCATACCATGCGCACAGTGGAATACTTCTACAGACCTGTCATTTACCATTTGCATGATAAATACTCAGTAAGTGCTGNAACTCCTTATAGGAGACATGGATGTACTATACCTACTGTGATGGTTGGGCATCTCAAACACCATAACAGTTGGTTAATAGATTAGTATATACTCTTTAAAAAGTATTTACAATGAGAGAAACAATAAAATGAAGAATGCAGTGAAAAGAAAGACATTTTACCTAATGCAGTCACGCTTCTGGTTTTAAATGTCAATGAGAGCTAGCCAAGTTACTTGTGCTTTATGTATTTGTGCATGTTGATTTAAGAAGAACATAAAATTATGCAAGTGGAAAATATATTACTTCAACTGCAGAAGGCAAGTCAAGTGAGGAAAAAGAAAACGGAGGAAACTACTCCTGTGTTACTTGTCATTCAGAAGTAACTGCACCTTTTTTAAACCAGGCCAAGATGCAAAAAGTCTTACAGGAAGAAAATCCATTATTAAAAGAGAAGTGGGGACGGACGGGGAGACAGAGAGAGAAGGCACCAAAATTTATAAGAATCAATAAAGAATGAAAATCTGATGTCAGTGTAGCCAGGGCAAATCAGGACTAATTTCTACTTACATCCAAAGAAACTTCTCCAGTTTTAAACCCGTGCTAATTCAGTGAAAGTCTGAGCCACAGACATGAAAGTTAAGAAATATGAAAATAATGAAAACAGCCAGGATTCCTCGAAAAAAACCCCACGTTGTTTAAACACAGCTCTCTCTGCTATTAGACTGTTTGATTGATAATAGGTACCAATTTTTGCAGCTCTGATTCCACCATGAATACAGACGTTTTTAAGAGCACATATTCCAAATTCCTTTGTATACAAAGTTATTTGACAAAATACAAGATTATGATTTACTGTGATTATACAGTATACCACACCTCTTAGCAGCACCCAGACTCCAAAGTGTCTTATAAAGACAAACCTTATAAACACAAACTTCTTTATAAAGAACTTTCTAAGGCTGTGGCAAAAAGAAAGGTTCTTATTAAGTCAATTTTGTTTGAGAAGGAAGGAAGAGAGAAAATTTCTCTGTGTTTTAGCCACTTGATAAAAAAGATTCTCTCCAAAATAGGACAATGCTGAACTGAGATCAGATAAGCCATTTGAAGTGATTTATAGTCATGATTCACAGAATGTACAGCTGAATACATGATGACATAAATTTTAAAAATGCAGGAAAGCTTTAATGAAATGAATGAAAGTTCTGAAGATGTAGAGAAAAATATTTTCTGTGTTATTTAAGTATGAACGTGTAGGAATTTTTTTTTACCTGAGTAACTTCTCTTATTGGTCTAAAATACATTTGCCATGGGTTCCGCTTCCACAGGTCTCTTACATCAGTTTCTACAGATGCAAGAAACAAAACAGACATGATGGAAGTAGAGTAAAACTAATACAAGACTAATAATACGGCACAATTAAAGAGGGAGAATAGGCAAACATAACAGTATACATGTAATTGCAGACGTATTTCTTTCTCTGAAGCACCCTCTTTGCTAGCATCCACAAACAGCCCCAGAATAGAAGTAATTATTTTTTCAGCCCTTAGATGTAGAAGATTTGGCATCCTCCAGGTTTTATCCAATGCTGTAAGGCCACTACAGAACTACTGTATCTGGTAAATACTAATATTATCGATTTAGGAAGGTTTTTTTTCCTGGTTTTAGCTGCCTACTAAAAGATTGTAGAAGACTGTATCATGCATTTAAAAATCCATTATTAATACCATATTAGCATTTTGAGTCTCCGAGGAGGTAGATGTTCTTACAGGCTACCCACAAAGAATCTACTTTCAGTAATGAGGAGAGGAACTCTGACATCTGTCAACTGAGTAAATTCTACTGTTTTGTAAATATTGATCAAACAATCATGGTTAATGATACAACTCTGTAAGTGAATTAGACAAATGTTCCCACATGGCTATCAATTTAATTTCCCAGACTAAATTAGCTTCTTTTGTAAAGCAAAACCCTTTTAAGGAAGATAAATTGTTCAGTGACATCAATGTCCATTTCAATTATGGCTTTATTCTGGTAGAGGCTGTTCTGCATAATACACCTGCTGCTCGCCTGGTTGCATTATAAGTATATACAGTGGGAACCACATGACACTAACCTTGAACATTTATATGCTATTTCTCTAGAATATGGGATAGCTGATGTAAATAATACCCAAGCAAGTAAATACCTTTTTGTATCAGCCTATATACTCAGTCGAGCTGAAATCACCAATGTTAGAAAATACACTGATTTAATCCACCTTAGCACAACTGTGTTTCAGAACAGTGCTGGAGATAACAGCTGTCAGCCGAGCATGAGCTAGGTGTGAGAGGGGGGAACCAGAATACACCAAAAAGATACTTGCAAACAGGCAGCAAACATAGCTCAAAAACAGACTGATTACCTCTCAGGAGTTATTCACACATCACTCTACAGCCCACTTCAGTGGAGACAAAACTGCTTGGGATTTAGCTCAACTGGCCTCTATAAAAGCAAGAAGGGAGGGGCAGGGAAGGGTTTAAATTAGTCCCATTTAAAGAAGCAGGTAACCCCTTTTTAAGAATCTGCTCTCCCTTCAGATCTGAAATACTGCTCTCTGAAGTATGGCAGCAGCTCCCCACTGACTTCAGTGGACTTTGGAAAGCCTGATGTGGAATACGTAATGCCTTTTTATTTCTGCATGTTAGCCTTTATTGGCAGCAATTCATTAGTTTTGAAAGACTAGAAAGGCTCCTTAAAATGAATCTCAGCCAAAGCGTCATTTATTTGCATAGTTTATTTCAAAATGTTTATTTTAAAATAAGCTTTTTTGTAAACATCATTAAATTTTAAACTTGATTTTGTGACAAAATGGCTATTAACTCTTTCTCCCAAGAGAATCTTTTACTTGATACATTCTAGGCGCATACAGTGGATGAAAGGAAAAAATCTGAGTAGGTTTTTATTCAAAATTATAACTACTGTGCCTTTTCCCCTCAAAAGAAAGACAGCTGCTGTTTAAAGGATCTGGTCTTACATCAGGAAAGAAAAAGCTTTATCACTGTCCTGCAATGTGAGTACATATATGGATTGCCCAGCAGAAACAGAGCACAGCATGAATCTCAAAGCCCTGTTGTTACATTATGCAAAAGCAGACAGTGAAAAGGAAGAGGTTGTAGAGGCAATTTGCATATTGCATTTAGAGCTTAATGAAGCTCTTTTTTGAAGAGGGTCAGCTTTTTTAGGATATTCAGGTGGGTAACTCAATAGGAGTAAAGTGCCTAAATGCCTTTAAATCTCCCTTATGGTCCTCATTCTCACAATTTCATTTCAAGAACTGTGATGTTATCAGAACGATGAAACAAGTCATATTCAGACTATGAGAAAACTTAAATGTTTATTTTCCTCTAATTGCTATGTCTCTTTCTGTATATTTGACCCCATTTTGAAAAGGCAGAGTCCAAGGATCCATGTAAATAAGCAAGAAGAGAGTTTGCTGTATAACCACAGGAAACGCTGCTGAACAAAATCTTTTAGAAATTCAGTTGGGGGCTGCAACTACATCATGGATAAGAGCTGCTTGAAACATCTTTCATACCTTAAAATACTACAGTAGTGTCCAAGCTAAGAAAAGGCTCATCTTTTACAAATGCCACCATAAGCACGCAATTTTGTGTCTTCCCAAAAAGTCCATGATGACCTGATGAGCCTGCCTGCTCCATGAATACTCAGCAACAGACCAGTTAAAGGCCTTGGACTACAATTTTATGCTGGTCCAGTGTTACACGCTCTGGGAAACCGTTCCTGACTGGCCTGTCCTATAGGCACTTGGTTCTAATCTATGTGTGTTGTGTATATGCCAGCACATATTGCATCCCTTCCCCTCCCAGCCCACTGACGACTGTAAATCCATTATAATATTTAACAGAACAACCCAGCTGCCCACTTGGAGTGATCAAAACCTGTTCTTTTAATAAGAAATCTCTTTTTAACTCTCATCTCTCAGCTGAGGTCATGTCATGTGTCGACCGAGTCCATGGCTGCTCTGTTTGCAGCTCATTCTTGTGTTGTTCCTGAGCAAATCACATAACATATCTGCTTTCCCCTTCTATTTACTACAGATACCTCCAAAAATTTGCAGTGTTGTAAGAAAAACTGACCAGAAGTTATAATGTGTTATCGTGAATAATTGATGGCAACCCCAGGGCTGGCCAGAAAATGGAACATCATCTCCACAACTCATTCCAACATTTATTTTCATTCTGAATCTGAATGAAAGTCAATGAATCAAAATGAATTGTACAAATTCATGTAAACTTTTCCTCATAATAAACATGATCTTATTAGTCATTTAAATGAAAGTATTTCCAGCAAAAGATTGATCTTTTTGTAACCATTTGTAATCTGGGAAAAAGGTGATGACGGGAAGGCTGATTTATGATCACACACAATCAGATCATGGAGAGCTGGATGAAACAGTTTCTTCTCCAGACTGCCAGTCTCAGAAGTAATTATTTAAATGTAAAATTATGCACTGTGTGGCTTTTACAAAGTTTATTTTTCATCTCTGCCAGCCATTACTTCAGAAACCCCTCTGCTCCTCTGCATGCCTCCATACATCACCTCACACACAGATCCCCCACCCCCCAATCAATCAGTATTGCTTTTTGACCAATGAAAGATTTGAGACATACAGCACCGATGAAGATTTTCTTTCATATAATGTAGAAATTAATTTTTACTTAATAGTTTTCTTTTCACTTTTTCAAACTTCCAATCTACCAAAATACTTTGGATCTATGGACTTGTTTACATCTCTAAAATAGAGATCCTGCCAATGTAATATCTACCCTGGGTGAATGATTATGTAATAGTTGGTATAAGGATAAGAAAGTTTTGCTTCTAACACTGACTTGAATGGTGTACTGGAGAATGTTCTCTTTTGGATGGCTTCTTTGGGTCCCTTTTTTTTGTTTGTTTGTTTCTTTCCCACTGAACTGGGTCAATATCTGCCTCATTAAGTGTCTTTTGAGATTTGACCCATTTTTCTCTGAGTAGTCCTCTAAGACCTCTCAAAAAAGGGATGAAAGCAATCCAAATTGCTTTCTTTTTTTAAGGTTATCTGAATAATCTGAACAATTATCTGAACAGTTATCTGAATAACCAGGAACAATTGAATGAAGTCCCACAGTACGAAAGCGCACAGAAAAAGACGGGCAAAGCTTGGCTTTCAGGGGAAGTTTGAATGACGTGCAGCTAGGGTAGGGACAGTCAGCTTTCTACAGTTCTGTCCAGGCTCAACATGGAAAAGGTGGCATAAAATAAAAGCTTTATGCATTTTACTAGGTGTAGATATAGGCAACAACTCTAAAATCTTTTTTTTGATATGAAGTTGCTATAGCACTTGCATTTGTCAGAGTACAAGAAATACATGAGAAATAGTAGCCTGGCATTCACTGCGCCACAACTTTGATCAAAACCAAAGAAACACACTAATACTCTTAGGGCTGAAAATTGAACGCTGCAGTTAATATACCTAGTTTCTTTTTAATATCATCAGTGAATAGTAGGCTAAAAAGCAAATTTAGAAAGGGGCAATTTTCTTTGATTAATTGAATTGTCAAAACTAAATCAAGTTAATTGAAGAAATTGAAAAGGCAAGATAGCATCACTAATTTGTTAACATGGGCAACACATTGCAGTTTCTTTTCCTGGGGCCTGTTGCACTTATCATGGATTAGCTGCCCACTGGATAAATTATATGTCTGAGTTTATCCAAATTGTCTGACATCCATAAATTCATCACTAAAACCAATTATATATAGACATATATTACAAGCACATCAAGATCTTATAGAACATATTTTGTGGGATTTTTTTACCACTGACTTCGCTGAACATAGAGACAGCCAGTTCTGAGTGCTTTTGCTTCTCTGACATGAGTAAACATCACTTTCTAAATTCCACTGTGATATTTGCAAGAGAACATATCTGCATTTTCAAGAATGAAGCTTCATGTCCCGAGACAGTTAGATAGATGTAGATATAAACAAGGAACCCAAGTCACAGAGAAACAGAAAAGACTAATCAATACCAGAAAAAGTCTCTATTTGTGGGACAAGGAAATGCTGATTTGAGATATGCAAAATGATGCAGTCACAAATTCTCAGAGTTATTGTTTAGAATTTTAAGCCTAGAAGAGTCAAGATCCAATTCAGTATATTTTTTCTTTTTTTCTTTTCTAAAAAGCCTACATTTCCTGCAACAATTTCAGTTTACAGGTATTTGCCTCATTGTCATAAAATAAACTTTTCCACATACTCTTTCTCCTTTTTTTTAAACAATCATTTTATTGTTTCAGTACCAGGTTCAATTCTAGTGTAAATTCAAATAACATCAGCTGGATGAGTCAACAGCAGCCAAATGAAGTAAGCATCTTTTACCAGACGCTCCTTTCCCCAGAGACAATGTAATAAGCAATGGTCCTTTCTGACTCCAGACATTTTATTATCTGATTGAATTTGGAAAAATACAGATGATTGTACAGATTGAATGCTTCACAAGTATGCTAAAACAAAAGCCAGAAATCATTGCTCATTGTAATTATTTTTTCTCAAATATATCAAAGTCATATCGCTAAGTCTTCAAGGGCCCCTTCTAAAAATTGAAACAATTTTAGTTACATCTTCTGCATTTCCCACAGGCTACTGCTAAGCTCACTGGAATCAGAGTTTAAACTGCACAACTTCTGGGGTTTGGCTTAGCAACAGACATTAATTTCAGCAGTGCTTTTGTGTTAATTAGTATTTAGAATTTAACACACTGCTATGAAATACTGCACTATGATTGGTTTTCTGGTTGTCCCAGAGAAAGACGCATACAGCCTTGGGTGTTTTATAAATGGCTAACAGAAAAGACATCACATTAGTTGCAACTGACAATGTAGAAGACAGCAATCCCAAATATCCAACATATGTATCATTTAATAATTTTAGCACTGATGTGACTGTAACATTTTCAGAATTTAGCTATGGATCCAGAATATAGTTTCATAGCTGGCCTAAATTACTATAATGGATCAAATTAAAACTCCACCTCCAAACATCTGCAGCTCCTCAAACAATGACCTAATGAACCATGACCAATTCAGCAGGTCACGACAGAATCACAAGCTCTGAATATCTATGAGTGCTCTGCAGAGATAGAGTTGTTATTTTGTTCTTTAAAATAGATGACTAAAAATATTTTCACAGCAGCTAACTTCATAAACGTACAGTGATTGATACGAACAACTTCAATTTTTCAAAAGCGTAAGGAAAATTACTGAGAAACTATGCTGTGATATAAAAATAAAGTATTAAAATTGCTGTTGTGATTAATCAAAGAAATTCAGTATTGGCTTGGAGTACGGCATTTGCGTAAGACGTGAAGGGTGAAGAAAGGGTGGGACCAAGATCAAAGAAAGTATGGACTGTCTTACATCTTACTTGATCTTTGTCTATAGTAGAAAGCATGTATAAGACATTTTAATTTTGTTTCACCACTTCAGTAGAAAACAAAAAAAAAAAAAGAAAAAAATGGGTTCAAGTTAAGCCAGGGGAGGTTCAGGTTAGATATTAGGAAAAAAATTTTCACTGAAAGGATTATCCAGCATTGGAATAGGCTGCCCAGGGAGGTGGTGGATTTGCCATCCCTGGAGGTTTTTAAAAAAAGGGTAGATGTGGTACTTGGGGATATGGTTTAGAAGTGGTTTTGTCAGGTTAGGTTAATGGTTGGACTCGATGATCTTAAAGGTCCCTTCCAACCTTAACAATTCTATGGTTCTATGATTCTAAAGCCCAAAGACACTACAAAGTAGCTGGGAAATTTATCTGAATTCTTTTCTATGAATCTGTCCAAGAAAAATCAGAGGAAAGAAAAAAAAAATCCCACACAGAATGACAGATCTCACCTTAAGTAAGCTACACCAGAAAGGAAGCCCCAATGCGCCTCATAGAAAATCCATCTGGGTTAAGTGTGATGGGTCTGCACAAGGACTAGTCAAGGAGAAGAATTTAAAACAGGACACAGAAATAAAGTCAAAATGTCTCCTGACAAGTTAGTCTAGCAGAATTGTTCAAATCTGTGAGATATTAGTTCAACATGCATAACAAAAAGCGCATAGCACTGAGTTTCGTAGGATCCTGGGATTTACGAATGGGGAATATCAAGACTGACCAGAATGACTGTCCAGCTGAACAAGGGAAGCAACAATTATGAAATCATAGCTTGATTTTTTTGTGGTAAAATGTATTTCATTGACTTAGTAAAACAATTACAGTGGCAGCTGCTGCACTTGCCTGTAAGAAATATTAGAAATGCCACCACAGTCATTAAGAGAAGTTCAGGAACAAATGACATATCGGTTTATAGCAACATCTGTTTTGGGGAGGAGTTGGGGGAGTGATGGAGGAGCAAAATCAAGAGAGCTACATTGCATATATGCAATAAATTTCTGCTTGCAAAAGCAATTTATACAGTCACTGGGAAAGCTGGAGTAGCAATGAACGTCACAGTATAAAATATCACTCCAAGGAGACACTACATGATTTGCAAGTTGAGTCTTCAGAAGAACTCCATGTTCTACAGGCTAATTCTGTTAAAACAAACTCCTGAAAATGTAAGTTTTCAGGGGCTGTCTGCTCTAGGTCAGTCCTGTTTGTCAGGTGTTTGGAAAAATCCATCCCCTTCCTTCTCCCTTCAAACAAAACCAATGACAGTGATTCCAGCACAAGCAATTGGCCATACTTTTTGGCAGATTTCCCAAATGAAGAAGGAAGAGATTATCAGAGACATCTGCAAATTCACAGATTTACATTCCATTAAAAACAAATGGGCATTGGGTGTCCAAATTCCTTTCTAAAGATGTTTGTGTCTTTAGAGGTGTTTCCTGCTTTACAGTCATGACTGTTCCCAGCATTTCCCACACTTGTCCATTGGCAAAACAGTGCGGCATGAACAGCGCATTAGGATAGGCAGCTCCCATGGGACTGAACATCATGGATTTAAACTCTCAACAAAATGGCCACTTGAGCCTCAATTTCATGATATTCATGTGCCACAAAATACGGTAAAAATCAACACCAATGAAAGAAAGCATAATGTTTAATTAAGAAAGGATCTTGATTGCAGTGTTGTGATGCTTACAATTGTCTACCTGTGCAGCACCGCATGCAGAGCTGTGATATGTACTCTCTGGGTTCTTCATATATACAGTCAGCTGGGTAAAACTTTCCATGTTATCTGTTTATTGATTAAACAGAGGCACATTTCTTGAGCTACTCTTGGTATACTGTTATCTTCTAAAAACACACAGACGTGTCCCTGAAAATTTTCGCATTGCTTTGCTAGGTGACACATACCCATTCAGGGAATAAATGAAATGGCAGCTGCACATGGGTCCCGCTTTCACAGCCACAACATCTCAGCACATGGAAAATGTGTTTGATGTAGTCTGAAGCGCAGAACAAGCACGCAATCTAGTATGCCTGCATATTGGTCATTAATAATCTTCATAAATGAAACAGAACAACGCATGCTGCCTATCCACTGACTTCAATCAGGAGTGATTTTATATACTTTAAGTTACTGAATAACGCAAGCCTGTACTGCTCAATTTCTTAGTTTTGCAAAGACTAAAGTGACTTAGTTAAAAGCCCACAAACTTTCCAGTGCAAGATTAAAGCTTATTCTCCAATGCTCGAAATTACACAAGCATCAGGATTTCTTAACTGTGCTTGGAAAATACAGACTTGATTTTTTCCTTGCTAACATCATGGACAAGCTTTCCTACCTTTACTGCAAATTCACTCTCCCATTTTCCAGAGATTTTCTAAATGGAATAAGTTCTAATATCCCACTAAATAAAAAAAATACACTAATTTTAACACTTTTAAACAATTTATCTCACTAACCATACTTTCTGTGCCATAGTGCACTGCCAAATCTTCAGGCCTGATTCTACAGTAGAAAGCTCAAGTGCTTGAGAAAGGGCTCAGGAGCCCAGGTGTCTCAAGAACTCATATCCACAAAAGGGAGATTTTCCGCTTCATTTCGAAGAGAAATAAAATGCAAACTCTTTGCTGCAAGCGTCTTTATCTCACCAGTGCAGGCTGCAGAGTGAAGGCAGAGTGACTCCTCACCAGAGGCAGAATTTGGATGTCTGTGGTTAAGAGAACATGAACATTTTGTTCACGTTTCGATAGATTGATCCCAGGTAAAAACCTGAACTTGGTTTCACTCACTTTGATCTGCTTTTTTAAACTGAAATATCTTCAGAGAACAGGAAAAACATACGTAAATTCAGCTTAGTTGAGGCAGCACTTTCAATTCTCCACCTGGAGTCTCTGGGCATGTCTGGGATTTTCTTTTCCTTATTCACTGAGTGATGGGACTGAGGAGCTCCCCACACTTCCCAGGCTTCACCCCACCCAAGATGGCAGTGACCAGTGATCCCTCAGCAGTTGACTGCATTGCCTCAGGTGAGGGTCTCAAAGGCTCTATGCCAGACCCCTGGGAAAGGTGGGGTTAGGATGAGCCTCTTCTGCATTTGGAGCAAATGAGCTGGTCTCTACTGTACAGATTCCAGCAGACAACAACTTTGTTTTCTGCTGTATAGATTCTTGGTTTAATTTTAAGAAGACAGTTCTGGTTTTCTTTTGAAAGTTCCTAGTAGAAAAATAATGTTCTGCATCCCCCTCTGAAAACAGTGACAGATTCATTATCTCAGGAGAATCTTTAATGTGTGAACCTTAAAATAGTATCTAAACTATCTAGTCTCCTTTTCATCTAGTTTTGAAATGTTGAAATGAGCTGGCCTATTTCTCTTGGGGTTGAAATAATGTGTGTGTCTAACCTCACATAAATAAGATAAGGGAGAGAAGCAAGTGTAAGGAAGAGCATAGCTCCTAAAAATCCTGAGCACATCATTCACAGCAATTCTCCTGAGCTTTTGAGAGCTGAAAACATGGAGCTGACAAAGAACGTTGCACTTACAAAACAGGAGCATCTATCAGCAGCTGTATTCTTTTTCTACAGCTGTTACGAGAAAATGCATTTTGCATTCCAAGTTCCTTCCATTCATTTTGCACCTGGACAGTAAATTTCAAAGGTATATTCCCTTCTCTCTCATGCCTCCCCCCAGAAGCTGGTGTATCCATTTCTGGGTACAAACAGTAGAGCAGACCTCTCAACTCCTCTCAGATATGCATGAGACTTTTTCTCCTGCAGTGCAGGAAGCTTGTTCCACCTAGGAAGAGAGTGATGGGGCCATCAGTCTCTCAGCTGCCAGATAATCCTCGCAGCAGCGCTGGCTGCAACATCACCTCTCTGCCTTCAGTGAGATGTCACAGTAATGAAGAATGGAAAAAACAGTATTCTGCAACTGCAGAGGGAAGCATAAGGGAGGAGATCTTAAAACAAGAGTTAGTTCTAGAAACTCCAGCAGTGACTGTCAGCCCACCTGCTAGGGCAATAAAGAGTCTGCAGCGCTGTCTACTGTTTAATGTCACAAGATGTGCCCAAAAGTAAATAAATAAATGAAAGATAAATTCAGCATATGATTTATTCATAGCATGTTATGAATGAATGTTAGAGAATTTCACCAGACTGAGGGTCACTCTAGGCTTGCTTTTATTACCAACTCAAGAACTGGGCCATCACCTCAGTGAGTGATAAGAAAAGAAAATAAGAACATTACTGGGAATTAAATTAATCATAGAAAGTGAGGAAATTTGGACAAAACTTCTAGTGTTGCTAGTTTTGCGGTAAACTTACTTTGGCTTTGAACAAGTCACATCAGCTCTCTGTGCCTCAGTTTCTCATCTGGTAAATAGGAATGGCACACCAGTATGCATGCTCTTTGCACATCTGGCCAGTGAGGGACCGTACAGACTGTGAGCTATTCTTATTTGGGGTCACCTCTGGAGAACCATTTGGCAGGTAAAGATGCTTGCATTACATCTGAGATAGGGGCTGTAGGTCTTTCCAGCTCCTTGGTGAGGGTGCGTGTCCCTACTGCTTTCCAGTCTTACAGGAGGGAGGAGGAGGCGTGACCCAGCACTCTTTGTTGGGGAGAAACCCCAGAGAGCGGCTCCGGGAGGGAACATCAGTGCCTTGAACACAGAGACACAAATCAGATACCCTAGTAACCAGGGTACATGCTGTGGTGATCTGCTACTGTGTTTTGGAAAGCAGACAGAGGAAAAGAGCTTTCTGAGATCCAAACTCAAGGACAATTGATTGCTGAACTCTGAGAATTTGGGGACACTCCAATCTAATTGTACATATGAAAGCCAATCCTGAGCAATTTTAAAATTTGCATCTGTGTAATGCGTAGCACAGTGGGGCATGGATAACTAATAAGAGTAGCAGTAATAAAAAGGATTTGCAGGAATGTATCTCACTGGGTCAGAAAGTACATTAATCACCACTGTAGTAAAGTGAGAGAAAGGAGACATTCATGTGAGCTTGCAGAGATGTCAGACAAAGCATTTTCCACCTGAGAGAAAGTGAAGTGCATATGTTGGAGTACTGTGTCGGAGAATACAAGAGAAGTACATCTTGGGCTCTCATTTAGGTACCTTAAGTAGTGCCATGGTGAAAAAAAATCAACGTTAATCGCATATGTTTTCAAAAATACTCCAAATTACTCTGTTAAAATAAAGACATGCCTCAGGAAATACCTCCTGTTATGCATATTAATAGAGTAAGAGAACTCCTTTGTGTTTATTATCTCTTTTTTTTCTCTGTGTGTTTCCCAGTGAAATCTCTGCAATGCCTGTTTGTACAAGTTGACCGTATACACTTGTCCTGTCAGACTCCCTCCATGGTCCAGAGAGACCATGTAACTGGCAATACTGCAGTAAGTTATTCATCATCACTATAGCTGTGATCTGTACAGCTGTACAACCAAAAAGTAAAATAATTTTTTTTTAAAAAAGAAAACAAAAATCAAAAGGAAGAGAGCAAACATGCACGTTAAGATGAACTAATAATGAAAGTCAGACCTGACAGGTGACACCCACCCTTGCCAGCATTCCTGAAGGCAAAAGGGATGAGACAGCTTTTAATGCATGGTCTGGTGACAGAATAAAGAAAACCCAGACCAGAAGAGGTACTAGCCAAGAGCTCCAGCCTAAAACTTTCCAAGAGAGGTTGCTAGGCAGCTGCATCTGGGACAGCACCACCAGCACTGCTGAGCAGCCACTCCAAGGAAGGATAACATCAGCAGTGTTAAAAATATTAGCAGGTTCTGGGCTTTTAATAGAAGAAATGATTCTTGAATATCATCTGGTATTCTAGTGAGAAGCTCAAATTAGGAAGGCAGTAACCTCATAAATGAAACAAAACCAAACTTCAGAATACCTGCGTTTGTTATAGGTATATATAAATATACACCTACATATAAGATATTAGCTATATTAGATACTCGATGCTCATGAGAAGCATAAAATGGCCTCTCTCTCTCTCTCAAATGACTGAAAATGCATACTATTTGCCAGCTCAGGTGAGCTGTGTGTCTGCCCCTGCTCTCTGTCCTGGCAGGCAGCCTGATGTTAGTTTGCAGTGCTGCCAATTCAGCACCACTGAATGGACCTGGGTCCCATTGTGTGTGCTCTGCTTTTCTTATTTGGCAGTGAGTAGCAATAATAGATATAACACAAATTTCCCCAAAGGTAGTGGAAAATCAAGTAGGAACTGTTAATCAACAAAAATTGCAATGTCTACTAATACATTATACAATTGTACATTGTGTAAACAAACAGTACTCCTTAACCTCATGTTTTTTTAGCAAGAGTTCACAACTTTCTTTCACTAAAGTGAATTTCTTTTGACTACAACAGCCAGACTCTGAAACTCACTCTCCCACTGAACACTTACTTGAAAAGACATGAAGAAATTCAACAGCTGTGTATAAGAGTCAAAAGCTAAATATATTAGATATAAATCTAAATTGTTTATCTAAATATCTTTACAGCTCTAGGACTTGCTTAGAATGAAATCTAGGACAAGAGAACCCATATATAAGCCACTTCTTCCTTATCTGTAATGGAAATGGGTATTGTTTTCAACTGAATGAGCATATAAGCAAACATTATGGAACTGTAAACTGATATGAATAATAAAAGTCATTCCTACAAACTGATTTTTGCTGAAGTCCAACAAAGAAATAGCAAATAAATACAAAAGGTGGTCCAACTACAAATGCAAGCCTGTGCATAGAATCAGCTCCTGTTCATGGCTATAAAATATTGAGGGGTCTTATAACTACATCAGAGAGAATAATTAAATCCAGTAGAAGGGAACAGTTACTGTAACAGCTATGTTCATAAATTGCATAAATCTGAATTTTTTAGGATAAAGACTTGACATGCCTTTATGTCTTCTACATTTCTCCAAAGGAAAGAGCATTTTCTTCTGTACATTTCTGTAATCCACTGTATGTAAAAAAAAATGTCTCCATGCCACCTTTAACAGTACTGCTTTGAAACACTAAATAAAAATTCCATTTGATTCAATCTGTGCTTTAAAGTTCCTGAACTAGAAATTAGTCCGAAAGGTGCAATCAGAAGTATTTCATCAGGATACAATTAGCAGTCACAAAGACTCAGACCCAACAGAGTAGATACCAACCTCGATAATACCTACGCCTGTGAATTTGTATTAGTGCTTACTTGGGTAAAGGGAGAAAACACTCAAATTCCTCCAAGAATTATTTATCATAGAATTTTGTGTCATGATCTATGTTTCATGTAAATGAAATTTTAAGCAGGTAGACAAAGAATGGCAAGAAGGCAACATCAGCAAGGTAGGGTGGCTACAAGCCAACAGTATCTGACATGAACTCTACCTTTTGAAGCCTTGCCTAGAACTAACTAAACTGCGTGAGACACTTGTTTAATTTTAGAAAAGCTGTTCAATGTCATTAAGAAACAGAGATAGTGACTGCGGTGGTGTTCTGTGTATTGTTTTTTCTTGAGAGGTTTTGCAAGGATCAAAGTGCCTGTGAGCAATGGTGGCCAGGAATAAACATTACACAGAAACTCGAATTAGAGAAGCCAAAGAAGATGAAAGAGTTGGGCTGGAGGCTGGTGCTGCGCAGGGCTCCCTGCAGGAGGGCCAGGCTGGAACAGCCACTGGCTTCCATTGGTGACAGGGAATGGTCTCCATCCCCTCCAGCTCACCTTGGAGAAGAGCAAGAGCTGGAAAAGAATCGACTCTTTTTCAGTGAAGAGATGTGTCAATTAAAATAAAGTTCAGAATGCAAAAAAAAATCAGATAGCATGTGTCTTCCTATTTCCCTTGAAGTACAAAGATTAAAAAGCAGAAATAATTAGACAAAATAAGCTAATCTGCAAGTGAACAGCTGAAAATTAAGTATGTGTCTATAGAAAGGGATACTAAAGCATATTGAAAGTAAATAGATTGTGAGGGAAAACAGAAGCTATGTGGCTAGAAAGGAGCAAAGTACCTTGATTTCTGTAAAAAAAAAAAGGCTAACAATCAAAATGACATTTAGAAATTAGAGCAGTGGAAAGAGAGCACATCACATGCAATTTAAAATGTAAATTTCCTGCAAATGCAAGAAAACCCTGCAGATACTCCAAAGGCAATCAGAGAGCAAAATCAAAATTAAAAAAGCCAGACAAGAGAACATCATATGTTCAGAACATCTTTATATTTATATATAAAAATACTTCTGCATACCATTCTAATATTTTTAAATTTCTGATCTGAAAATAGACAGGCAGTCTGTGGCAAAAGGGGTCCAAGTTTTATGTCCTATAACCAACAGGTCTGGAGTGCAGCTGTGCAGACCACTTTTTCCACTGCTTCCCACTTACCCACATATGACCTGACCTTGGGACAGACTTTGGTGTCAGAGTTTGAAGCAAGGTGAGATTACTAGGAATCGAGATTCCTAGATATTATACAATATTATGCTAGCATCCATCCAACTACTCTTTGCTAGTGTACCAACACAGCTAACAATGTTTCTTACCTCACTGCAACCCTGCTCAGGAGGGAAGCTATTCTTTCCTGTTGGAAAGTGCAGTGTATCTATGCTGCAGTCACAGCAAAGGCTGTCGAACATACAGCTGAGCTGATCTGCGAACTGGTGGCCATTAATCTGCAGTAGGATGTGAACTGCACCCTTTGAATGTCCAAATATTTACCAGATAAATCTGGTCTCTCAGAACTAATTCAGTTCCAATATGTTGCACTGAAAAGTTTTGTAAATGTTAAACTAATGCTTTCACAGAAGCACCAAAGATTAGAAAGATGGTTCCTACCCCTGTCCCAGACCTGGGATCCAGGGACAAGGCAGGAAATATCTAAAAAATCCCATGGGAGCGCTCAAACAAGACCCAAGATACACTGCCAGCATTTCACATTTCAAAACAAATATTACCACTGCAACACTATTCACAGGTGACAGCTGAGACAGATGCCGGTGCCCAGATTGCATAGTAGCTTGGTAGGAAAAGTACTTCCTCCACAAGAACAAGGTTGGAGATTCATTGCCCTCATCAGTAGAAGGGCATCCATCCAGCTTCACTGAACTCATTCAGCCACTGGGCTACAAAAGCCCCAGGATGCCCTCCAGACCTGCCATGGCTACCTCACACTGCAGCCAAGGGCACAAAGTTTAGGATGACAGGGGAGAGCATGCAAGCAAACAAGAATGTGGCCCTACGGCTGAGACACAAAGGGAGACTAGGAAGACCATTTCATATGACTAGTTCTGGCTTTTGGTCCACTTCTGTATAGTGACCAAAGGAGCAGGAGTTGGCATCCTGCCCTCCCACGTACTGAGTAAGGGGTTTAACTGTAAGTATTTCACAAAGAGTGGTCTGTTATTTGCAGGAAAGGAGTCCAGACTGTGAATCTGTAGAACAGAGCATGCAGCTCTGCAACCCACGGAGCTGGGAATGAGACAAACCCCATAGCTGGTAGTTCCCACTATTTAGCAAGCTCTAGTCAGAGCCTGCATCATGTGCAGGATTCAGGTATCTTATTCTACCATATTAGAAAATTCCCTGACCTTCAACCACCCCGTTTCAGTCAAAGCCTCATTTCTTTAAGTATTGCAACTCCCAAATTGCAGAAGCCTAAGCAGGCTTTGTGGACCTTACTGCACTCTTGCTATATCCATCATTTAAATGTCATCGAGAACTTTGAGCCCTTGATCATCCATCTTTTAAAGGACATAAAGAAGTGGAAGTAAATTTCTTAGCACAGTTCTTTCATGCAGTGAGGAGGCCATCGAACCTTTGTATTTTCAGTTGTGAAACAATTACAGTTTATAATTCTCTGCTGAAGTGCAAAAATTACACACACAAAAGCAAGCACAAGGTATGCTAATTTGTGGGCGTGTATCCGAAATGAATCATTCCACAGTCATTGCCCCCTCTTCATCTTATATTAAATTACTAAAACAACAGTGACACTATTCATTAATTTAATTGCTCAACTTACATGTTTTACTGGGAATTTACCCTGGGAATTATGTAAAAGAACTGAATAAATACCATGCCTGCAAAGTTTCCGTTTTCCTGATATAAACTATCACAGCATGACACTGACATAAAACTACAGATCTTTCTCTCCTTCTAGACTTCAGCTGAACTTCATACCCCTATAGGGAAGAAGAGCGATAAAAAAAGCTTGAGTAAGGATTCTCATACTCACCAGGGACAGCTGAACCGGCGTGGAGGAAACGTTGCTATGGGCAGGAAAACGATCACTCCTGCAAAAAAAAGAAAGGGAGAAGAGGGTTTGTTACTTTTGTTACCTGGTCCCTGATCTGCTCCAGCACACCTATGATTGGTTCCAAATTTAGGATATCATATTTAACTTCTTAAATACAGTGTGTTGTTCTATACAGCTGGCTTCAAGCTAGCTGGCTAGCTGAATTGGGTAACAGTTTACAGATGCATATCTGTCTGCATCTATATGTTATTCATTTTATCCTTGTGTTATTTTAACCTCTTTGTGGAAGCAAATATCCTTCTGCTTTAAGTTGGTATGTTGCCAGGCAAAAAAGGTCTTAGCCTATAGCCGCAATTCCCAAGCTGCATGACAAATAATAAATAGCAGTTACACAAGCCAATGGCACGTTTGTCAGCCAATACTCAGAAGAAATTCTACCATGGAAAAACAAAGCCAGTGCATTTTAAGCACCAGGAGCACTGACAGATCTCTCTGATTGGTTTCCTCTGGCCACTGCTATCCGTCTCCAGCTTTTATGAACACCTCTTTCTCCTTTCTTTTCTGGCTGCCTTCTTTCCCATCTCTGCTGCTGTTTAATTCTGAATAATGGTGAGGAAAATTACTTTTAAAATTATTTATATTTTGGTAGTTGGATGAGCAAAATTTAGTGCTGCTTGGGAACAAAGTGTTGGTTTTGATCTTTTGGGCAGTTCTTCATATGTTTTTTATAGATATTAATACTTATGAACAGAAAGACCAGCTGAGTCACTACAGAAACCAATTTCATGTGGTTTAGAAAATAGGTTCAATACTTCTATCACATCCACCAACATTCAAAAGTAAATCAGGCTCCCCTCTACACAAGGTACTGGAAGCACGGGAGTCAGCAGGGCTTCTTTTGCTGTGTGGCGTCTCTGGGTTTAAGAAGCTTGGGAGGGAACCAGAGGCTCTGCATTTGAAAGAGGCAGGGTAGGATTATGTGTAAAATCTTTAAAAGAAAAAAATTATTGACAAAGAAAAGAAAACCAAGTTGCTGGCTATGAATGCAAGATAGCTCCTTCTAGGGATAAGTGTAGGAGCGAAGGATGCAGCTGACCAAGGGCTGTGTAGGATTTAACAGTGTGAGCAGCAGAGATCTGTGAATATTTCTCTATTTCCATCCTTCCTACAGGGATGAAACCCTGACCCTGACAGCTGTGGCCCCACGGTCTATTCTCTCTCCACTTGGTAACTGTGAGAAGCAAGGCTTAGAATACATTATTCACATCTAAGACTACTCAATAACTGGCTAAACAACATATATCACTATCATCTAAACTAATGGATCGAAAACCAATAGTTACATAAAATTAAATACATACATTCAAACATATATGCATACATATATATACTACATGTTTGTGGACAGGAAAATCAGTCATATAAACATTTGCAGCAGAAATACCACTTCTGATTCACTTAAACCTCAACCCCACTTTTTTACCTTTCTATCTATAACCTGTCTTTCCAAAGAAACCTTAAAGAAAACAATTTATTCTTCAGCAAGGATTAAAAAACTCTAAATGTGAAGCAATTCATTAAATGATACCAAAATCGGATGACAACGACCTGAGTAATTGTTAAAAAGTGAACTAGAGCTAGATGAATACGAAAAAAACCTACATGTTACTTAGACACTGGACTGGAATTAAGGAGGTCTAAAGCAATTCTCAAATGCTCCACAGACATCAAGAATGACCTTCGGACAATCACTGTGTTTCAATTCCCCTTTATGAAATCGGGATGGCAATAATATTGACTCCCTTTTGCTTCGAGGCTGTCTTGTCTGCTAAATTGTAAGAACACTGAGTGAAAGATGACTCGATCTTTGTAAATCTAGCCCTAAGCATTTTCCTCATTCTCCAAAAAGTTAAAGAACAGTATCATTGAAAGGGTCTTGTATACAGCAAGTCACCAGTAAGTAGAGAAAGAGGAAAATCAAGCTCAATTATAGCTAATAAATGAACCCAAAGGATCAAACTGTAAAGCCAGATTTCATTACCAAACTACATCTTGCAAAAAATCTGGAAAATGCAGCTGCCTAAAAGGCATTTGCTGTTTCAGGGATAGTTTCATTTGTCCAGATGGCAGAGGAAGTTGCTCAGGGAACTGGTGCTATGAATTTGATTCTGACTCATAAGGAGAAGCTACGTAAGAATTTGAAAGTAGAAAGAAATTTTGGGGAAAAAAATCAAGAAATTGTCCAAGTCCTCTGTTGCAAAGTGCAGTGCAATAAGAACAGTGAAACCAATACATTCAGGGAATTGGTAGGCTGGATGTTTTAGGAAGAAATGCTAAGGGAAAAAGAAGTGCATAAGAATTTGCAGTTATTAAAACAGACTGTATTAAAAACACAAAGGCAAAAGAGTCTACCATAGAGGAAAAAGACTTGGCACAACTCTTTAAAGAACTTAAAAATCAGAAAAAGAACACATCACAAAGGAAGGATGGAAACGTATTATACAACTAGACAGGTATACAATCAGAAAAACAAAGGTTAAAAGGGAGTTATTAGTAGCAAGGAATATCACAGATAACAGGAAAAAGGTTCTTTCAGTACCATGACAAGGTGGCAAGCATATAGATTATTTAATAGGAAAAGAGAGCAAATATGAGACGACAGAGAAGGCTGAAGAATTCAGTGCATTTACTATCTCAGTCTTCCGCCAAAGACCCAGACATTTTATGCGCTGATTTCAACAAAAAGACAGGCTTACAGACCAGAATAAGGAACAGCATGCATATTCAGATACACTGAGAACTTGAACAAATTCACCCTAGAGTAGTTAAGGAACAAGTCAAAGTAGTATTAGGACCAGTAGTAATGATGTCTGAGGACTTGTGAAGGGCAAATAAGATCCTAACAAACTTATGAAACATAAATACAGAAACTATTTGCTGATACCTAAGAGTCCAGTTAGATATTACTCATTTCCTCATGTATGAAGCTGACAAATGTGACTATCTGTGGTATAAAGTGATATTTATTGTCTAAATAAGAGCATCAAAACCTGACTCAAAAAAACATAGCACCAGGAGACAAAAAAGCTCGGCTTTCTCTATACCCCACAAAAAACATCCCATTTGATAATACTTATGAAAGAAGACGGGGATATCAATAGCAAAGCAGTTAAGCAATCTGTCTTCACATTTTCATACAAGAAAAAAACCCTTCAAAACCAATTCATACCATTTGGGGACTAGCACATCAACCTAACACTTGGTCATAATTTTGAAGTTAAACAAAGCAATCACATTGCACATTTAGATTAAAAATTGCCTCCAGAGGCCTAACCACAGCTGATCTTGTACCTAAAAGAAGTTGACACTAAGCCTTTTGCATGGATCCAAGCATAAATTTAGTGTATTGGAACATAAGACACACTTCTTCTCCCTGTTATGATCCTGTAATGTGTACGGTTCATTGAAGAATCAAACTTTGAAAAAGAAGTTAACTTTTGAGTCACTGCAGTATTTAGATGAATTATTATTTAGCAAACCTGGTCTGCTTTTTGTTTTCTAAAACCCAGAAAGGTTTCTAACATCTATTTTTAAGCACAAATTGAATTTTAGAAAGCTTAACTCCCTGGACTCCTGATTTTGTCTATAGACAACGAGTCAGAGCAGGAGCTTATAACTCAGCAGGAGCCTGTGTAAGGAACATATGTAAACTAGTCTTTGAAGTCTGACTGCCTAAATTTAGATTTTCTTCAATACCTCACACAACCTTGATTGTGTGCAACTGCTTGCAGATGGAAACTACCTCTCTTGACATAGCCCTGAATATCAGATACTCTCTGTTCATTCTGATGTGGTTGGGTTGCTTTAAATCCACTCTGACAAGTGAAAGATGCATTTCAAAATGTCCTGATTTTTCATCAAGCAGCAGAAATAACTGACCACCAGAGCAGATAAACAAGAAAACATAACTGAAAGAGACAGCAAACAAAAATCTTAGGTTTATGCTATTTATTCCTTCTTTTTATATTCATTGCTTTACTTAAGTTTCAATCTTGGGATCTTGGTGGGGTGGTTTTGACCAGACATATTTGGGTTTTTTTTATTTTTTTTAATAGGGATTGGGTTTTTGAAAAGTCAGAGTTTTTCAAATTTTTAGTTAGCTGTAGCATCAAGGGATAAGAGCTTTTATCCGTTTTTCCTTTAAGGCTACAATGGAACAAGAGAGGAGATGTAACTTCAGAGTATTCCTCTTAAGACAGTAGGACTACATACATGCTTAAAAGTGCTAAGTGCTCACTAAATTAAACTGTTTGATCATATTTACTACAATTAGATTGTTGTTCTCTTCTTATCCTTTGGAGCCACTCAGGAGAGCACTTGGCAATCGCCAAATGGCCACTGTCCAATCTGAATATACTGAAAATTCAGTATTTCCGTGGTATATCAGTTCCTTCAAAATATTATTCAGGGGAAAAACCCCTGCTACAAGACAGTAACAAAGCATGTCTTTGTCAGCTTTACAGCCATTTAGGGAAAGAAACATGAACCAGGAAATTGTGTAATTACATAAAGTGATAAAAACATAGAGCCATTTCTCTCCTTCATGATCTGTGTTCTAATAATTGGACAGTTATCAGTTAATAAAATATAAAACAATTTCTGTTTTCAAAACACGCCTTTCCATTGACTTCTAATTCTGCCAGAGAAAACTGCCATCATAATCAATGAGATGTTTGCACATCTGGCAATGTTGCAGTATACTGAAACAGACACGAGCACTTTACACACAACTAAAAAAAAATCTATCACTACAAAAAGATAGCATCACATCTTACATTCTAAATGCATATAGACCTGTGCACCTGTTACGAAAGTCTTTCTCTTAATTCTGACTTAGACAGTACAGACATCTCTGAGGGCATAACCTAAGGTCCTTGAAAGAAGAGACCCTCTAGATTATTACAATTTACCAGTTACAGAAATAATAGTAGTCTGGGCAGTGTGTGTGTCTCACTTCCTCAGCCATGGACACAATGGCTTAAATCATCATAGATGAAGCAGCACAAAGGACCTGAACAGGTCTTCGGAACTGAAAACTCTAAGAAAGTAAATTTCACCCCGAATATTTTATTCTTTTCTTTCCCCTGCTTGTGTGCTGTATTTTTACTTCTGTCTGTAAACCCCTAGGCATAGCACCTTGGTACAGGTTCTAAATATCGGTGCAATATAAGTCAAATGTATACTTGGTGCTTATTATTGTAAGTGTAATATCAATTAGATGCATCACAAGGGAAAATAATTATCTAGATTCAACAGAAAAAAATCTGCTCTGTATGAATACCTGAACATATTAATGGTCCCATGGTTTTCCTCCAAACAGTTAGAACAGATTTTATTTTTTATTAAAGAAATAAGTTGTCCATTAAAAGGTGTTAATTTTTTATAATTAGTGTTACTTTAATTAGCATTATTTTATTTTTTTATTATTTATTATTTATTATTTTATTTATTTATTTATTTGAGATGGGGGTTTGCCCCCCTTTTTTTTAAAGAAACTTAGTATTTTGTTACAACTCAGCACTATTTCTCAGGAAAAAAAAAGGAAAAAAAATGGTTTAACAACACAGTTCCAATCACCAGTTGACATCCAGATACCCTTACTAATAAAGATAATAGTTTACTCCCTTAACTTCCCACTGCGGCATTTACTCAATAAGACAGTATATAACTAAGTCAAAAGATCAATATGTGACCCTATGAATTTATAGCCACCAAGACTTCCCCCATATTTGTATATATGGTCCTAGATACAGTTTAATCTATGTGCTTATACTGCAACTTGGAAAAGAATATAAACATCCTTTAGAAGTCTAGTGCAAATACCACATTGCAAATATGCAACAATCAGCAATTGCTGTGCACCTATCACCATCCATTTTTTTGAGAAATGTGGGTGGGGTATGGGAGGAGATGAGTAGATGCTTGGATGGTGCAGCATGTGTCCTGTTTTACCTCTAACATGGCACCTGTAGCCAACAGTTGCTCTTCGACTATGAGACCTAGTATGCTTTTTCTTGATGATCCCATTCCTGCAAATGAATTTGAAAGAACTGCAATTTTCATTTTCCATACATTTCTAAGTATTAAAAGCCTTATTTGAACATACCTTAAGTACTCAGAAATTAAATAGCCATTGTAATGAACCCAAAATTTATTAGTAAAATTCCTTGTGACTTCTAAGTAAATCACACGCTGATTTGCATCTTCAGACCAACACTGCATAAACCAGTAATTTTCTGCTCGCCTTCCATATTTGCACACTGGAGCTAGGGAAAATATGGAGGAAATCATACCTGGAAGTGTATATGATTCATAGTGCTTTGGGCCAAGTGGTACAATTTATGCACTATGTCCTACACAGCCTAGCCCAGAGGCTCTGAATAACACTTTGATGAAGATTTAATTTACCTCCTGTAGTGATAGTATAGTCTGTCAGATGAGAATTTAAGTACATTAAACAGCAACACCATAAAACTTCTCATTTTCATTTATAAGTCAGAAATCATTCCAGCGGGGAAGAAAAAAAAAAGATATTACACATCAGAAACGGGTACTCAACTTCTGAGACAATTCTCTTTTGGTTGGAAGCTGTAACAGTGACAGCCCATATACCTTTTTGATCCTTTGTTTTAGAGATAGACAGGCAGCAAGGTGGCAATATACAGACATTATATGTGGGTCTCCTGTCCCAACTCCCTGGGTAGTACAATAAATTAGCATGGTGTGCAATGAGATGCCAACACATCTGAAACAATCATCAAACATGTTTTCATCTGAGACTGGTAATTGACTGTCTGGGCACTCCTAGTCCCTATTAGCTCTCAGCCAAACAGATTAATGAAAATTATCAGAAAACAAGCCCTGCACACTGCCTTCAAAAGCACTGGGCTCACTAGTTGGAGCTGGGAGCTCTAACTGATTGGGATTGATGGGGAGCTGCTTTCTAGGCAGCTTCTTAATGACAATGTTTCAGACTAGAGCTTTGCTCTACCATCTTCCCACCCATACAGGGAGGAAAGAATTAGACTCTCAGATTTGAGTCCTGGTATCCTTCGTCTGCCCAATGATTTGATTTGCAGTGAGGTTCTCAGAGATCCGTCAGTAGACTACCTGGTGAAGGTATAAAGCCCTGATGCAGACCAAGTACCACACTGATATGATTATACAGACTCAGTCAAATATAATATTATGAATTCCAGTCTGGCATAAAACACTTTTAAAAATCTAGTCATAATTTCCCTGGATTGAAACGGTAATGGGTTCTCATTTTCTATGGACACTTTGAGAGGAATATGCAAAATATCTTGAATAAGGGATGACACATGCACATAGGTTAAGTGGAATTATTCTATGTAAACTCATTCCCTTCTGCCCAGAGTAACTGAGACTGACACATATATATCAGACTTACAGGCTCATGCCATAAAGTTTAGAGATAGACTTCCCAAAGGGAGAAATTTTTATTCACTCTCATGTGTAAATTGGGTTCACTTAAAATTAAATTTGCATACAATCTGCTTTCATTATTCATGACAAAGAGAAAATACTTGGCCAGACTTGGCCTGCAAACTGGATAGATTGCTTTTCACCTCTCATTTTTTTCTGGGAAAGCTCTATCTTGTTTAACAAGAGTTAAGTATTCCTGATACGGATGCTCACGTAGGCTGAAAAATCTCTCCACTCAAGAGCTTCCTAAAGTAGCTAAAGCACCACCTGAAGAAGCAAGAATAAATAGGATAAAATCTGACTTCTCCTATTTCTCTGAAGTTTTTTTTTGCATATATTTGTCTTTTCCTTATTCTCAGATTGCAATCAACTAAAATAGTTTACTTTTGTCAAGCATTGTCTCCTCCATTTTCTGCAAAGTCAGGAATCTATGTGAAGCTTAAACACTAAATTAATAAACTCAGCAAAGGGTGAAAGTCCAGTTATCAAGTTCCATTAATACAAAATTTCTGAAATGCAGCTGCTAATAAAATACCAACATATTTATTGTAAAATGACTTGTAGGTTATTTGTGACTGAGGTGATTTAAATGGCACTCAAAAATGTCTTGTCATACAAAAAAAAGTACCTTTGCTTTCGACTAGTTGTTATTAGTGGGAAGTACTTTATGAAAAGAAATAAACAAACAGCACAACTCTCTTAGAGGCAAGACCTAAAAAGATAATTTCACCCACTAGCCACATGTAGTTGAGACTCAAACTAAATGACAGATCTTACAAAGAGGAAAGCTGAAAACATCACATTACAGCTTGGGAATTTTTTTAACTCAGAACAACATTTGTAGTGATTTCAGACACATTCTACTTCCACTGAATTGTCCTTGAAACAATGCTAAAGGCTGTGGCATGTAATAACCATGAGGGAAATCCTATTCTTAATGGTGCAGATCCAAAAAGAAATGTAAGTATCACAGCAGCAGTGTACTTTCTGGACTTACATGGGAGAAACAGCTTAAGAGAAGGGAATTCTATAGGTGTTTTATCTTCTTGAGTTCCAGTTACATTGATTTTAACATTTTGCAATTTACGTTTCTGTTCTTAATGTAAGTGATTGGTGTCTCCTTTCCTGAATGAAGCATTTCTTTCTAATCATAATGCAGTTCCTAAAACCCATTAGAATCAGAGACACAGTGTTAAAATGTCAAGTGTGTAATTGATGTGTGAAATAAATGGACTCTCAGGGCTATGCGAAGGGTGAACAGGCACTCTGAAGGATACTTCAGATGAATGCAGTAGTATTGTCTGTTCAAATACAAGACAGGAACATTTTAAGCCAGCTTTTACCACTGCCCTTCTTTTCTCTTTCCTGACAATGACTGTAAAACACAAACAAAAATTCAACAAATACAGTATTTCATTTGGGCAAAAATTCTACCGCAAATCTCCCATTTCTCTGAAATAGATGCAAAGTGAGAAAGATTCAGAAGTGCAGCAAGCAGCCTGTTTTTTTTTTTCATGATAACAACAGACAATCATGAAACTGAAGTAAGTTTCTGATTACTTTTTTCATGGTGTAGTAAAAGACCAGGAAAAACCACCACTCACTGATGCCCTGAGCAAAGAGTGAAAACAAGGAATGCTCCAATTACCTAGAAGGAAAGTCTAAGGAAACCTAAATTTTGGCTCTTTCAGAAACTGAGGAATAATTATTGATCTTACTCAAATGAAATGTCTATCCATCAAACAAACATAGGCCTAATCTCTCCTTACATTCACACCGAAAAGCTATTAAATTTTGTGATTGCACGAAAAATGGCACTTCTACATTTGAGAGATTAAGACATCGATGTGGATATTTATGTAAATAATATTTATTAATACATAGTCATTTTAGAGAAGTTGTGCCATTTTACACCATGATAAAAGAGTTTAAATTATTCTGTAATTCAAGGACACAGACGAACACCTTTGAAACATCTAAAGAGGACATATAGCTACAGGGATAGATGTATAAATGGTGGGGATTAATAGAGCCTAACCTTCTTCTAATCAGTCTGAAGATTTTAATTTCCACTACTACCAGCAGAATTTAAATGTGCATTTAATTGCATCAATGTTGCCAAGTATCATATTTTATATCTGAATATTCATATAAAAATAATGATTGCAAATAGGTTGTCAATAGAGCAGATAGACAGTCTGAAATGCTTAATAATAATCACCATTATAATAATCGACCCTTATACAC
Source organism: Ibidorhyncha struthersii (assembly GCA_013398815.1). NCBI lineage: Eukaryota > Metazoa > Chordata > Aves > Charadriiformes > Charadriidae > Ibidorhyncha > Ibidorhyncha struthersii. Next base: position 479,154 of record VZSZ01002970.1, on the reverse strand, counting down.
TGTTTCCCATCCAAGGTATGTAATGTCCCATTCTCTTCAATTTAACAAAACTTAATTAGGATACTTCCTGATTACCTTGGGAGACTGCATTGTGAGAGAGTAAAATGAGAAAGACTGGTCTTCAAGAAAGAAGTCTCGTGTTATAGACAAGCCATGAACTACCACAGAGGAAACCTGGAATGAAAAGAGGACACTGGCACATTTGCCAAGCATTGATCATGGGCAAGTCTATGTACATTTGTAAATCCTCAATAATTTGGCTTCCTTCCCCCTTCACTAAAGTCTACAAGTAGTTTGGAGTTAAAATGAATCAGCATTTTGGCCATTCGATTTGACAGAAATTGTCATCTCTTACACTGTCATTCAAGATGCACACAAGTCTATGGGACTGGATGGGCTACACCCAAGAGTGCTGAAAGAGTTGGCAGATGTGCTCGCCAAACCGCTTTCCATCATTTACAGGGAATCATGGCTAACTGGGGAGGTCCCAATGGACTGGAGGGTGGCAAATGTAACACCCATCTACAAAAAAGGCAAAAAGGAGGATCCAGGTAACTATAGACCTGTCAATCTAACCTCGATACCAGGGAAGGTCATGGAGCAGGTCATCTTGAGTGCCATCAAAACCCACATAATGGGCAACCAGGGGATCGGGGCTAGTCAGCATGGGTTTATGGAAGGCAGGTCCTGCCAGACGAACCTGATCTCCTTCTATGACAAGATTACCAGAATATTGCATGAGGGAAAGGCTGTTGATATTGTATACCTGGACTTTCAAAAAGCATTCGATACTGTCCCCCATACAATTCTTGTGGAAAAACTGGCTTCGCACGGCCTGAATGAGCATACGATCCGCTGGATCAAGCACTGGCTGACTGGAAGGTCCCAAAGAGTGGTGCTCAATGGATTTAAATCCAGCTGGCGGCCGGTCACAAGTGGTGTGCCTCAGGGCTCAGTGTTGGGACCATTTCTGTTCAACGTCTTTATTGATGATCTTGATAAGGACATAGGGTGTATCATCAGCAAGTTTGCAGATGACACCAAGTTAAGCAGGAGTGTTGATTCCCAGGAGGACAGGGAAGCTCTACAGAGAGACTTAGATAGATTGGATCACTGGGCCAACATCAATGGTATGAGTTTCAACAAGGGCAAGTGCCAGGTTCTGCACTTGGGCCACAATAACCCCATGCAGCGCTACAGGCTTGGGGAGGTGTGGCTGGAAAGCTGCCTGGCAGAAAGAGACCTGGGGGTTCTAATTGACAAGCGGCTGAATATGAGCCGGCAGTGTGCCCAGGTGGCCAAGAAAGCCAACGGCATCCTGGCTTGTATTAGAAATAGCGTGGCCAGCAGAAGTAGGGAGGTGATTGTGCCCCTGTACTCAGCACTGGTGAGGCCACACCTCGAGTATTGTGTCCAGTTTTGGGCACCGCAATACAAGAGAGATATCGAGGTGCTGGAGCGAGTGCAGAGGAGGGCAACGAAACTGGTGAAGGGCCTAGCAGACAAATCATATGAAGAGCGGTTGAAGGAGCTGGGACTGTTTAGTTTGAGGAAGAGAAGGCTGAGGGGAGACCTCATCACTCTCTACAACTATTTGAAAGGACACTGTAGAGAGGTTGGTGCTGGTCTCTTCTCACAGGTAATTAATGACAGAACAAGAGGGAATGGCTTCAAGCTCCAACAGGGTAGGTTTAGACTGAACATTAGGAAAGAATTTTTCACAGAAAGGGTGGTTGGGCATTGGAATAGACTGCCCAGGGAGGTGGTTGAGTCACCATCCCTGGATGTGTTTAAGAGACGTTTAGATGTGGTGTTGGCAGATATGGTGTAGGGGAGAACTTTGTAGAGTAGGGTAGATGGTTGGACTCGATGATCCCAAGGGTCTCTTCCAACCTAGACAATTCTATGATTCTATGATTCTATCATTCCAAGATTTCATACTGTTTCCCCATGAAGCCACTGTTACAGTTATATTTAATTACAGTTACAGTTATATTTAATTCCTCCTAGTAATTCATGAGAGATAATAATTTGATTTTCTTTTCTTCTGTCGTATTTTTTACTCAGGGGTGACAAGAAATGAAAGATCAAAGCCTAATAAAATTCTGGGACCTACTAAGGATGTTTGAGGACCCAGGTATCATACATACAGACATTCAAAACTGTACTGAGAACACAGCAGTCCTGCACATCCAGAGCTTTCAAACCTGATATCCACATCCTTGGGTTAATAACTATCTGTTCTGTTAATGATTTACTCTTAAAAATCATGTTAAATGTTCTAGTCCTAGACGGTCAAATGACAGATTACAGATAACTTGTTATTATTCCTCAAGTGACAGAAAGAGATTGACTTTGTCCACCTTTGTACTTAAATACAAAGCAGAATACAATGTGTTAGCTTAAGCCTTAGGACACTTGCAATCATAAGATCATTGCCTCTGTCTTCCTAGATATGATCTGCCACCCTAGTCCAAATCTGCTACACAAGCTTGAATTATCAAGGGAAATTCAATTCCCTATTTAGAGTGCCTCAAGGTTTGTACGTTCCACTAGAACTGTGTCTTCCATCAGGTCAATTCATGCAAAACAGCATTCAAGCACTAACCATCATTTCCAGCACGATTACCTTTGATCACGTTTCTTAAATCTGCCACCCAATTCAATGAGAGCACACTTTCAAGCATGTAAATTCACTCCCTCCGTTGAAAGAGTCTTTAGCCTCTGGTAGAGCTGTGTTAGAAAAGTAACCTTCTACTGATCTCTTTTTTCCATTAGATAGCCATTGATTTTTGTCATCAGATACTAATAAAACTTGAAATTAACATGTTTTGTCTCTAACAAAGGAAAAAAGGTTTTTAATTAACCTGGGTTCCCTCTGCAAGAGTTGAACAGAAAGCATTGTAGGTACACTCTAACCAGCAGCGCCTATGTGCACAGCATTATCTTTCTCCCCTTAATGGGTACACATGCACCCATGCATTTTCATCTTCTTTTAATTTCTGGTTTTGTTTTGATAAGACTCATTTTGGTTAAAATAACCTCTACCTTTTTAGAAATGGAACATTTCCATATAAAGGTTCCTTCCATGGGTGGAATAAAGTCAAAAGGTAAAGTTCCTTTCTGGTATAAATCACCAGAAGTCTGCTGACTTGAATGAAGCAGTTGATTTACACTAGCTCAGGACCCGCCAGCACACATCTGATATACAAAATATGTCCTTTTTCTTTTCCTTTTTTCTTTAAGCTGCTCCATTTTTATTACCCTTTGAAAGGAACTCTAAAGTGTTTACTTGTCAAGAAGATAAAATATTTGCTGTTAAAGTTCATTCCCTTAAGTTTTCAAGTGATTGTCAGCGTTGCAGGGGTCATTCTCCCCATACGAAACCAGTTTCAGTGCAGAGGCATCAGTTAATGTTTAGAGGAGAAGTGAGCGCCCAGCCCAGCGAAGGAGGTGTGTGCGCCCCGGACCGTCGCAGGAGCTGCTGAGACATGGAAGCACTGCCCTAATACACAAAGTCTTTCTGCCTCTCTCCTTTGCAGCAGTGATTTTTTCCCCAAGTTATCTATGCAGCAATCAGATAACAAGGGAAGTACCTCAAAATGCCCGCTAGCCAGTTAGGCTGGAAATCCTCACTATTCCCGAGGGCCTTTTCTGGGTGGGTTTTTTTAAAGGCAGAGCTGGCACAGTTAGCATGAATGAGTATGTGGTGAATGTTGCGAAAATGGTAGAAATTACTTCCAGCATCAGACTCTCAAGGACATTTTTGTAGTGATTCATCAGAACTTGTTTCTATCAGTGTTTTGAGGTCTAAGACTTTATGGCTATTTTGAGAGATTAGGGAATGAGTGGAATTTTTAAAATTCTGATCTCCTTATGAAATAGAAAAGTGGAAACAATTTAAAAGATTTCTATTTGCGGTCAAACTACTCTGAGGACTCTCTTCAAAGACATGTTCTCTACATTTTACTTTTAGACAAAATTATCCATGGCTTCTGTTAAAAAGAGGTGAAATACGGTATTTTTAAAGTAAATGCAACTTTCATTAAACATTAAGTCAAAGTTAAAGAAGATAATTAAATAAACCTCTGTTACGTTGCCTGAAATCTATTACACTAGTCCCAAGCTTCAGCTAAATAAGTATAGCTCCAGAAATGTCAGTGAGGCTGTGACACAAATTGAAAATCTGACCTCCTGTGTTCATATGAATGTACACCACCACCTAAGGAAATCTAAAATAATTCAGAATTTTTATCTTGTAGTTATAGCTTATAAAATTAATAACAAATTAAATCTAATATCAATTTAAAAAAAAAATCAAGACTGATTCACTCAGAATTTCAACTTTCTTCCAGTATTTTCACTGTTACTACGATCTTTTATAGAAAAATACATAAATACCACTGTGAACTGAACCTGTAGCTCCTACCCAAGACAGCTGGTGCACAAGTAACTGCAGAAGTGTGAGTGCTGGGAAGCAAGAGCACATACTGTATTAGTCCCTCCCCGCTCTTCATGCCAGATCCTTTGTTTCAACAAGCAAGGGACTGGCTCCCACTTTTTCCTTGGAGAACAGTACATATACCTATTTCAGTCCCTCACTGAGTCAATAATACAGTAGGTGATGAATGCAAGACCTCTGCAATACAAACTGCTTCAGACTTCTCAGCAGTATCAGAATATAAGTGTGTCTGGAGGCTAATAGCAATATATGAATACCCACATACATAGATATATATACACACATATGTACAGATGTGCCCATATTAACAGCAGATATTTCAAATCAGAAAGTGTTGTATGGAGGGAAATAAAATTTTATGGACTGTCAACTTGGGCATTTGCCTTTTGAATGTCAATATAGCAGAGTAATGACAAATAGTAACATTTGTAAATATGCAGGAGTTGATAACATTTAAACTTTCAGCAAAACCTCTATCTAATTTGTTCAGTATCTTTTATCCTATTACCACGAGCACTCCAGCTCTTTAGCACAACGCTTTGAAATATGGCGAAACTGCTGTCCCTGTTTTGCGGAGGGGAAGAAGAGGTTCAGCAGAATCCATTCCCATATGGAAAGTCAAGGAAGAGGAGAATGGCAGAGCAGAAAGATGAACCCAGACTTTCCAACCCCTGTATGCAAATCAGTGGGCCATGTTTCTCCTTCTTTAGAAGTTAACAAATGCTTTTTGAACAAATCATTGCAGGGTGTTCTTTAATCTGGTATTGTCTGGTCCTCTGCATTTCTAGATACACTGCAAGCATATTCCATCCCAAATAGCTATAGCAAAAGTATCTTTTAACATCCTTTGCTCTGTGTGACTTGTGGGACATAGAAAGACTGGAATGTTCCATCTGAGAAACAGAGTGCCATTTCAGGAAGGAAAATTAATCAGCTAGTGTTTAGTTAGAAGCAAGATCACAGAAATCACTGATGTAAAAATAATTTAATTTTCTCTTTCAGTGAGATGCAAATGTCCAATGCAAGATGCAAATACAGAACAGGGAATTTCTGTTGTTAGGTGGTTTTCTTGTTGACCAGAAAAACACGAATTTGCTGCACTTAACAATATTGTTCCTGTGTGGTTCAAAGAACTGACTAAGGTGACGTGTCTGTAATGTCCACCTGATTCCTAAGAACAACTGAGCTACAGCCTGAAGTGTGACCTCCTAGGTCTGCCATACCACCCCTCGTACTGCAGCACACAGTGGCATGTGTAACAAGAACAGCCATGTTTGCAAACAGAGGGCAAGTCCATCTCCCTGCAACAGGGTTTGCTAGCAGATGAGAATTTTCAAAATATTCCTCTCCCTTCCCGCTCTCATCCATGAAGTAAGCAGATCATCAGCTGACAAGATCAATATTTATCAGATGAGGAACAGTCAACTCAGGATTCCATGCAATTGAACACAAGAGTTCGCTTCTGAAACCATGGGACAAATACATAGTTTTATACACTGTAGGTTTCATAGGTGGAAACCCAGTTTTCTTTCAACTGAGCTTTTAACATGGCAAGGACATGTACATATTTGATAATACAAGCTCAACAAACTCCAACTGTTTGTAAAATGTTTCCCTCCCTCTCCCCTTCCCTTCCTCTCTCCCTTCCTTCTTTCCTGAAATTATTCAAATTCTGGACAATTCCTTTAACCTGCCTTTGGAAGGTTTGCACTGAAAATCCATACTCAGATTTGGCTTAATGCATTTCTTTGGGTCAAGGGAGAATCAGGTCAAGAGTAATGTATTTAAACAGAATACATTAGCCTCAAAAGGAGCAAATGGAAAGAGACTAACTGTCCGAATCTGTCAGCATTGAGATTTGAGGGATCTCATCCCTCATGCTTTCACCATTCTGGCAGGTAATTAAGATAAATGCTTCAATTTTGACCAGAAATCCAGTGCTGGATCCTAGAAGTCTCCCAATACGGATTTTGTTCAACTTAGCACATAGAATTTTTGATACGGGATATTTTTTACATGGTAATGGCAAATGTGTCAGAGCATGTGTGGTAAACTAAAAGTATTCTGAATGTGTCGAGATTATTGTAGTCTGATGCAGCCCAGGTGCCCACAACCCGCTATTCATTGAGCCTCCAGAAATCCCTGACAAATTCTTTTGCTTTTTATGCAGATAAAATTTTGAGAAAGAAGAAAGATATAACTGGAAAGTATCAGTACAATCCCCCTTCCACACAGGAAGGCAGGCAGGCAGGAATTTCAGAATCTGAACTAAAGCACACACTATGTTAGCATTTATTCTACTTCCCCAGAGAGCTAGTTTCATTTATCCTTAACTCCCTGAATGCTGACTGGACTTGTTTGATAGCCTGAAAAGAAAAGGTTGAGTGTCTGCAAAGCTACATTCTAACATGCTGCTTACTTGATATTTTTAGCGATCATCTCAACACTCCAGAGCTGTCAAGCTTCTTGATCTTTTTATAGTTTGATTTACATAAATGCAAGTGTTTCTTTCCTCCAAATAAACATCCAAGCAATTCAAGGCTTAATTGATTCCCAGCCTGTTGCAAATGTAGCAAGAAAATGCTAAAGATGAGAAATTATACCAATAAGTGAATGACAGAAAGAAAGTCCGTGTTTATCTGAGAAAATATTTTTGGCAAGTTCTGTACTAGCTCGGTCAGGGGAGAGTCTATTATTATAATGCTTAGAGACTACCAAACATATTTAAAGTCCAGATATTGCATTACTCCTAAAAACACAAAAAGAATAAATAGTCCAGTGCTGGTGATTTAAAGCAAAGCGCTAATAGCTTAAATCATCTGATCAAAACCTAATGCATTTTGTATAACTCCATATTGTGGTCTCTGTTTCCCATTGCGATCCATAAGGATTCCAACGTAAGACACAAATCACCATCAAGCATCACAAATTAGACAGAAAATACAGACAATAATGTCTATCTTAGGCTCTGAGTACAGTATATCTACCAGATTGAATCACTCTGGGAAAGCGTCCTGAGGTTTTACTTGTTTAGAAGGATAAGCAGCCAGATTATGCTCCCAGTACACTGCTCTGACAATGTGCCGTCTCATTTGTAATGCCAATTCCCAGTTTAAGCCAGACTTCAATGCAGCTCTCCCCTTTAGGATTACTCTGCCAATCCAATGTTCAATTTACAGTTCCAGTGGTAGCATGCTGATTACTCTGCTCTGTCAAAATTTATGGTAATTTTGTGAAAGGACAGCCACTAAGCCAAAATTTCGATCCTGCAGAAATGTCTCATTTCCAAAACTGTAGCGAGAAGAGGAGGGTGAAGGGGTGAAGCTGCTTTTTGTTCAGCATGAGAATGAAATTTCAGCAGTAAGAAATTTTACAGAGAATGGAATTAAAACAAGTAAAAAGTTGGAAAAATGTAAAAAGAGATTTGTTAATATTTCTGGCATGGCAAAGAGAGTCAGCAGTCAACCTGAGGGGGCTGGCAGCGATGCTTGTCAACCAAGCAGTCCAGAGCACGAATCATGCACGGGGTCCAAGGGAATGAGTGGCCCAGAAATGGCTTGCTGGAAGGTTTCTTCCAGCAGACTTAACCTGTCGGAGCTAACAGAACGCTTCCATTCCACTCTCCAATGAAAAAGCGACCTCTTTATAGAACTTCAACAGGCTCTAAACGCTTAGGCATCACATATCTCCTTTGCTGTTAGAATTTTCATGTAACAGCATTTGCAGCACGTCCTATTCTATTTATATTGCATATTCCTCTATGTTGCATGAAACTATATTTTAGGCTGATTTTCTTCTCCCTAAGTTGGTAAGATTTACAAAGTTGGTCCCTAGAAGCCAGTGAATATAGAGTAAGTGTGAAGATAGCCAAAACTCTGCTTCCTGTCTAATTCCAAGTGTGGCGTGTTTACTCTTAGCCTGTTCTAGCTGTTTGCTTTCAGCTGTTATTTGGCATACGAAGACAGCTCACTAATGGCCCGTTATGAGATGAAAAAAGTATTTAGTGATGGATTGTATTTATTTTGGGTGCACATTCAGAGCTAAGAATGGTATAATATGGTTATTTTCTATGCATCTTAATGCAATGGAGGCAGGTTGCTTATATTGTATTTGCATTTCAATATCAATTATTTTTTGGCTTTGTTTGTAAACAAGCGTTCAGAAGAATTGAATAGTGGAGTATCACATATAAACAGAATGGAAAAACAGATTTAATACAAATATTCTGAGGCACAAAGGCCACATGCAGAAAAAAGATAAAGCTAAACATATTACACTCCATGTATATTATTTTAAATGTAGTGAGAGATGAGCTTCACAGAACACCACATGTGACTAAGTCTTTTTACCTGAAGAAATTGTAATGCTTTCTGTGCTGGAAACCAGACAGCACAGATATTATATCCACATAGAGAACTTTTTGCCATGGTTACAGTGCTAACTGTACTTTTGTTCATTGTCAGGTAGAACTGCGTTGAGTGTGTTTTGTCTGAAGCACTCTAGGAGCATGAAGAAATGCTCTACCAAACAATGTTGCTCTGAATATACAGGTGAAGCGTGTGTACAATGGCGGTTTTCCACTGATTACCTAAGAAGTGTTCTTATATTCTGCTGTTCGGTCCTTGTTCAAAAATAGAGATGATCAGCAGCACCAAACTATGCATTACATTTAGAGATACTGCAGCAAAACAGTATTGAGTCTGCCTTCTGTCCTCCAAAATTGACTTTTGATTTTTAGACTTTCTTACATCACTGAAGATCTAATCATAGCAGAGGCTATTGATGATTCCCAATGTTTCAAATTCCTTGACAGGTGAGTATTTTAAGTATATTTTAAAACTTTAAGTTAATGTTGCTTCCTAATAGAAAGGGTAGAAAATTATAAAAGTACTAAGCAGCAGCAGTACAAGACAAATCTATTGTCTAGCAGGACAGTCTGATCGATGCAATTATTAAACTGATGTACTAAGTGTATTTTTCTTGAGACATGTAATTTCAATGTTAACTTAAAACAAAAAGCAAATACATTAGTTTTACGGTCATTGAATTTTCTTTGTCACAGGAAATAAATAAAGTAGCAAACACATTTATTACATCTTGCTCTTCCTTCTGTACAGAGATCAGACTTCCTATTAAAAATGTTTGGTTTGCTGAACAGCAATAGAATCAGTCAATTTCTGTTATAATTTGACAATTAATTTACCTTTTTGTGAAGAAATATATTTATTGAAGAAAATAATCCTAATTCAGTATTTTCTTTGCATCTTAAAATTTCAGAAATACTTATTTTATTTACATAAATGATCTCTGTATTTTTGTATGTATAATTTAATAAACTCAAAGACTGGAGAAGCAATTGCTCTCTGAGAAAAAACAAAGCTATAAGAAATGGAAGATACATGTCTGCAGCGAAAAGTAAACACATAGATTACCAAACAGGCATCTTTCAAAGAATACAGAAGAGAAAGAACAAAATTATATAAATCGCGTTCAATTAGAAAATTAGGATTTTGAGGGTACAGCATCATTGAAATATGAGATGAAAGGGGGGTCGAAAATGTCATGCAGTCTATCTTTTTTCCTCCTGTCCAGCACTTCATCTGCTCATCTCTAGCAGCCCTGACAAACATTCAGCAATGGCTTATTCAGCATTCCACAAACTGACCAGGCATCTTCTTTCAACTAGTATTCTATTTAGGAAGGCTTTTCCAAATCACATCCCTCTCAGTGTAAATTAGACCAATTTCATCTTCTTCTGTGCTTAGAAGTCATGGAGAAGGAAGAATCACCATTGCTTTTCACAGCATTCTAATCTGCAAACGCTGTTATCAGATCTGCTTGCAGCCTTCTTTTTATTTAAATGTTCTAGCCCATATATATAATTAATGATTTTGTTGTTTTCTTAAAAACTGTCTTTCTCTTGTTTTTCTCAATTCTTTACTAAAAGTATGTACCCAAAATGAACAACCAAGATAATGTGATTAATCAAATTCAACCAATGAGATTCCAGTGAAACAAAGGAAAAACTGTTATAAACCATTTTTCTGCAAACTATTTTTATTTTGGATTACCGCCAGTTATGCACCATATTTTAGAAAGATTATTCTGTAAGGCCATTTTAACTCACTTGAAGATAGCATTTTATGATACACATTTTTTAACCTTTATTCAATAATTTATATCTGAATATTAATTATTCAGTGGGTTATTTTACCCACATGGTTTTCAAGAAAGCCATTAATCGGATAAATTGTGTCTTTAAAGCATCAGAGAGGTAACAGTACTAGCCACCTTCTATCAGATGCATTGCTCTACAAGCAGATAAACACCTCTTTGACAAATGCATGTTAAGAAGCAGCTTAGAAGGAATTGCATTGTCTAAAGTCTAATGAAATCTTTAAAATTGAGGTCTAAAGATCATCACAATTATTTCCCATCACCTGTTTTTACAACAGCTGCAAAGTCAAAACAGGAAGATAGGAGCTTATCTCACAATTAACCTTTTGTACTAAACAGTGTTAAAAGTCTGCAGAAAGCAGAAAATTCCTTCATAAGCATTCTGAGAACATTTACATCACCTTCAGTGTCTAATAGGGTTGTTCTGTTGTCACTCTGAAGGGCACAATACCTCAGTGAGACATTTGACAGACAGTGGAAATGAGAAAAGGCTGCTGAGATAATGTCACCTGCAATAAAAATATGCTGGTGAAAATCAATATCCTGGTGAAAAATAAAGCACTATTTTTTCAGTTACCCTTAAAATTGACTTTTGGTTCAGAGGCAGCTTTTGGCTGTTTACTTTCTCACGACCCATGGAAAAAGCTGTTATTTTTTCTCATTAGCATTACCAGACCCCTTTTATCTTTGCTGAAGAGAAAACAGCTTTTACCCAATCTGTGTTAACAACGGTAATTCATGAAATGATTAAACCTCTTATTGGAGTTGAGCCACTTTGTTTTCCACGTTTCATTTTATCATTACAACTTTTTTATAGAATTGGTCATTTTCAGAGTAAAAAAAATTACTTGCTGGAAACACAAAAATGATAGGGCCAAATTCATGCAATTAATGACTACGTAAGATTTGAGCAAACCTGTCTCCTGTGGATCATAGACAACGAGATTCTCAATATGAACGCTGCAAAGTAAAATAATTCCACCTGTCTTCCAATTCAGAAATGTTCTGCAGTTTTTTTCTCTATACTTCTGTTTCTTCTGACTCTATTTAGGGCTGGATCTCATAGCTCCTGTGACCACTTAATCCACTAGGAAAATGTTCTGAGAGAACTGTCCATGTAGATGGAGTATGTACAAATCAGCACGTCAGATTTGGAGAGGCCTACCACAAAATTTGCAGTTTCACTCAGATCTTTGGAACGAAATCAGTTATGGGAAAATTATCGCTTCAGGACAAATGTAAGCAGCTTTTGCTTTCAAGATTAGTGATAACATCACTAGCTTTTAGATATGAGACATAATGCTGAAAAATTTTTCTCTTAAAGCATCCTAAAAATATTAACAGAGAATTGTACATCTTTTCTGAAAGTCTGTTTTCAGACTACAGTTTTCTTGGATTTATCATCCTCTGAAGGAAACTAGAAAACACTGTAATTACCTCTCAGGAAATTCAAAACAAATAGAGAACATGAATGCATCCGGTGGGAGTAGTAAATACGATAATAAGGTCAGGTTTTATTTTAAGTTGAACTCTCATGTCCACAAAATCCTCGTCCAAGGTAGGATGAAATTAAAGCCTTACCACGCTGCCTAAGGGTGAGAGTAAGCCATGGCAACACCACTGAACACCACTGCTCTTCCTTGATATACATAAGACGAGCAGTAAAAAACAAAGAGCATCTTTTGATATCAAGCAGTACCGTTGGGAGGAACAGTGGATAAATTGTTATTGGTAGTACTTAAGGTAAAAGCACAGAAAGACAGTCACAAAAAAGTGGTACTGATGAGAAGGAAGAAGGATAGAGAGACCAAAGTAGCCTAGTTAAGTTTTTTCATACACTTTATATTCAAGACCAGTTCATGCTGTTATCTCTGATAGCCTTACAAATCAAGCAGGGTTATTAGAAACTGGTGCAAGGATATATTTTAGAAGTGCAAAGTGTTTTTTTCACACAGAAATGATACAAGAACTAAATTTTCATTAAAACCAGAATTCAATTTTATGCTTGTTTTACAACTCTTGCAGCCAATTGAGTATAAACTCAAACAAAATATACTGGTAGTTCAGCTAGAGAATAGGTTAAACAAAGCCCAGTCATGTCTTGGTACCTAAAGGAAAAGGTCGCATTTATTCTTAGATGCAAGTTGTAAACAAAAGCATATATTTGGGGGCCTGATACTTTTCTTCCTCTGGCTGGAGAAGCATAGGAGTGATTCAAATATGCTTCAGCATTCAAGCTCAGATTAACTAAAAAAAAAAAAGTTTCTTTAGAAAACAGAAAGGGTCAAAGCATAGGCTATAATCAAATACGCCTTCATTTTTCCACAAAATAATCCCAATCTGTCTTGGACACTGCCTCCTCCCACTTCCAACAGGCACATCTGAATTGGATTGCCTTAGCGCTCTCCCTAGCTTTTGGAGACCCTTCCTTCTTCTGAACAATGTGCAGTCATTCCTCCAGAAGATGTCAAAGTGTCATGGAAGTCCTTTATATTAGGTCTGTCTTGCACTTGGCCAAAGAAAAGATGATGTTTGGTTAAAAAAATGTAACAAAGCTGAAGGAGTAGCCCTCTCTGCCAAGGTAAGCCTCAGAACGGAAGCAAAACCACTCACTCAGTTTTCCTATGTCCAGAAATAAAAAGACTCCTCCATCAACAAGCAATTAAAACAACCCATGTAACTACAAAGGTGAATTTATCTGCTTTCGATTCAAGGCTAACAGTTAGTGAAACAATCCCTGTGTCAGGCTCGGCTGAGGTCTCTATGGAGCCAGGCCATTTTGTTCTCTTCTTGTCAGGAGTCGTAACACAGATGTTAGACACCTGAACCACATTTTCAGTCTCATCTATTTCCTGATCATGCTCTATGGAGTAATCTTCCTTTCTGCTTCATCAACAGTTTCATTAATCAACAGTTCAACAAAATATAATAATAGATGGATTATAGTTCTTTGGTCACCTTGTAGCATCAATAAGCGTACACTGAATATCATGATTTTGAATTTAACCCTGGTTCCTTCTTGCACTGAGTGTTTAATTAATACCCAGCTTCCAAAGGATGCCATCCAATTAACTTCCACAACCTAATGTATTAGTAATCTAAATAAAATGCATTAAATTATTTCACTGGTCAATTTAATTTTCCAAACCAAGGAAATATATATGTGTAGCTTGACATCTATACATAGTAAGCTGGTTGCTTTCAGTCTAATTTTAAAGGCAAAGAATCCTCTGCTATTAAGGTAGTTTCACTGGTATTTCTGCAGAGACAAGAGATGTTTTTTATTTAAGTCTGAATTTTTCCTTACTGCTACAAAGAGTTTCTATCTCCCAGTTTTGAGTCCCAGAGCAGAGACACTAGGTGAGAAGATTGCACTCGGACCCGACAGGTTACTCCACTGCTGTGGATATGGTTAGTGTATTCACTGTTTTCTTAAGGCTGCAGCGACTCTTTTCCAGCAATGATTTGAGGGGGCCAGTGTAGCCTGTGGTCATGGTTTGAGACAGACTAGCTCCCCAACTACAGCTTAAGGCATAACCCAACATAGTTTTCCATGGCACTTTATAGCAATCAGTTACTGATTCCAAGGAGCTTTAAACAAGACTTGAGGCCAATCCACAGAGGCATTTGGGTACCAAGTCCCCAGTGAGATGAATAATAGCTAAGTGCCAAAGCGCCTCTACTGCCTTGGAGTTTGAATTAACATACTTGAAATGAAACGTAATTAAATCACAACCCTTTAAATCACAAAGGCTGAAATTTCCTTTAGACTCAGTATGAGGAGAATAGCATGTTTTCTAGAAGTTGCACAGAAGGACGGGAATGCTCTTCTGAAAAAAGCATCTCCTAGTATATCCAATAAACAAAAATATAAAGAGAGTCACAAAGCATTTTGGTACTTCACATTATATTATTTTATGCACAGAAGTACAAATGTGTTAATCTGCAGTAAAATTAAAGCACTAAGAAACATGTTCCAAAATTATAGTCCTCTTTATGATGTCATATTAATGCAATAAGATAAAGAATACAAGCAGACAATCATTACACTACTCACCTCACACAATCAGTTTTCCATACCTTATTTAATTGTATTTTCATCATTTCTATAGACTATCTAAATAACCTGCTTTTCAGAGCAATTTACAGATTTTTAATTTTATAGATATCTATTTACACAATTTTAATTTTTGTAGATATCCATTTTAGCTCAATGTAACAATTTACAAAGCTGCTCCTTCTACTGTTCTCAAGCACACGGAATAGAAAAGGAAGGAGACATACCAAAGAATACACAAAAAGCATCTGAAAAAAGATAAAACAATGAGAAACTCTTGAATCCTTCATCTCAGCACCCCACATGGTATTAAATACCCCATATTCAGTCCTTGCCATATCACTGCTGCTATGATGAAGCCTGTCCATTTTTTTTCTATTTTGGTTCCTTTCTGGTGTATCATTTTGTGTTGTACATAAAAGACCTGAGCATGCTGATACTTCTGACAGATCAATTTAATGTTTTTTTCTGGATTGTCATCTCATTTACATGGCCTTGTTGCAATACCTGACCATTTCCTGGAAACCATTCTTGGCATTTAAATCAGATTTAAGATGTTCCCTTACAGTTATTTGCATCCTAATCAGTAAGTCCTTTACTTCCCTGTGGGAATTTATTGCCATCCTTTACCCCTACTGCAGCTTATCACTTTCCGTATATCAAGAACGTCCTTTCTCCTTCAAATCCCTATTTACCTAACTTGCTTGTTCTAATTTCCTCACAAATCATCACTGCTTACCTGAGAGGTAGCTGCCATAATAACTCTCCTGTATTTAGCTTCAGTGAAAGCCACTGAAGGAAAAAGGACATGGTTTTAAAAGCTTCTAACGATCTTAACACTCAATTTTAAAAGGCCTGATCTTCAGAAAGCTCCTAGCAATTACTCTCTGACAACTCACTTTGATTAGGTATTAAGGTGATTGTCTCAAATGTGACTCATTCAAAAGCACTACTTTGGAAAAAAAAAAATCATAATTACTTGTGATACTGATAAATCCCTCTAAAATGACTCTGTGATGGACACTGAACATTTGTTTGAATTCTCAAGTCTGCATTCAAATAAATAATCACATAAATAACCACATGCAAATAAATAATCCAAGCAATAAATAAATTGTCTTTCATCAGACATTAAAAACATTGGTTTTGAAAATGAACTGAAGGAATTATTGTTGCAATAGAAGCTTCCTTTTCAGGTAATGTTTACCTCCTCTGCCAAATGCTTGTGAAGGGTAAATTGCATATATTATGTATGATTCTTAATTTCTCTGTGAAAAATTGTATGTGAGCTCTCCTTTCCTAAATGTATAGGTGAGAATGAGTTCATTAATGCCTAACCATCTGAAAATGTTTTTTCATTGTTTTTCTGAACATACTATAATCAGTACTAGCTATAAACATACTGGTAATTCATGTAAAGAAAAAATTCCCACAAGTCTTAAACAAAGATCCCGGTGAAGATAAATAGAAGATCATTAGACAAAAAAAAAGTAATATTTTTAAGTGTTGCCACATTTTTAAGAATTAATTTTACACTAGCTTATGGTTTGGGTTTTTTTACTTCCTAAATATTAATACTGAGCTAAATAAAATATGATATGCAACATCTTGTCTATGAAACCTTGTGGTCAATACCTACTCTCTTGACTTGACTATGGATTGTAAATCAGAATTTAGTTGGAAAGAAAACCTATTCCAATGTACATCAGGAAAAAGAAAGCATAGCAAGTTACTTCCCCATAGCTTAACGAAATAAAATATTAAAAAAAAAAAAAGAAAGAAAAAGAGAGACACCTTTTTACAGTTGTATAGGGAGAATATTCTTCACTCTGCATCAATGGTGGACATAGAACTAGGTGCATACCTGATGTTACTATGCCAAGCTCTAGCACAAATTAACTAGCAATCAATCACTTTGATTTTGCAAGAGCAATTTTCAGATAGCCAGCAGTATTGATTCTATATCCATTGTTTAAAAAAACGGCTTCTGTGCTTTAATATTTGATCCGTCAAGGCATTAACTTTGTAGCCATGAACATCTGTCATTTCACTTCCCCTCTAATAGCATCCACATACCCACTACACTAATTACCAAACGACTAATCAATCTGAAAAGCAAAACAATCTTTTTTTATTTCTATTAGAAAATCAGTTCCATAAACTAGTTTCAGAAACAGCCAGCCATCTTATTCTATTTCAGGTTCTGACTAGAATTTAAATGGAAAATGGTATCAAGTCAGAAATATGAAAACTTAGTGAAAGTTTCATCCAAATTATAACAGAATTTCTGCTTTATCCAATTAGAAAATCAGAAAATGACTGTAGTAAGGCTCTGGCTGAGAGAAATTAGATACAAAATTGGGCTTTGGGTAAAAATGGTGTAGAGCAGGAAAGCCTCTTTCAGAGAACAGAGGGGCATCAGCTCTAAGAATACCTTCAAAACCTTTCTCACCCAGTGAAAAAGAAGTACCCATGTTCTTGGAATTAACCAGCTTCAGAGATTATGAAACTTTTTACCTTAGTGTTCAGCAATTAATTGTAGTTTTGGTTGGGAAGAGGTGAAGTTCAACAATGAAAACTGAAGAGACTTGCAGGACAACTTGCAGGATGACTTGCAATATATATCTTGCATATTAACCCCTTTGTCAGGAAGAGAATATTAATTTAGGTATTTGCAGCCCATTAGGGAGTGCCAAGTGCCCAATTACACAGCAACTGCTAAGCAATATTGATGTCCCACTGCCAAACACCACTCAGAATTTCTCTGAGTAGCACTAGGAAACATTCAAAAAACTGACTTGTGCCTTGCTTCTCCACATATTGGTACAAAAAACTTATGTTTCTTTTACAGCACGAGAATGATATTTCTCTTATGATCTTCAGAAAAAATAGAGTGACTGCTATCAGCAGAAACAGTAGTCACAAGGTCACAACAATTTAGAAATCATTTCAATTAAATTTCCTAGGGTTATACTGTTTCTTTTGTGATGTTGTCCTACTAACCTTTAAAGAAATCATACATTTGCAAAAAAATAAGAAATGGCTTGAGGAGAGGAACAGTAGCCACAGATTTATGTATTATTTATGGGTCTACTTCTCAAACTAAAGGAACTGGAAAAATTAATATGTTCTCTGCCTGAGGTTATTCATCAGTAATAATACATCAGGTTCAATAATACTAACCCAACACGACCATAAAATTCAATTGATTCCTGCTTTCAACAGTTTTTTTGGTAACTTTGGATTAATAACTCTACTAAGGCCAAAAGTGGAGCATTTTACTCCTGGCAAAGCTTGGCAGAGGCTGGAGCAACACCTTGGAAAACACTTCATGTGTGCCTCAGCTCAGGTAGAGGTAGGTCTGCATACCAACTGTCTGTTCTGTACACAGACACAAAACAAATACAGTAAAGCCCATGTGCCACAATACCATTTTGGCATCAAATTCTTATTGAATTTTTAACTGCAGTCAATCACCTAAGTACATTTGTGATCTAGGTCTAAGTGTTCATATTCATAACAGCAAGATGGCCCATACTCATAATTCAAAAACGCAGAGCACTGTATACAAATACAACCTACCCATGCTGCCATTACATTTATCTCAAAAAGGTCTGAGAAAGGGAAAATCACTGACCAGGGAAATAGACATCAGCAATGAGGAAAGCTGACAATATTGATGATATGCCTTTGGGCAAGAAAAAGAGGTTCTTCATCATCTTTCAGTATGCCTTAGGCTTCTAGCGTGAAGCACAGGAAAGGAAGGCCAGAAAACTTTCATTACTCCTTTACACAACGCATTTCCTTTCAGCTGAAAATGGTGAGAGGGACTGAAACAGCTACCCTTCTTCCAGTAATGGATATTTTTTGCTATCAAATATACATCAATGTAAATGATAGCTCTAGTCAAATAACTGCTGAAGCATAAAATAATTCAGGCTTGGAAAAGGATATTTTTTGCCTGTATGAAACACGTCTGGGAGTGTCACCTGAAAAAAAATGTGTATCTATATACAGGGGAAACTCGTGCCAAAATACAGTGTTGTATTTCTTGAGGGTCTTTTCCAGTCAAGCATTAAACAATATGAGAAACTCAAAAGTCATCAGTTCCAGGGTCTTCTCACTCCCACCTTTACACTGTGACCATTAGACCATGTCCTTACATTCATTTGTTTTAGAGGAAAATGCATCATTTGTTTCAATACTGTCAATAGGGTGCTTTAACTGTTTGGACATATGTCTTCCCTGTGTAGACTATGCATTTTACGATTTTTTAAAAAGTTGGATTATTTCCCCATGCTTAATGGGACTCTAAAGGAGTTAAGGTGTACTATTATTATTGTAGCATTGGTTTTTTGAAAGTATTGGTTTTGCTGCATAATGGCCAAACGAACTATGTGCTTCCTTGTGGAGGGAGGAGAGTTATGTTGCTTTTGTAATTCAGGAAATGAAATGCGTTCTTCTTTACTCACTATATGTAGAGGCTATAAAAGTGTAAAAAATAAGGTTCAAAGTCAAAGTCTGTAGTGACGCTGCTAGCTCAACTGAAATCAGTAGATGCTCCCATTCAGAGGAACAGTGATTTCATCTCTGGATTATCACTCTCACCACATCAGCATCAGATGTCTTAACCTCTCTGTGCCTCAATTTTCCCACCTACAAAATGGCAGCAAATGACACTGATGACGGCCAGTTGACAATCTGGCTATCCTTAACCTTTCAGAACACCTTGTAAATTGTGCAGAGGAAAAGTATATTTTTAGATCACAGACATCATAAAAGTCCCAACATATCTAAGGACGCCACAGGTAAAAACCCTTTGACTTCAGTGGGAATTGTTCATGCTTGATGAAATATGGATGATGCACAGAAGCCTCTTGGCTCTTTGAACTGGCTGTGACTCATCCGCATCTGCTCAAATTTCACCTAGAGTGGAAGTAATTTTTTATTTTTTTTTTAATATTTTAACCTGGATATGAGCGCACTGGCTCTAGTATTAACTGGAAACCATTTCAGAATTAAAATGATTAACAAAATTCACATTTAAAGACATTCTCCAATGTTGAAATTCACTTAAATTACAGGAGGAAAAAGAGAATATTCTGTGTTAACATAAAACTAATTTAAAGTATTGACTCCTATGCGGAAATTATACCACATGCTTGATTTTCTTGTACTCTTCCCTAAGCATCTGCTGTTGGCCTCAGTTGTAAGGTGGACCTTTGTCTTGATCCAGTACCACCATTTATGTTTGCAACTCATGTGACATAAATCACAGAGGCATTACCACTTGGGTTTTCCAAGTGTGCTTGACTTCAACTTCGTTTTGCGTGACACTGCTACATTCTCATCTGGTCATGATTTATAATGGTTACCACAGTAATGCCCATGTGCCAGGTCATTAAGAAAGCACATACACTACAATTCACTAGATATCGACGAAATGGAAACTGCTCTCACAAAGACTTTAAAATCTTCCAAATTTAAAATAAAATAAAATAAATAATAATTCCAAAGAGCATTTGAACCCTTGTAATCTTGGAGAAAATGCTTGTGATGCTCAATATCAGTCTCCTAAGATCTCGGAAGAAAGCACAATGAATCATTAAGTCTTGAGCAGTTCTGGTTTGTTCTGACTTTAAATAGTTCAAAGCCAAGGACTTTACATGGCTATTGTTAATTTTGGCATGTAATTTACTATTATATGTATTAGATTTCAGCATATTAAGTAGCTTTTATGAATGCAAATGTTCTGACCTCAAGATTTTGTAGACAAAATCCAAGAAAGTATGACCTTTAAGAAAAACAAAAGAAACTAAGTTACTCAGCAGCTAAATCAAACTCTTAAACAGAAAAGAAAACTTCATGGAAGTTTAAAGTGAATATAGAGCTATTTTTAAATTAAAGGTCAACACCAAGAAATCTCTGAGAAGTAAAATTAAAATTCAGCAAGAGCAATAACAAGTTTCTAAAGGTTCCTAACTTGGCAAGTATCTTAACATTAAAAAGGAAAATGGAATGAAGGGAACATATCTTTGTGTCTGAATTTCCACTGAGTAAACAAGCAAATGATTTATTGAGCTTTGCTTCCTTCTTAGATCCTGGAATATCTGTGAGGAATGTTTGATCTCTGTGAAGGAATCCACTTGAAATAGACAAAAATACTCTTACTGTGTAGATTGACTATAAAGAGCTGTTGGTGAGGTTTGCCTTCTCTATGCCCCTCAGGCCATTAGTCAACTGGACCATCTAGCAACTGTCAGCCTCAGCTGGACTTCATATGCAATCAGCAGAAATTGTTCCAGTGAGCTCTCTGTCGCTAAGATCAAGCCCATTGGCAGATAAACTTTTCTGGTGTGAAATCAATATTTAACAATACCTAAACATGCCTTCTAGTTTATGTTCTGAAAAGCCCACTTTATTTGTTAAGGGTGCTCACACGAACAAACATGAATGTGTAAATTCTGTGTGGAAGTTGAGGCACAGAATTCCATTTTTTTATTACTTGCACAAGGAAACACAAAACCTAAACACCAGAATAATGTGTGACAGATGTTCAAAAGCATGAAAAAAGTGAACCAAAAGGATATCAAGCAATGGATTCAGTTTTAAGATAAATCATTTCTAAAATACATAAATACAGTAATTTACTCTGGACACTTGATGAAAAACTGTAAAAAGGGTAGATTTAGATGAGATACTAGGAAGAAATTTTTCACTATGAGGGTGGTGAGGCACTGGAACAGGTTGCCCATAGAAGCTGTGGATGTCCCATCCCTGGAGGTGTTCAAGGCCAGGTTGGACAGGGCTTGGAGCAACCTGGGCTGGTGGGCATGTCCCTGCCCATGGCAGGGGGGGTGGAACGAGATGATCTTTAAGGTCCCTTTCAACCTAAACTATTCTGTGATCATGTGATTCTATGATTCTATGAAAAATAAATCGATTTTTCATATTCTTGTACATCACAAAACTGGCTGGATGGCCGTGCCCAGAGAGTGGTGGTAAACGGAGTTAAATCCAGTTGGCGTCCGGTCACAAGTGGTGTTCCTCAGGGCTCGGTGCTGGGGCCAGTTCTCTTTAACATCTTTATCAATGACCTGGACAAGGGGATCAAGTGTACTCTCAGTAAGTTTGCAGATGAAACTAAGCTAGGCAGGCATGTTGATCTGCTTGAGGGTAGGATGCTCTCCAGAGGGATCTGGACAGGCTGAACCGATGGGCTGAGGCCAACGGTATGAGGTTCAACAAGGCCAAGTGCCGGGTGCTGCACTTGGGTCACAACAACCCCATGCAGGGCTACAGGCTTGGGGCGGAGTGGCTTGATAGCTGCCCGGCGGAGAAGGACCTGGGTGTGTTGGTGGACAGCTGGCTGAATATGGGCCAGCAGTGTACCCAGGTGGCCAAGAAGGCCAATGGCATCTTGGCCTGTATCAGTACTCGGGAAGCGATCATCCCCCTGTACTTGGCATTGGTGAGACCCCACCTCAAGTACTGTGTTCAGTTCTGGGCCCCTCACTACAAGAAAGACATTGAGGTGCTGGAGCGTGTCCAGAGAAGGGCAACGAAGCTGGTGAGGGGTCTGGCGGACAAGTCTTATCAGGAACGACTGAGGGAACTGGGGCTGTTTAGCCTGGAGAAGAGGAGGCTGTACTCTCTACAAGTACCCGAAAGGAGGTTGTAGAAAGATGGGGACTGACCTCTTCTCCCTACTGACAAGTGAGAGGACGAGAGGAAATGGGTTCAAGTTAAGCCAGGTGAGGTTTAGGTTGGATATCAGGAAAAATTTCTTCACTGAAAGGGTTATCCAGCATTGGAATAGGCTGCCCAGGGAGGTGGTGGATTCACCGTCCCTGGAGGTGTTTAATAAAAGGGCAGACGTGGTACTTGGGGATATGGTTTAGAAGTGTTTTTTGTCAGGTTAGGTTAATGGTTGGACTGGATGATCTTAAAGGTCCCTTCCAACCTTAACGATTCTATGATTCTATCATTTCAGAACAGAAGAGATATTTAAAGCCACATTCTCAGATAGCAGATTACCACTGAGACTACTGAATCAAAAAGGTAAGAGCAAGGTGGATAAAAATCAAAAGAAATAAATAATGGAAAATTTGAAGCAACTTCTCTGTGTTGTCTTAAGTATATAATATTTCACAAAGAGTTCTAATCAAAGAATTACTTATTGGTAATGCATATTTTCCTTTCAAATTTTCAGATCAAAACTACTTTGCATACTCATTTACAAAATATATTCTGTATCCAACTGTATTACCATGTATTGCTGTCTATCAAAGAGATTTGTCTTTCTGAGAAGCACATTTTCAGTTGCAGGAAGAATCCGCTGTTTTGAAAAAGCAAGGTATGTTCTTTCTTCTGTATGCATTAGCAGGTATAAAGGCTTTGAAATCAACAGTCATTCCTGAAAGAGAAAGGAACACAGCCTATTCTGCCATCACTATAATAGCTCTGGAGCAGAGACATCGATAACATCCCAGTGTTTCCACTGCCTGCGTACTGACCGCCCAAGAAAATGGAGACTTAAACCTGAGTAAAATTCATCACCATTGTGGTGCTGATTGATTTTACAACGCAAGTCTCCCAGTTGTATTTCTTCCTACTTTATTTTGAGACTGCCTGGGAGCTGAGAGGGGAAAACAAAAAACCCCAAAACATTGCAGAATTCCATAACAGATACATATTCCTATTCTGTCTCAATCAAATCCCTGCCAGGACTCAAGCTGAGCCACTCTGGAGTTGCTATGTGACACAAGTCACAGCAGTAGTAGGGGGCAGGGTGTGCAGTCAGAGATCTAGCCAGGCATTTTTTTCCTTTGGCGGCCTTGCTGTAGCAGCCACGTTCACGTACTGCAAATGCCACTTCTCTCCAGTTACCACCTCAAATTTTATGAATTACTGCTCAAAAAGTCCTTCTATCAGAGTAGTCGAATTTCATATGCATGAAGAAATGCAAAGACTTGCTAGCCAAAAGGGAAGAATAATGATTGTAAGACAACCAGAATGCTGGCAGAATCATGGTCATGATGTTAGCACTATGTGTGTTATTCATGTGACAGGTATAAGGAAGTGTGAAAGAGATTTTGAAAGTTAAGAGTCAGGTAAGCAGGTATGAGGCTTAAAACACAGTTCCTTCCAACTCCTCAGCTTCCCTGTACAGAGCAGTTGACATCATGTTTTTCTAAGCCTCTCACAAAATGCATTAATACAAACTTGTGAAATCAGCTTGTGGTTTAGTGAGATTTAAGTGCAGCATTGCAAGCCAGGAAAGAACGACAGCTTGATTTATAGTAGTCAGCTTAATAAATATTATTGTTCATATTGGGGAATACATATAAAACCTTATGCACTCCATTTTTCATGATTCACATGTACCCCAAAATGCCCAAATTAATCTTAGAGATTGTTATTCCCACAGCCTGTAAGCAGAATGCATACTGCATCAGATTGTTTTAATGCATAAGAAGTATGCGAAAGAACTTGCTGTATCTCCCTAAGACAACAGAGAAAAAGAGAAATGGCTTTGATTAACATGGACTAAAAACAATTAAACATATTTAAGAAAATATTAAGAAAATTGATCTTAATCTGAGATACAAAGCTATCGTGATTGTTCCAATTACACTGAATAGGTGTAAGTGAAACCAGAGACATTTTGATTTATGAAAAAAGACATTGTGTGTTTGCTGATATGAAACTGTCCTCTTCCGTACCTACACATTCTTCCTGTTCCCACCTCTGCACTCATGCCAGTGACAGTCAGACCCTGTTTGAATATGCTAAGCCAGTGGAAAACTGATCTCATAAAGAGTGAACAATTTGAAAAGAACTTTTTCTTGGTTAGGTTAATTTTACGCTGACTCAGCACAGAAGCGGCTCAGGCAGCAGTGAGCTCAGCCTAGCATCCCTGGGACCACAGCCCAGACGAGAGTCCTAACCTCCCGGTCTTGAAACCAGTCTGTCTCTGCCCCTGCTAACATGTGCAGAAAAGAGAAGAGTTCCTGCAAAAGGACTGAGAGACGAACCAAATGAAGCAGAACAGGAACCTGACCATATTTCCCCAATTCCAACTGAGCGCACTAGACCATTATTAGCTACTGTAAGAATGCATTTTTCCTTCTCAACATTTTATCCTGGACCTCAGACACTCCACCTATTAAAACTTTTATTCCGTTCAATGTATTTGTGCTACTTTTTCAGTTTTTCAGCACATCCATCATAAAAAACTATCTGTTCTGTTATTTTAATTAGCTCTGTTCTTGAGATTACGACTTCACCAAGCACAGACATGTATTTCTCCCAATACTCAAGAAGATGAACAAATCCAGTGAACTTAAAGGGCTCAAGAGTACAAGACCCCCTCCCATTTAATCAAAAGGGCTCCAATTTATATGCCTCCAGCAATTGCAACTCCTTAAGAGGCTGTTATATTTAGAATGCTGAAATAAAGTGAATGACATTTAATATTTTAATAATCACAATTCAGGTAGGTTAATTCTGTAAATATTATTTATCAGTACTTAAAGGTCTTGGTCATGTTTAGTTTCTTTTTTAAGTAAGTGGAAAAGGTTGTTTTTCTACTGTCCTATTTGTGAACTGGAAATATGAAGGAATTTAGTATTGTGTATAGTCCAAACTTTACAGAAACCAACTGCATGATATGAAACAGAAAATTCAAAATTATCTTTAGATCAAAATAACACAGTTCTTATTCAATAAAACTTTGAATTATTTACAGAAATATGTACATGGCAATATGATGTCACTATTTAATCTTATCCTTCCAATAATTATTTTCACATTATGGGAATTAATCAATATTTTCACCAGAGAAAGAGTCTACCTTTCTTTATCCGGCTGTCTCAGGCCAAACAGTTTCATTGTTCTTGGAAACATTTATTAAGAAATAAAGAGGTGACAAGAAGAAAACAATATCTGAAACAATTTTCCAGAGCCTGTGTACTTGCCTCATACATCCTCGATTAAAGCAATTTGTAACCTATGCATAAGTTTGAGTATAATTGAAATGTATGACCTTCAAAATATTATTACATATTGATTCTGCCAATTTATAACATAGGATGAAAAAGAATTTTGCAGTAAATTGTACTATTATTGCAATCAAAGATTTTAGTTTCAGAAGAAACAAAGGTTTAGAAAAACAGCTAGAATAATTGAGCTTATTCAGATAGGAGATTCTGGATGTGTTATGAATGCAAAGCAGCCTCTGATTGCATAAACCTCAACACAACAATCATAGAAGTAATTGATTTCACACTTCTTTTAGGTTTTGTTTCTCATTACTAGGCAAAGGCAGTGATCATCTCATTTCGTTTCAATGAAAGAAATGACAATTCTTGCTAATTAATACAGATTATCTTTAATAGTTTCTTAGATGTTTAATTTTCTTGATCTCTCAAATTTTTGAAAGTCCTCAAGTTGCAAACCAACTTCTCTCATAATTGTACAACTTTTATTTTCTTTATATTATCTACTGAAAAGATGAATAAAAACTGTGAGTTTCCCATGACAACGGCTGTGATAAGATTTCCACGTATCTGGGAAAATTATCCCTTCCTGCAGTAGGTGGGGAAGAAATGGGGAAGGGGCAAGTACTATTGATAACAATGCTATTTTAATAACAGTGAAAATGAAAGTGTAGAATGCGTTTGAGTTGGTTAACCCGTTCTGCTGCCAATGAAACTAGTGCACTTTCTTCCTTCTAAGATATCATTTAAAACTGATTTAACAGCTTCATATCAATAAAAAATATTTCCCTTGATTCTGGTGGGCCCTGGAATGGCACTACAAGGGCAGATATGAATTTATGCAGGTCTGAGTGGTTTAATGGCACCGTGTGTTGCAGTACATATGGCTAAACAGTCGTCTTTCCCATATCCTTTACACTGCATCTGTATTCACTCCTACCCTACTATTACTTCATTTTCTTAATCTATGTCTTGCCAGGTACACCTGCCAACATCTGATTAAGTTGAAATATGAAGCATTTGTCGTAAATGGTGTATGACCAGGATAATAAATCTCATGTCAATATTCTGAGTTTTCCTTGGCAGTTCAGCCAAACACAGCTTCAATTCCAGATACGGTTCAATTCAATAGTATGTGTGTGCGCCTGAACCTGGGCGCGCTGTTGGGATTTTTAGGAGTGGCGATACAAGGCTTACAGCTGTATGCCTCTGCATTGCCCCAAAACATCCCAAGGCTTTGGAAAGCTCTACTGTTCACCTATAATATATCTGAACCACTTCCTTTGCTTTTTTAGAGACATAACATTAATTCTGACTAATGCAAGAAGACCACACCTTTCAAATAAACTTACTTGGTAATACTTAGTGATCTGAATGGAGAAGGGGACTGAACTTAAGTTTCACCATAAAATATACAAAAATCCCATGGTAATACCTGCAACCTGTGTTTAAATCCATTGCTTTAAAAAATGAAAACTACATTCTTGAATTGATTTTTTTTTTTCAAAAGATCCTTCTAAAAAAGTTAAATAATGGAATCCTCTCTTATACTTGTTTATATTCAGGGAATCACTGCAGATACCTGACCAGATCATCAAGCATCTGCTTTAAGAGAGAGTTATTATCTACTGTTTGATGCCAAATGTTTTCTATCCTACACAAGAATTGTTAGCAAGAATACATGTCATACACTCATAAACATACACAATGCAATAGCAGTCATTTGAATAACTATCCACAAATATTTTGCCAAAATACCACCCAATAAGTCACGATCTTTCAGGAAATGGCACATTTTTTCCACTGAATATAGAATGTGATTGATAGTGGGTTTTCCTCAGAACATTATCTAGTCTTTTCTTCCTGTCACCCCAATTCTACAGGGGCTGGGCATACATTACCGAACCTATTTTGTGTGCAGACTTAGAAATCCATCATAAGCCTGTCTGTTGATGAGATGTTTTGTCTGTTGTAAGATAATGAAACAGGAATGAGAAAACCAATATTTTTTTATGCTGAAAACGGGGCAAAGAATCGGTACAATACATTTCAATTCACTTTACATAAGCTATCATAGCATCTTTTAAAACTGTTTTTTATCTCCTAAATATTACGTGAACGGCCCTGCAGTATCAGTACTGTCAATTTTCGTTAATAAGACATTGTTAGTAGAGAGGTTTTTTTCACTCTAGAAGACATGAACTATTTTTTTGAATCAGAGCTAAGTATTTTCTGCATACTCTATCTAGAAAAAAGCCATATTGAGTGATTAATACTTCTCACGACTGCCACAGGTTTGTTTTAGTTGGGAAAATAACTGAGGTCAATTTTTTATGGTGTTTTCTACCCTGTTAAAATGAACAGCTACCAGTTTGGCTTTTGAGGACTGTATTTAAAATTAAAAAAAAAAAGAACAAAAATTTGGTCATCTTATATACCAGGACAATCTTTGTGTTACATGAAACACTTTTGATGAGAGAATGGGTCTTTAAGCAGTCCTGATCTGTTCCTCACATCCATTTGTTATGCACCCGTTCTTAAAATACGATTTTTGCCCCATACGAAGGTCTGAAACCCTCTCTGTAAACCACCTACTTTGTAGAAAAATAATTTTAGGAGAGGTAACTTCAGCACATTAAGACTTGTGCTGATTCTTAGGACAAATTCCAAGCCCAAAACTGACGAAAAAATGTTCAGACAACAGTTGTGCAGATGAGTAGTTAGCATGAGCTATTCATGCAGTCTGACAGGTTTGCTAAGTTGCATAGTTTTTACATCTTTGTAGCACTGCAGACTTTTCCAGATGTCAATTTAGACAATACCAAAACCGTACTACATCTCCGGCTGAATGAAGAGATCAGGAAAATACTAACACTCTACTAAACTGCCTTCCACCTCCTGAAAGGTCAAGGTTAAGAGTGCTTCCCCCAGCTGCTTGTGCAGTGCTGCCACTCACTTCATCTCTTCTGCAAGACTGAAGTCACTCAGTCGGTCAGCAGTTTGGTTCAATTTTGAAAAGCATCATCTTTAGATGATACCTCGATTTGCACACTCAGCCGAGTAACGTAGTATTGTGCTAGTGATGAAAATACGTTTTAAACATAACTGTAATTCTATATTCTTTTTTTCCAAAAGATTCTGTGGAAATACTACTGACAAAAATGACACGTCATCACTTTATTTTTTTAGCAAAACAGGAGATGGAAGCACAATTCCTTATGGCATGATCAGCCTTTGGATAATGCTGTAATTATCGTGAGCTACATTTCCCCTTTGCACTGCAATGGTGAAACGTGTAGTCTTGCACTCTAACATGCAGCTCCAAGACAAAGGGAAGATGACACAGAGCTTTGTTTGTAAATTGTAGTGCACAGTTCTGGAAGCATGCGATACACTGTCTTTATGTTATTTTTACAAGAGAAGGTAAAAGAATCAAAGAAGCAAAGCAAAAAGAAGGAACAAGAAATGAGCAGCATGAACAAGAAAAAAAAAAAACACAGGCTTTCAGTGCTGTGTTTACAGTTTCCAACTGATTTCAGTAACACAGAAAAATTGTGTTGTCTTATGACCATGTTTCCTCAGATGTACTGTAATAGGAAAGCAGATAGTTCCTTTCTAAGGAAACAGTTATCTTCCAACACCCTTAAATAAAGTTTGCTTTCTAAAGTTTTCCTCTAAAATAGCTCATATTAACCTCTGTCAGCATCAAGATAAATGGGCCTAATCTCATCCAATATACTAATTCTTTTGTTCCTATTAATTTCAACCTAGCTAATCTACAAGGTTAAGGGAAATCTATTCTCTGTTGCTTTTCAATATTGGTTATTTTGAAGTGTATAACGAAATGGGAAATCAGTAACTAAATCTTAATCTTATCCTTTAATCTTGGGGCATCAGTGTCAAGGTAGTTAGGTGATTTTCAAATTCTTGCCTGCTATATTTTTCAAGCTCATGCATATGGTGATTGAACTAAGACCTGGTGATACTTGCTCAGCCAGTGGATCAAATTATAAATGCAGAATTGTCATTAAATTTATACAAAAAACATCCAAGTTTTCCTGACTGTATCACATCAGCTTCTATTATCAAAATAGAAGAATAACGTGATTCAGGGATGCTCAAGGCATCAAGAAGTACTGATCATAAAGCATATGACTGTGCCTTTATGGGTTTCTGCAAACTGAATAAGTGAGTATAGTCAGCGGGGAATTAATTCTATTAAGTTAAAAGTCACGAAACTCAGTCAATATGTAGAAGGTATATCCAGTAGCTAGAGAGACTGCAATCAAAGATCCGTGAAGTTTTCCTTCTTTTGACTGATAGCATAATGTACAACCTGATATTCACATATTTATTATACGACTCATTAATTTTACCCCATAACTACTGAAGAATGAATTACGACGGCTCAGCATGGGCTAGAAATATAGTACGGATGGAATACAGAGTAAAATGCACCCAAACGCTCATTTTAGGAGGAGCTAGAGTTTGGCAAGAGATACAAAAGCTTTCTTATATTTAAAAAAGTTTTTAAAAAATGTTTTTCAGCAGTCATTACAAAGCAATTGAACACTGACACATCAAGATGAGGGTAGAGATCTGCACTTCAAACAATAAAGTGCTAACAAGACTGAAGGGTATGTAATGCAAAATGACTGAAGACAGTACAAGGCATTTCCAACATAGGAAGGTGGGTTTGGTGCGTTCTCAGTTATTTATGCCCATCTGGGTGGGTTTTTTCTACTATTTCACTGGCAAAATCCTCAACTACAGGAGAAGGACATATTGGTGGTTAAGAGAGACCAGTCAAAACTGAGAAGTCCACTGTGTGAGGTTCTGCAGGCAGCTAAGCAGGCACAAGCAAGAGGAACTGGAGACAGACAACCGTCCAAATAACTGAAAGTTATTTTGCTTGTTTTGTGTTTACTTTTTAAAAAAATAAATCATTGGACTGTTTTTCAATCTCCTGTATTTACTTCTGGCACATTTCAGCAGTGACTTTTGCGATATCGATATTTGCAGAAATTGCCTGGCAATTATAAATGTCATTTTACAGTGTTTACATACTAGAAGACCACTTCAGCACTTGGGTGTTTTGGCAAAAATAATCAGTAGCAACTTGTTTTAGCTTGTAGTTAAAAGACTTATGTCTGAGCCTCTGGACATTATAATACATTATAAACCATAGCGGTAGTTCTATCAGAAGTTAAACTTTGCTTTAAAAGTAAAAGCCTTATGAGGCTTTTAAAAAAGAAAAGGAAACAGTTGAAAATTCAGATTGAAGACAGGTAAGAGAGGCAAATAAAACATCTGCCAAACAGTTTATTAGTGACGTGGGGTGCAAGGCTGAGGAGGGAGCTGACGTTACTTCAATAAAATAATTTCAAGAGAACCCATTTAAGAAGTGACTGCACAGCCTAAATGGGGCAAGCATGGTAAAATAAACTACCTAAATGATCACTCTAGTACACATATTAAGTATAAATGATGTCCTGTAATACGCTATGTATTTTTAATGACTGTCCTCTGGTCAGCCATAATGGTTTCATAACAGATGTAGATAATCTGAAGAATTTATTAAGGAAGACAGGAAAGATCTGACTTTCATTTAGCTAATATGAAGGTAACATTTCAGATAGAAAGTACAACCAGAGCTGCTTTACTTATTTCAGATTACAAAGAGAAATGATTAAGAGACGCAGCAATTCAAGGGAGGCAAAGCTATTCTGCTGCGATAGGCACAAACATGCCGATGCCCGGGCTTGGTGGAGCAGCACCTTGCGGAGCCACCTCAGCTGGTTGTGGTGAGTTATCTCTGGAGCCAGAAGCACCAGGGCTGCCTCAGTGTGGTGCTTTGACTAATTACCCTTTCAGGGAGGCAGAACTAATCACCTTGGCTTGAGCCCAGATGGATATTTTTTCGAGGGCTGAAGCTACTAGCTCTGCATGGTGCTGCACAGTGTGCTGGATAGACTTTTGTATTTGCTTGATAATGTATGCCATGGCATTGCTTGAGCTAGGATAAGCATATCCTACTTGATAACTGGTGGAAATACCACAGAGCTAAGGGTGCTGAGAATATCAAGATATTATATGTGGAATAGAAAAATACGTATTTACTATAGCTCTAAGTTTAAGTCAGTCAAGAGGTATAGCCATCAGCACACCTTCTCTACAAATCATTTTAATTCAGATTAGTGTCAACTATAGCTTTTATTATAAAACCTTATCAACATTTAAATAAATCACTTCTTTGAAATATTTTTGCCTTCCAGCACCATATTTGGTAAACACACTTCTCCTGGAAAGCAAATAAAAGGACACAAAAATCTGCACACCAGAGAATTTTTATTTAAGGTTAAATTTCTTCTTTTGCATTGAGACATTCAGTCTGGGTTTTAAATTAATTTCACCTTGTTGTTAAACAGAAAAATATTTCAGACTTGAGGAATATTCTAAGAGTGAAAAGTATTTAGAGCCATGCTTTACAACATGGTTGCCAAAATGCCCTACAGCTAGCAAATACTGACAAGGAGTACTTCAGTTTAGGAAGCCCCACAAAGTCAAACAGTAACCAAACGTTAGTTTTAGAGAACAACCTATCAAACACATTTACCTCAAATCCGTATCGTGACTGGTGTAATCTCTGAAATTTTGGTGTGGTCAGAAAACCTGCGTTACAAATGCAGAAATGGGAAGACTACATTCTCTGATACAGTTGTGCTGATATTTGGGTAGAAACTGCAGTTATTGACTTGAACATACGAAGCATTTTTAAGAACTAGAGGAATGAAGCAGGAGACTTTCTGAATTTTGTTTAGAGGTTAAAGCCATTCAGCAAGTTCACTGATAGTTTTGCTTTTGACAGGAAAATAGGATCAGATTGAAAATGCAATAACGTAAAACCAACAATGGCAAAGCTATCCTTAACAGAGAAAAAATAATGTTCTCACAGGAAAGCACTGTATCTTTTCACAAAGTTTTAGATTTTCAGAGACTGAACTATCTATCTATCTATCTGATTTAAGAAGAAAACCTATTTAAAGGAGAACTGTATTTGTTTCCCTACTTCTTTTGTTGGAACCTACCATACTTCTCTGCCCTTCTCATCCTCTATTTCTGTAGACTTTACTTTTGCTAAGCATTTATATCTACACAGTCTGGTTATAAAACAGTCAATATCATCATAGCTTCAAATAAATAAATTTGAAAATTCACCATTCTGCCTGATTCCAAGTGCAGGCTCAGTTTGAATTATGTATTTTAATCCTATCAGCTTTCTGAACAGTTTCTGAGTACCTGCCTTGAGGCTTAGCTTTGGTGGATGTAAGGCACTTGCTTAAAGCACCCCGGTAAGGGCTTTCCTGGAGTAGCTCATGGCCATGGGACATCACTGGGTGCCTGCACTGGCAGAAGAGAGGGGCACAGTGTATCCTGTGCAGGTCTCCGGGCTTTTCAGTGTCCTGTGCCTAGCAACAACTCCATCCCTTCAGTCCTTTGCCTACCTGCCCTGCCTGACCCAGAGAGTGTACAAGCTTCCCCCAGAAAGAGAACCCTTCCAATACACCTCCACCATCTCCTTTTTCCCTTCTCTCCAGGTGGGCAATGCTGAGCCACTCACTCACCCAGCGCTTAACCTTGCCTTCAGTGCTGGTGCGGAACAGGTCCTTGTGCACAGACCTACCACAATTATTTTTACTTCAGCATCTCAAGCTGAAAGTGATATTAATACTGTCACCTGCAATAAAGAGTTCCTGACATGATTTAATGAAGTATAACAATCAGGAACTAGAATGTTAAATATTAAGCATTTATTTTAAACGTTAAACAATTAATTTCTGCTCTGAATTTTTAAATCTTATCCAGATTTTATAAAAAATGAAAATTAACTAGGAAACTTTTAGCATGAAAAATTTACATCCCATAAACAGGAGAAAGAAACTGGGAGCAGGACATCAGGAACACCTCCAAATTATAAATATTTCAGATCACATCTATAAAAGAAAAAATATTGTGCTAACTCAAATCTCACATAAATATGATCTCTGATACCAACCTTACTAAAGAATCAGAAGTTTCAGTTAGTTTGACAAAAATACCTGAGTGACACTGAAAAGTATAATGCTAAAGATGTTTCAGCTGCGTCTGTACTGTGAGCCCGTCTTTGTTTCCACTGGCGGGATGAGGCCAGCAGTAACACGAACTGGGAGATTTCTGTGATAATTTAGAGCCCATCAGCTGCAGAAGTGACAGTCACCATTAGTTACAGTTATATGGGAGTGGCAGACTTTTTTACTGTTCGTTTTGCTTGTCTGAACTATAAAAAGCCCTTTATCCTGGAAGCTGCATTCTTCTGTTATCCTGTAGACAAAGGCAATACCAGGAGAACTGTCTCACATACCCTATACTGGGTAATATCTGACCTATCATATTTGTAATCAGCAAAAATTCTCCTCTTAATTTGACTCTTTTCATTGCTTTTTCACCACCTTCTCAGTAAGAGATAAATGACATTTTAATAGAATTTTATACTGACTAAATTAAAATGTTCAAGGTAATGTTTAATGAGGCATAGTGCTGCTGGCCACACTGCCTTTATTTTAATTATAATCTCAGAAATTATTTTTAAAGTTCTTTTACTATGTTATAAACTTCCCTGAAGGTTGGGGTATACCAAGACAAAAAAGTAAGCAAGCAAGCAAAGAAACAAATACATGCCCTACTTCTAGGCTTGGGGAGTTTAAGTCTAAAAATCACTGAGTAGCTTTGACAAGTTTTAATGTTGTGAGAGATGTAACTGTCATTATTCTCTCTGGGAATAAATCAGAAAGTTTTGACACAAGCAGTCATGTCACCAATCCTTCTTTGTGCCTTAATATTTATTTACTTTTTTGATCACTGGGATAGTCTTCAGAGACAGAGATCTCATTTTATGAAAGGCATTTTTATGAAACTAGCTTTGTTCGCAGTTGGAAACGGAAAAACCTGGGATTTACTTTTCAGTTCACTTCTCCCCAGCTGCTGAATTTTTCATTTGAAGCAATTAAGAAAAAACATATAGATAAGTAGAATGCTGTTTAAGCTAAAAAAGATCAGAAAACATTCCATAGCCTTCCTTATGTGTGTCTAGACAGTAATGCAATGCATTAATTCAAGTGCTTTCCACTCTGTATTAATTTTTTACCTTATTTGCTATTTATTAATCAACTCTGTCACGCACTCCTGAAGGTGAAGCATTAGAGAGAGAGCTGAAGGAAAGAAAGTCCAAGGGAGTGCAGCCTTCATAGAGTTTTGCTCTGGCAAGAATAAGTGTATAAATGTATTCACGGAAAGGAGTCGTGACCAAGTCAGACTTCATATGGTATTTTGTTTTCCTTACATTTCACTCAGAATAACAAGTGACCCTCAGCCTTGTCAGAGGCTGAATATCTAAGCAAAATGCCAAACCTTGATCTCTCTGAACCCGTGAGTAACCTGTGGAATCTTCTTCTATAAAAATGGAAAGAAATATCTGAAAGAAAATAAACATAATACTTTGTAATATGCACTCTCTCTTGTCTTTTTCAGTCCTTAATTTGTTGGGTATTTTTTAAATGTCTGTCCCCTTTACAGTCTCTAGTGTCTCCAGTTAAACTCGCTAGACTCTTCCCTCATATGTGGCTGACAGCATTAATTGCCTGTGTGCTAGACACCATGTGAGGGTAAGACACAGTGAAGGAAAAGTGTGGTTCTGACTCTAGAAAAGCTAGCATGGAGATAATATTTTTCACCCTCTCTTAGAAACCTAATGTGCTACACATTGGGAAAAAAAAATACATTGTCTTTTAGATGCCTGCATTCATTCTGCGTACACAGTCAGAAAGGCTGGAAAGAATTGATAATGGTGGTTTTATTTTTTTTAAATCTGTGCATATGGTTCCTTCTGAACTGTTAGGATACCTGACTGCAATAACATGTTCAATCTCTTCGGTCAAATGTGCACGTATTTCTTTATCTCTGCCTTTACCTTTTTAACAAATAAATAGAAAGAAGCTGCAAACCCTTTTCCAATAGTGTTGTTGTATACTCTAGCTATTGATATAGTTTTAAAATGCATGTATTTTCAATTTCAGAATGGCCTTGCCAAGCATACAGAAGAGTTTTATAAACTTGTCTGGAAACTTATAGACATGAGGAATCTTTTTAAAGTGCTATTGCTACTTGCTTAATATTATTTTTACCATTTGTTATTGGGATTGCAAAAACCAAACTAACAAACTGTCTTATACATAAAACACCTACAAGTCTTAAAATTAGAAGTCAAGCAGAGTGTCCAAATAATCTTCTCAGACATCTGGATTTTATGTCAGCAGGTCTTAATTTACATTTACCTTTAAATACCACACCCAGAAAGTATTCTTTCCTATACTGATTAAATGACCTAAACTTCAGATATATATAAAACCTATTCTTTTAGGGCTCACTGTTTTGCTGCAAATGATCTTCACAGGCTATAAAGCTGAAAATTTAAGAATAAAGAGACACCAGAACCCAAAAGTATTCACTGCGCAGCCTGCCAAATTTCTGTCATCTCAATACAAGTCCAGAGAGTAGTCATCTGAGGCTGAAAATAAAGTCCATGATAAAATACAACAGATTACATTTGTGGTAATTACGGAGTATTTTCCATTTATATATCTGCCAATGCTTTAAAAAGGTATATGTGATTTGCCACATTTTCTAGAAGGGAAAACCCAGAAATCAAGCCACATTTTTAAGAAACATTCGTGCCAGTCTGAAGGACATGTGTAGTTCTAGCAAATGGTAGGATTTGTTTAATTAAATATGCTGGTTTTCTAGTACGTAGACACATTCTAAAAGTCTTTCAAAGCCATGTATGCCATACTGAAATGGTTTATAACTACACGTCACTTCAATTTGAAAGGATATAAATTTATTTCCTTAATTTCCTTCTTAATGCAGGCATAGGTAATTAATTTTTTTACCTACATTAATTTAATCAAATTATGTGATCATTATAATTGTTTCCAATTCTTTTTCTGAACCAATAGTTGTTCTTAAAACATGAAAAACAATGAGAGAGCGCAAGTGAAATATAAAGAATGTTATTCTAAAGAAGGTAGGCATTCTGAAAGACCACAGGATTTTCAAAAGCTAAAACCTGCAGAGCAGACAAGACAAGAGACAATTCAGAGCATCTGGGAAATGACACAGACAAGATAACCAACATTAACATTAAAAAAAAAGGCAGACAGTAACTGAAAAGTCACCATCTTTTAAATTTAAGAATAGCTAAGGAAGACTGTCTAAAAACCCCCAAAATCTTACTTGAAATATTATTTTGAGAAGGCAATAGCTCTGTTAACAAACAACAGAAAAACCCCACAGATAATTTCAGTCTAACAACCAGTTGAAATACACAGAAACCATATTTTCTTTATGGACAAACAGAATACAATGCTGGAGGAGCATCAGAGGAATACCACATGCTTGCCTGTGTTTTTTCCTCTTCCATAATTACATGCTTATTGCCGCTGTCGTACAGGCTACCGGACTGGATTACACCCTTAATCCATACACCCATGCACACATTATAGTCTTCATCAGTGGACTACTACTTTTTCCATATATCACAAAGCCTTTGTGCTGTCTATAACATCATCATCATCAAGATACCAACTGAGCTGAACATAAGCAGCAACTCTGCTGTACCAGTTGGAGAAGAGTTCCCCTTCCCTAGAGGAGTATGGTTTCCAGATATTTAGGGTTTTCAAAAGTTTTCAATAGATCATTTTCTTATTTTCTTCCCTTTCAGAAAAAGTAAGGAAATGTAGAAGTTGATATGCAATAATAATTTCTTTACTGAACCTACACCCTCTTTATGAATGAGAACAGTGTTATGTTTAAATCAGTACATTACTGTTAGATATATGTACATGATTCATAAACTACTGAAAAGTATTAGAGGTTAAACTGCCCTGATTATTAAGGTACTCGTAATCAAAGTAGAATACAAATGTGCACTCATTTAGTGACATGGGTTTAGATGGAGAACTGTAACTTCTTCAGTTGTAACTCAGGTATGTGTTTCGTTATATTCCCACATTCATTTTCTGCAGCTAGCATGAGATGAACATTTCTCCATTTTCAACCAACCATCAACTAACTAGTGTAATTATTTTTGCATGCTTATTAATCATATATCATAATGAAATAATTTATTCCCAAGCAGATCATAACAAATGAGTAGTGTATAATGTTGATGTTCTCTGTTAAAGAGCAACAGCTGTTAGAGTACTGAAGTTCTCATTACTGTTGACCTCTATGCAATACATACGTATCGACTATCACAGGCTCAATTATGGTATTTTGTGTATGTATCTGTTTAGAGTAGATGGGACAGTAAATAACATTTTATTTTCCACGGCTATATATTTAGCTGCTCGAGCATGACTGTACCAATCATTGCTACCTCACGAGTATGCATTATGGAATATCAAGATTTTCACCTATTTAAAAGGGGTGGGGGGAAGCATTGAATATGTTTATATAATGGGCTATCAATTGAGGTAGTTAAGAACAAAGAGATTACTTTCTAAACAGTAATCATGTCTATTATCTCTACTGGATTAGCGTCACTGCCTATGCTTTTTAATGCATTTGTCATCCAGCATAAACGGAGATTGATGACAACTACTAGTCTATTTTTTCACACTTTCTGTAGTTCAGTACCTTTCTGCTTGAAAATGTTGTGTAAAAAGGTGACATCCATCAGCTATATTGTTTGCTGGTTCAAATCATGTGTTGATGAATATCAGTGTAGCGATACTGACTTAAAACATAACAGCAAAAAAGGTCTCTGGGTCACTGTGTCAAACTTCCGTAATCACAGTCATTAATGTAAATGGCATTAAATGCAGAAAGTTCTTGACCGTATATCACAAGCCACAGAAAAAGCCATTACACTAAGACACTTACATTCAAAAGATCTAAAGCCTCAAAATATATAATATGTTTCAGAAAAAAGAGAAAACAAGAGGTACCAGTATCCTGGAATTCTTCCATATCAGAAAATTTTTTAGGTGCTAAAAATTGTTAGCATTAGCCCAAATGCCCTGGACTTCTCCAGGAAGCTACCTGCACCCTGCACTTCAGAGCAAGGACTCATATCCCTGGGGATACTACTTCACCTTGTGTACAGAAGGTCCCTTTTCATGCTTAGGTATCAATGACAGTTATCCTATCAGCCATCACTGCAATTAAGGACCTTGTCCTCTTCTCTTGTCGCCAGGCATCCTCATTTTCAGTCTCTAAGTCGTGACTTTGTATTATTAACTTTAAACTCAGTTCTGTTACTACAGGCAACAAGGGCATTTATTCTTACCACACGGTAATCTAGCTGTCTACATGACTGGCAAACGCCGTTAACTTTGGTCAGCCACAAACTGCATTTATCTCTTGATTATTCTCTTTTCTTCAAAATCCATTCTGATGCTGTGCATGGTATTAAGGTCAAACTAAGAGGTTTGTATTTCTTCTGGCTGAATATCTGACAAGGGATTTGTACTTTCACATTGTAATCCTCTATCCATCATCTCGAACCAGAAAGCAAAATTAGTTCCAAATTATGAACTACCTAAATAGAAAAGACAATTATTGAGTGAATCATTTTGCCTCTCCAACAGAAGATGACAAATATGATGGAGTTCCTATCCCATGGTGGTGATTTAAGGGAATGAGGAAGTTCCCCGAATGGCATCGCTAATATATCTCTCTTGCTGTTCCCAGATTGTCCCTTCTCCCCAGTCCTTGCAACAATGCGCTCCCTGCCTCCGTGCTCTGCATCCACCAGTTTCACACCTGCTGACTGCAGCAGAGATGACATTTTCTGGAGCCAGGGTTATATGCATACTGACCAGTTAACTTCTACGGTGTCGCCTAGGG
Organism: Ibidorhyncha struthersii; assembly: GCA_013398815.1. Lineage (NCBI taxonomy): Eukaryota > Metazoa > Chordata > Aves > Charadriiformes > Charadriidae > Ibidorhyncha > Ibidorhyncha struthersii. The sequence goes on along the minus strand of VZSZ01002970.1, from coordinate 439,514 downwards.
CACTGCTGTGCCTCTGGGTTAAGCCTCGCAGTTAGCACTGGGGTAAAACCAGCATTAAAGACTGCATGAACCCCTTGGGTAGTATTTTATGCAAACCTGTTGTAAGTACCTTACATCTTTGAACCCTTCTCTGATGGATACTGCTCCAAATATTCAAAACAGTTTGGGGGAGCAAGAGAGAAAGATGGGAATGTCAGGTAGACCAGTAGACAAAACGCACCTGTACAAATTTTGCCTCATTGGGAAATCATGCTAAAAGCAATGTAAAATATGCTTTAATTGTAGCTTCTTAATTAGTTGTGCAATTTTGCGAAGGACACAGCCCCTTTGTCAGTTTTCCCTTTTCTAAGGATGTAGGTGGTTCAGCTGTGCATTTCCTATGCACAGCTTTCTTTGAATTATTGTATTCATTATTTATTTACTGTTACATTTGTTGTAAGTATACCTATTTAAATAACATCTAATTCTAAGAATACTTATTTGGATTGTGGTTATTACATATAAATATCAGAAATCACAATGACAATTTATTAATATAATCATTCTGTAATATTTTATCTGGCCCAGGTTGCCCAGAGAAGCTGTGGCTGCCCCATCCCTGGAGGTGTTCAAGGCCAGGTTGGATGGGGCTTGGAGCAACCTGGGCTGGTGGGAGGTGTCCCTGCCCGTGGCAGGGAGCTGGAACTAGATGGTCTTTACTGTCCCTTCCAACCTAAACCATTCTATGATCTTTAGTACAGCAGTGCATACTCTTCACCTAGGAGGAATGTTTAGTTCTATTTGTTGCACTTTTGCTGAGCTTGTTGGCTTTGTTTTTTGTCTGGGAACCACCAGCAGCGATATGGCTAAGAAAAGTTTATAGTTGCCCAGATGGTACCAGTCATCATATGAGAATGATGGTAGAAGCAGTATTACGGACAAATCCATTTAAAATTCTGGTATTTCCAGCATGGCTGTCTTTGAGGAACTAAGGATCCTTTGGACCTTTTATCTGTTTTCAGACAAGCAGACAGCAGAAAAATACATACTAGAATGTAAGCCAGCAAGACAAGCCACTGACTTGCTTATTAAGGTAAGGCAGTTTGCTTTTAGATTCTTTAAATTTAGTATTTGTTAACTGCCATGCTGAAATTGAGCTGAGAAGTAGAAAGAATAGGACTCTCATCCTAGTTTGTAATCTAAACCAACAGAAGAACATACGGAAGGTCTAACAGATAGTATTAGAGTGGCCCTCTAGAGTGCAGTTTTTCCCTGTAAGTTTTATGTAACTTTGATGTTACTGAATTTGGTGGAAGTTTGGGCTATTCAGAATATTAATACTGGAATTTTTACCTGAAATGTACGGTCTTACCTGAACACTACAGTCACGCAATTACTGTAAAAATTTATTGACAGATGATGCCAAAATGCTGAGAAGTCAATGATATCATTTAGTGGAGTATATGCAATTTAAGTGTTTAAGAGCTACAGGGAAGAAATGGAACTCAGGAGAGTTTTACATGAAATGATTGTAAACAGATCATTATAAATAGTTAAATTCCTGTAAGAGCCAGCAATGAGATGGCAGTATTCAAGGGAAAACGGGCATAAGTCTTTCTATCAGCAGTGAAGTAGCATTACCCATGTGCTCTATTTTTAATTGGTTAAAAATCCTTACATGCAGACTTGCATACATGCACGTCAGGATCTTCACAGATCTGTTAGCAGAAGTTTACTACTCTGAGTGTTTGGTAGGTTCCCGTGTAATTCAATCTAATTTATTTCATAAGGTGAATTCTTAAAGAAGCTCTGCTTACTGAGGTGTAAAATGATCATAGCATTTCACGTGTTTGTGATGGGCTTGAGATATTGCTCTTCCCTTCCCACACAGCTTTTTAATAAAAGTGCTGCCAGTTTGCTGACCTTCCCTTCTTCAAGGTTAATGGTTTGTTATCTATAAATTACTTTTCATGATACAGCTTGGGTTATGAACTCCAAAATTGTCTTCTGTGGGCTCTCTCTTCAATTTGTTTTAGGCTCAGAGAAAAGCACATTTTCTAGTAACTGAGGCAGATTTCACAATAGGAGAAAGTACCACAGAAATGAAAAGAGATAACAACGGCTTTAGAAACTTGCCGGTTTGTTCTATAAGAAGACATGCAATTATATCAGTTGGTTGATGTTGTGGAACAACTACTGTCATGTTCTCTAATAAAGCTGAATGTCTACACGCCTGCAATTTACCTAACACTGCCCCGACTCCTTTTTTCTTGCATATAGAACCCCTAGGCTAAAGATGTTGCAGAGGAACAACAATTAGCGACATTGCATTATTGTAGAGGTTTAGAAACATGTTAATAGACAATTTATAATATGCAGTTTTTGTTATCGTTATGGAACATCTGTTACTTAAGAGCCAACTCTGTAATAAACCATGCCCTAGTATTTTATAATCCTGTCACAGTGTAAGAGGGAAAAGAAGAGATGATATTAAATTTGATCTTGAGAGGTAGCGGACATATTTGCATCCCACAGCACAAGCAGAAGGCATTCAGCAACACCTTGCAGTTTTCATATACTTTAATAACATATCACATAATTCTTTACCAGTTGGTCCTTTCCACCCTTTAAACTTTGAGAGTGAATTTTATAAAAAAAACAATGACAAGACTCCAGTGGCACATTATAATTCTGTACCCAGGAAATACACATTTGCTTTCAAGCTCTGGGAAACATTAGAGTGTCTGCACTGTCAAAAAATATAACTTCACCACTTCAGCTGTAATTTCAGTCATAAAAATAGCTGTAAGAGTCTCTCATCCAGTCTGACTGTTGTTTGCTAGAGATAATTTACTTTACATGATGTTATTTCAAAAGGAATGTAAAAATCAGACAATAATGCAAGCAAAGCTTTCTCAGCATATTTGTGGTACCTTTGCACATACGCTACTTCAAAATGCTTAATTTCTTTAATTTTGCTTGAAGCATCTATCGCACTTCTCTTATTTTCAAGGCTTTTTGAGTGACACATGGCAGTATACTTCAGAATTGCAAGCTATAAGGACTCTTACCACTTTGGCAACAGAGACAGCAAAGGCCAGATTTTTGCTTACGGTTAAGTAATAACAATTCTATTATTATAGCCATTCAGAAACAGCTGAAATTACGTCAGCTTCTTCCAACTGGCAACAAGCCCAACTTTTTTTTGTCCAAATTGTTGGAAAAGGATTGCTAATTTTTCATCTACTTGGCAAATAAACCCTCTATACATCCTTCTCCCATTTAATTACTTCACCAGTCTATTATACTGTGCATCAGAACACTGACCATGTGGAACTCGCTTTAATTTTCTGTTCTCTAAGACCGAGTTATTCAATGGCTGTGATGTACTACTACTTTTTTGTCTACAGAGATCATTATTAAAAACTCTAGTTACAGCCACGTGTGCAATGTTTTCAAGCTATCTCGGTCCAACATTTAAGAAATGTTTTTAAAATATCTGCTCTTTTTCTTTAAAAGAGCATACATTTTCTGTGTTTCCAGGGGATTGCTATTCCTCTTTCTCTTAACGCTTTTTTGTTATTTACATTTGATTTCCACTCTTTTACACGGTGCACTGTAGTTGCACATTTAAACCAACAAAATCATACACATACCATATGTTATTTGTGAGAAAGAAAATGCCTAATTGTAGCATTTTCCATATTTTGTCAGTTTTGTTATTGAAACACACAGCCAGCTTTGAAAATACATTTCTGTTAACACCTGAACTGTCATAACTAATTTAGAGATTGTGTTTTAAAATATAGTTTGATCATCAAAAAACATCATAGTTGTCTTATTGCTTCTTATTTAGTTTTTCTTGTTTAATTACCAGCTACCTGTGGACAGAAAAGATTTTTTTTGCTGTCAAATATAAACTCTACTCCTGTAATATTTTGCTGAAATATTTGTTTAACTTAGTGTAAGTCTTGTTTTCTCAATTACTTGTTACTCACAGCAAACAAATGCAGTATTCCTATACCACTAGCAAGGAATATAGGTCTTGTTTTCATCTACTGGAAGAGTCAAAGATCACTGAGAGCATGCCAAGCTTAGAGCAACAGCACTATCAAAATCAGCACAGGTTTGAATCAAGGTACCAAAGTAAACAAACTTCCAGAAAGTGGTACTCAGCTTCCATTTGTGTTCAGTGAAAGGACTTTCAAAAAAGCAAAGTCAGAAACATCTTTAAGTAACTCTACTTCTTGAAAAACAGTCCTTATTAAGAGGTCTCAGACTGGGGGCTCGATTTCTAACTCAAAGCTTTAAAGCATTCAAGCCCTGTTTTCTAACATGGTTTAGAACATGACAGTTTCAAGCTGGCCTCCTTAAGCACAATATGCATGGAATTAAGCAAAACTTCCAGGAGTGATGAATCTGATAGTGGTACCCTAAAACAGCAGCTTATAAAAGCATCAGTGATCTGTTATGAAACACACATTATAAAAAGATTAAGAGCTTTAGGGTTAAAGAGAAAGAACAGGGCACTGCAGCGTTTCCATCAGAGTAAATCAGGATAGTAAAACTATCAATTCTTTTACCACTATGCAAAACTGATATTGGTTAAAACCCTAAGCCTTTCATTATCTAAATTAAAAGTATACTGTGTTTATTGAATTCAGAGATTAGCTTGCTGGTATACACAGTAGTCTTACTTTGAAGTCCCAGGATTAATATTCATGAAGTTTCAGGCTATTAACTACACATGTTTAACATCTGACAAGAAACATATCTCACAGACTACAATTATTGTAGGAGGCTTTTAGTTCTGATTTTATCTTTCATTTTGCTGTGGACTCCCACAGAGTTTTCATACTGTCAAACAATATTTTAAGGTTGGTTCTGGCAGGGTTATGGTATTGATGGATCTGGCTAAAACTTAGACATTCAAATCCAGATGACATTTTTCAATTTCTTTCTCATTTTAAATAGTTTTACATGAGTGATAAGTTTCAAATTCAGTAGCCTAAAATGCTGTCTGAACTACCAGCAGAACTGGAAATCACCAAAACCTATTCATTCCTCTATCAGTTCAGCCCACAATATTGTACAACACTATAGACCATATTAGCCAATATTGACACCTGTCTCTTTTCAAAGAGTCTCAAAGACATGAAACCTTTGTAAACGATGATGAAAAACACAATTCAGAAAAAAAAATGCTTTTTGTTTTCCATGTGGCACCAGTGCTTTGAAAATAATAACAATCAAACAGAACAACAGCTGCAGAAAACCAAGTACTACATGAGGAAAAGTCTAGCACCATCAGATACCACCAGTTACACTGTTAGCTCATATTATGCTTAGTTCTACTGGCACAGTAACTATATGAGCGCTATAATATGTATAATTCAGGGAGTCACACACAATAAGCAAACAAATTTATTGCTTTCTCTGATTAGCTGCTTGCGGTAGAGAACAGTTCTTAATGGCAGATGAAGCCTGCCTGAGAGCATCAGCTCCTGGCTGCAGGCTTTCTTGGGCTGTTTTGTGAAACTTCTTATCATCGGATTCTAATCACAGAGCTGTGTAAGAGCTCAGTGTCACAGCTAAGATCTGATAAATCAAGAATGTGAGAAATTTAAATAAGACATGAAGGTGAAGACAATATAAACAATGATTTCCAAGTACATCAAGGGAAGGCCATCAACCATAAGAGTTCTTCTGAGACTAAAATGCATGGTGACAATTTGTGGTAAGTTAGGGGGAAAAAAAATATCATTAACGTGGAGAGACTCTGATGGTTAAGAGAGATGAGCACCACAAGTAGCCATAAACACAAGAAATTGTAAGCTGCTACTTTTTTCAGATTTCAAGCTAAAATTCAAAACCAAAAATCATGCATCACTTGTATGGTAATTACCATACAAGATAGCTGCTGCGCAGAGAGCACTACCCTGCTTCTCTGATGCTGCTTAAAAGCTCCTACCTATTTCCCATAGTGCAGCAGAGCAAGTCATAAACTGCACAGCAACAGCAACAAAAAGCAATAACAAAAGCAAATGTCAGAATTTGAATTGCAAACTACAGATGAGCCTTGACTGCTAAAGCTAAATCCAGATTTGAACATTAAAGGTTTGAAGTTGCTCTGCTGGGGCTACAGGTTGCTTCTGCTTATCCCTCTAATAAACTACTAGGTATTACAGATAGACTAGAGCTGGTAGGGATGGAGAATCACTGCATAGCAACTCCCAAAGTTCACAGGATTCATGGGAAAGATTTACTATTTTAATAGCGAATATATCCAAATTACTACTTATATAATAGAAAATGACTTTTCTAATGGCATTGTGGTGCAGGAATACAACTTTCCTAATCAGAGACTAATTTCTCCTGAAACCAAAAGATATTTTAGACCTCACTGTGTGAGCCCTAATTCCCACACAAATCTGTTGATTTAGAAAAATACAGAATTAATCTTTTGAAAGGCACTGAATTTCCCATCAATTTGAAATTTTGAAGCTTTGGTTTTGCTGTCTTTCAAATTACACTTTCATGAATAAAGTCTGTGCAAATTCATATTATTCCTCACATCAGTAAATCTATTAAGTTGTGTGTTTTGTTCCAACGCAGCAATGTCATTACATGAAACTGGTTTCAGTTTAGCTCTCAGCGTAAAAGATTAAATGGGAATGAAACAAATGCCATTTTTCAGTCCTACAATTATTTCCTGAACGCTTGATGGGGAAAAAGACTTAAAATGCCCAAACACAAAATAATGAAATATTAACTGCTAAGACCAGTTGTTTCCCTCTAAAAATACTGATATTAACTTTTTTCATTACATGCTTAGTCACAGCTGAAAGAACTCAAAAGCCACAGACTGTGAATCCAGAAAAGATAATGGACAAAGCAGCTCTCTATTATCAGCCACTGCTGTATTTTTAGGCTAGTTTATGCTAATAAACATTATAAGAATCTATTTACATGCATATGGTAATAGGTAACATATTTTTTAACTCATGCAAATTTGTAAAACAAACTTCAAGATCCTACATTAAGAAGCTTAGCTAAAATGATGGTGTATGTGACTGATTTTTTGCAAAATAAATTACAAACTTTCTTCGTAGGAGTTGAAGGTGAGGGCTGTAGCAACCATAGAACATCACAGGGTGTCATGCACTTTATGGTTCAGCTTTTATCATTAGCAGAAGAATATTATATAAGATAATTTGTATATCTGACACTTTGGGTTCTAGGTACTTCTGCTTTTAAGATAAGACAGCTGCATGAAGCGGAATCCCATGGAGTATTGTAAATCAATAATGTAAAAAGAAATAGGCAGGGAGGTTAAACCAGCAGAAGACTTTAATGGAGAATATCTAACTTAATAGGTACATCTTAAGACCTGCCATTTTTCTCAGTACAGATATAGGAAGACAGAAACTCAAAGCACCCCATATGCTCTGTATGATGAACTCCAATTAATCCAGTGCTGTACCTGATCAAGAGCTATTTACATGCATTTTTTAGTGTTGATCCTTTACTAATAAAGTCTGTAAAAATCTATGACAAATTCAGGATTCTTACTTTGATCATTTGTCCCTTTCTTCACATCAGAAATGACAAGAGGTGTCTCTGTATGACACAATCTCATGCTGCGCATAAAAACTTAACGCTAACTCTGCAAGACCTACTGCAGGCCCAGGATCTGAATCATCCCACTCTGCACGGACCCAGCACTGGCCTATGGAGAAATCTGGTCTGTGCTCAAGAAAACTAGTTTTCTGATAAAGGTCACCATTTCAGCGTACGGAACCGAGGGATCAGAATGTACTGATGCTTAGATTTTTACAGAAAAATTACAAATTATTTTACGAGGTCATTCTGTTCTCAAGGAATAATGCCTGAGAGATTAAGAAACATCCCTTAAGAATTAGTGTAGATATGTCACCCTGGTCTCCTAAAACTCTGCAGGATTTGCAACAGCTTACTGAGCTTTCTGTTTTATTAATAAAACTTAGAGGAACTTATATAAAACCATGTCCAAAAGTGAACTGAATGAACATTCTGTATCAATTCTCCCCTAAACTGTTGGAGACATATGGTAAATTTATTTTTGAAAGAAGAAGAGTAATGCTGTCAACTTTTTCATGCTATGTTTCAACTTGCTGGTAACATCAATAGGGAACCCCTTGGAATGTAACATAATTATACAATTGCCTTTTTGATACTTCTTCCTGTGCCGCAAGTAAAGGACAACAGTACAATTGATCTGCCACTCAAAGCAATTATTGTTTTGTCCTGCTTTGCTTGCCCAGGGGCTACCACATGATTTACTCCCTGGCAGTTAAGTGAATCCTCAACACTGCATTAGGAGAGTTCAGGCACTTCAGTGGAAAACCAAAGAGTGGGAACAACTAGCTAAAAGCTGCAAACCTCCTGGAGCTCTTCCCCAGGGTTTGAGAGATGCTACTAAGAGTGTTATAATCGATCTTTATATTCCTGAACAAATTCCTTTAAAGGGCTCATTTTGGTGCCACAACCTCCTTGGGCAGCTACAAAATCCCAGAATCAGCTTTAAAATAGTCACATTTTCTTAATCAACGTATTTGTAGAATCGTAGATTGGTTTGGGTTGGAAGGGACCTTAAAGACCATTTAGTTCCAAGCCCCCTGCCATGGGCAGGGACACCTTCCACTGGACCACATTGCTCAAAGCCCCATCCAGCCTGGCCTTGGACACCTCCAGGGATGGGGCATCCACAGCTTCTCTGGGCAACCTGTTCCAGTAAGCAACAGGTTTTAAAATGTCACAGCCAGGGCACCAGACACAGGGATTTATCACTTACCTTTCATTATTACTGGGAGGAAAGAAAAAATACCAAAATGATCTTTGGCCTGGCTTCTGCCACTTTCAGGGTCTTCTGTCAGCCCTATTGCAGCATTGCCTGCTTCAGAAACTGATAGAAACCAAGTGTTTGGGCCATGCAACTAATTCACCTTATGGAATGAAGAAAATTTCTTCCTCCCATAAAACAGTAAAGGGAAACGTACATGTCTAAAACATTCCCTATCAACAAAAGGCACGTTGTGACCAACTACCACAATTGTCTCATTCAAAATAGATATTTATTCTCTCAAAAGGAAGGGAGATGGAAAGCCAGGAAAGCATTACATCACAGAGAAACATATTTCTTCTCTGGACAATACTTGCAACCTTCAGAATAAAAATTTGACTGATAAGGTCTGAGTCACTGGAGAAATATATATCATTAGCAGCATTTAGAGCACAAATTGTATCTTGTTACTTCCTGTCTAAATCTCTTCATGACTGATTTGTATCCAGTTCTTCTTGCACCAGCATTTCAAATCCCATAGCCTTCTTTGTCTGTAGTGTTCACACCTCTGATGTGCATACAGGTAATAAGCATACCCTCTTAGTTTCATTTTGTCATGGTACAAAAGCTATACTCTTCTAGTTTTGCCTTCTAAGACCAAATTTTACTCCTCTGATCATCCCACTGCTCCACATTCATAGTGGCTTCAATTAATCTAGTTTGGAAATGAGTGACTAACTACCAGATGAGAACGCAGTTATGTCTTATACAAAGGATGTAACATTTCTCAACTGACCCTAGAAACAGCCTGGCATTTGCCTTTAAGTTGTACCACACCAGTGGATCATAATGATTGTGAGATCTAGTACTACAGCCAGATTTTTTCTCACTTCATTGCCACAGAGAAGATCCTCCCTATAAGCTGGCTTGTGTGATCAGAAAAGTCAACCAGAAGTATAAAGATTAAATATCAATTTACTAACGTGTGTTCAACTAGGTTAATAAAGCAAACTCATGCTGGTAGCCTGTTTTTAGTGAGCTGTGTGCTTCGTTTGGTTGAATTACCTAATCCAAGTAAATTACCATGCTTATTAGTATTGCTACCAACTAGTCACAACACACCATCCCACTCGGTGAATTATACAAGAGGGAAAAGAGCTTGCTGTTGCAGTATGATTGTCTGGGATCGAAACTTTTTATATAAATAGTTCTGAAAGCTCATTTGAAGATTTATATTCTTAACAATATTGTTAGGAGAAAATCTGCCCACTATCAATCATTATCACATTGAAGCAACTAGTGAAAACAACAATCCATGTAACAACTGCCTGAAAAAAGGGGAAGGCAAAATGAACTCCCATTACAAGCAAACAAAAGATGAAAGTATCTAGGAGTTAAAAATTACTCACAAAAGAAAATATGACTCTCAAGACAGAGACTCGTCATTAAAAAGACAAATTTAAAAACTGTATTATGTGAACACAGAACTGCCTTAAATGTATAGATGTGATTTATACCTTAACAGTCATACAACTTATAAATATTTTGCTTTTAATGTTCCATGTTGCTTGTTACCAGACATCACTGCAGCTAGTTCTAACAGAGAAAAATCAATACAATTTTGCCAACGATTCACCTTTATCAGTCCATCTTTTTACAGTAATCTCCTTTTTTATCCATTTGTTTGCTGTCCTTTTCTTTCTCTTTGCAATTTAACAGGAAATTGACTTTTGAACTTTCATACTTGTTTCTAACTAGAAAAAGAATGTTTTAAATCCGGTAAACTTCTCATTTGGGGGGAAGAGGGGGAAGAAAGAGAGAGAGAAAGAGAGAAAGAGAGACTGGTCAGTCCAAGTACCTTCACATTGTCCAAAAGCAAAAAGGAGCAAACCTACATGGCTGAATTTCACCTCAATTTAAAACAACGTTTGTAAATATAAAACTCTTCCAAACTGTAACATATGTACTTAGAACAACACAGTATAACTTATCTACATATATAAATGCATAATTTACCTTCACTATTATGCATAGATGTTGTTTCTGTTATCTATTGCAGAATCTAGGAAAAGTTCACTATGCAGGAACATTCAGTTATTTTTAAACTAACAAAAATGTGATGTTCAGTCATCAGAAATGCAGCATCCACCAGAATTCAATTGTAAGCTAGCGAAATAAGATTTAAAAAAAATGAAAGAAAATATTTTCCAGTTGCATTTGTTTATTATTATTACCTGTATCTCGTTAAACATGCATATAGAAAATCTCCATGTTATTACTGCATCACAAAGCACTATCCATGCCCATCAAATTTAGCAAACATTAAAATCTAAAACAACATGATAATTTGATGTGACACTGAAGTAGCTGGTGATCTTGATAACATTTAAATCACAGTCAGTACCATTATGCTGCACATTGCACCCTTTTATCTATGTTGCATATCACTTTATTAACATGGTCTTCAGCCACTGGATAAAAAATTTCTATAGATGCAATAACCAACAAAAGTTTACATTTAATTTACCAACCTTTCATCATCTTAGTCATACTTTACCGTATGATAAAATCAGAAAATAATGAGCTGGTAGTACATTAAAGTGTTCATTAAATATGAACTCAGGCAGCTGAAAGAAATATACTCAGTAAAAGTTTAAAAATAGATGTGCTTTGTCTCCATAGAAGGAAGGTTAGTTCCTCTTTCAAGCTGCACAGCCATTCTCATCCTTACTTACACAGTTTACCATCTGCCTGTTTAAAGAAGATAGGCAAACCCTAAGACAGCTAGATTTTCAGGGGTGCTTACGTGGTGCTAAACTGCGTGGAAGGTGCACAGCAAGGACTAAAGTCAAACCAGTGACCTGGTATCTCCATCTCTTCCGGCCAGGAGAAGAAACTTTTGCTGCATTAAGGGCCTGAACGAAATGCAACTCAACTGCTGGGAAGGGGACTGGGTGTGTGGATGCTCCTGTTACCATACTATGAGTAAAACCTAAGGAATTTTGTAGTTTAGAGATTCAAAGGTTTCAGAAGTTATTTGGGAGGGGAAAAGAGAGTGAAAGACCTTTAAGCTTGCTTCACGGGAATTCAGCTAAAAATACAGTCAGAAAAAAGTGACTAGCCATGTTTGCACGGAGTTATTACAGAAAAATAATTGTAATGCAAAGAAATAATTAAAAAAATGATAGACTAAACTAGCGCAAAGACAAAAAGAAAAGAAAACTGGATGGGATATCCTCTACTTGGAAACATTTGTTAAACTGATTTTTTTTTCTTTACTATTCAAGTAGAGGAATATGCTTTTCAAGGAAAAAAAAAAATTTAATATCAAGTTCAAGAAGCAAAAAGAACTCAAATCTACCAAGGATTTTCAAGGACGTCTGGCTTGGTATTGTTCAGCGTATTTCAGGCTCTGTAGTATGGACAGTTCATCTTTTCCTCTGCACTGCCCAAATGAAATTAAGTATGGATTGTTATTTAAAGCAAGCAAACCTGCAACAGTACAGAAAAGTTGAAATAAGGATTGAGAAAACAGAAGTCCAGTAGTATCAGCTTCAATTAGATGTAACTTAAGAGATCTGGAGCCATTAACTTCTTCATTTGGAGCTTGCCCCATTAAACGTGGCGGGGGGGTATAGGTTTTTCTTATCAACTGACTCATACAAAGTAAATTTTCTAATGAAGTAGATCTGTTTGCACTATAAAGAACTGAAGCTTAAATTCTTGGTTTTCACTTTGCAACACAAGCTTTATAATTTGGTGCTTAGATTACTGTGTATACTGTATTTAAGTGAAACTTTACCATAATGATGATTAATGGCTGATTTTTTTGTCAGACAATAAAGAGATTAGCTGGCATGGTATTTTTGACTTTTACTTTTGTAATACTAAGAACTACTTCAGTTCTTCCAGTAAATTTCAGGGTATATAGGAGCCCTTTTGAAACGAACATTGAGAAGCGAACGATGACTGCCATCAGGTAACGAATGTTGTTAAAAGGACCAAGTGGGTTTTTTTCACAGATTATGTCAGTTGTCTGGTCTGGAAAATGCAGTTTGCTTTTCAATTAATTGTATTTATATGATCAAGAGTTAGGGGTGTGTTAGGTGTGAGATGACAAATAGGCTTGCGGTTAGGACATCCTACTCACTCCTTTTGACGTATGAAAACTAGTAGATCTTATCTCAAAATTTCTCTTTGTCTTGCTTTTTTCTGTTTGGCAAGGAAATAACAGTTTTACATTTCACTCCCTTTTCTTCAATGCATTTCTTTGCACCCTGCAGTAACTCAAAAGAAATACAATGTGGAAATTAACACAGACAAAAGAAGAAACAAAGACAAATTTTTTAGTTCCATAGAGTGAAAGGTAAGAAACATTTCTAAAATCTGATGAGGGCTGAATTAGTTCACACAAAGTCCTTTCCTGCATCTTCCCATATTTGCATTTTAGATGAAATATGTTTTCATTGCTTCTATAAAGACTACAAAATAAATCTTAATCTCTTGTCCATATTTACAGACTTGGAATGGCATGTTGTAAGAGGCTTGGCAGCATGGACTTAATAACAGTTCTTTCAAAAGGCTGGAGGCAACAGAAGTTTCCACTTGTACGAAAAATTGGTCTATGTGGATAATTTAACCATCCTTTCTTATATTGTTAACTGTTGGTCATATTCCTCTTGCATTTGTGTACAGCTGTAACAATCACTCAAAACCTAGTGACCTAGAGGTACCTAAGTACCCCTTCATACTTCCACCCTATCACTAACTTATCATCTTCACCTTATAAAGCATGCACATGTTATAAAAGCAGATTCCTAAATTTCAGAAATTAATAAATTGCCAGATCTAGAAACAGCATGAATTTGAGCACACAGTCATGATATCTAGTAAAAAAGAAGGCAATGTAGGAGAAAAAAAAACTGCTCTAGATACCAAAGGTCAAAGGTTCCGAAGCTAGATACTGTGGAATGCCACAGATGGGCTGTAGAAAGGTGGCAGATCGTGTTACATTGCTCTATCCACCTTCTTTCCCATTCTTAAGTAGTGTTATAAATAATATTTTAATAATACTGTAAATATTTTTCATGTATTAAATTTTCTGAATCAGTAGTGTCTGTGAAAAGACATAAAAACATTAGGTTGAAAACAATTATAAGCTCAATCATCATCTGATAAAAATAAAATATGCAGAAGACAATCCATCTCTAAAAGCAGCCTGTAGCCAAAAAAGAGCACAGGTCACTGCCTTTGGCTGGGTGCTACTATCTTACCATTATTAGCCTATTGTGACAGTGTTCATACACGTCAGATACATCATCTATGGATAATTTACTTTGTCAGACTGACAGTTATTCTTTCTTTGGGTTAATTAGCTTGGGAGAGTTAAAAAAAAAAAAACAAAACAAATCCCCCTTATCTTATTTTGCAACTCTTGAAGGGAAAAGATGAATTCTTCAATCTGAAGAGATTTTAAATAAATCTCCAGCCCAGCTTTTATGTCTGAATTTCACTGCATTCTGAATGCACTACTTAAGGTGGGTAAAGGACTTTGAGCTTTCCATTTTGGTAACAGATTCTTTAACTAAAAGAGAATTCTAGAAATACACAAAAGTTAACTGAATATTTTCTTTTAGTAGATTTGCATCAGTGCAGGGAAATATTTCATTTCAGGAAAAAGTTCTGAAAAGCAACACTCCTACAGAGGCAATAATCATCAAACCAGAAACATTAGCGTTGGAAAGGACCTCTGGAGATCTCTAGTCCAACCTGCCTCTTGATGAAAGCCTATTGCCAACACCAGATATGGGGAGCTCAAGCTTTGTATAGCTGACTCCAGAAAAACCTCCACAAACCTTGTGTGATATCTCTTGCCATGCAGGCCTACCCTCCTGATCAGCATTTTGTGAATACATAGGTTTGAAGATTAGGTAAATTGTCAGCAAGTATACCAGATATGATCACACCTAAACATTTTCAGAATAACTCATCAAAAATGTGATTGCCCTTTTTCTTTTACAGAAGTTGTGTTCTGTACAATGTAGCAATCTCTCTAATCTCAAAGATGTCTTGCCTAATTTGCAGTATTCTCTTTCATAAATAAGCAATCAGATTAAACTGCAAAGACAGTTGTCACGGTCCATAGGTACTTAACGTTAAGAAGAATTTGAGATCTGTAAGGTACAGTTAAGATTACCTTCTAATCTTTTTCCTTATTAACACATGACGATATATCAAAATACAACACAGCCTTAAACCGATGATCCTCCTGTGCAAATGCAGGAACTCAGCAGGGAAGCAAACTACATTTATTCTATATTATAGGCATAAAGCAAGTTGTTTTGTGGTCAACCTGACATTTAAATAAAGCAATTCAGAAAGATTTAATTTTCTGCTTTACAGCAGGAGTAATAAAATCTGTATTGGTCCCAATCGCCGTCTACATTAAAAAACATGCTGCAATCAACTGTGGATTTCAGACGGATGTTATAATTAATGGCTTTCTGCTGGCTGCGTTTTTAGTCACTGTGATTTGCATAGAGTTGGATCTCTTTCCAGTTTTGGAAAGGTTTAAGAAAACTGAAGCCACACTGGGCCAGATTTTCCAGCCTGTGTCTACTATTACATAGTTACATTGACAGCAGTGGAACTGCATTTGTGTAAGACAAGCTGCTACATTTAGAAAATCTCTGGGGCAGTCTTCAGTAGCCTAAACAACAGTTATGCAGGCTGCCAGGCAGCTCAGCGAGTGCTACAAGAGTTTACTTTCAGAATTCCAAAGCATCTTTTGTTTTCCACCAAAACCAAACAGAGAAACTCAGGAAGCACTACGTACACACACACACAAA
>VZSZ01002970.1:381154-423859 GCA_013398815.1 Ibidorhyncha struthersii | reverse complement strand
GAAAAAAAAAAAAAAAAAAAAAAATCACCTTAAACTCCTTCAAACTAAAGAACAGTATATTTTAACAAAATACACTCCTTTCCTACAGAGATAGTCTGTGTTTGATCCTACTCCCTCCATTTTAAATGAGATGATTTAAATCTCTGGTATCAGGAATAGGCACCCTTTTACTGATTGCGTCTTGCATAGGTTATTTGTTCCTTTTTTTTTTTTTCTTTATGCAATCAAAGAATATGAGACCTACATGTAGCACAGAAACATGTATGGATTAACTGCTTGACTGTGCACTACGGACTTTTGAGCATCCAGCTCTCCTTTCTATAGTTTTAACTGGACCTCTGTCAAGTCCACCTGCTTAGATTCATGAAAGTTTTGAGCAAGCTTTTACTTAAATTTGAACCAAAGGGTCCTGATTACAGAAATACACTTCCAGACTTGATTTAAAACCATTCTCTATCTTGTACCATGGCCTCCAATATGGAATTCAAGCCGCTGAGTTTTGATGTCTAATGATAACTATAAGAGAACATTCACTGTACGTCGACTGAATGGAGACCTCAATGAATGAAAATGAAACTAGATTAAGTTCAGTTTTAGATTTTGTTGGAAACATTTAGTACAACTAGTACTGATGACCATTCTGACAGCAGGGATCCAATGATTCAGAGATGCTGCTAAAAAAGCTGCTATAGAAGCTGCTACAGAAAAGAAGAAAATGACCCCACAGGCCTAAGACTGAGGAGAAATTGGCATTTATTTCTTGCCAACCTGATATCCATTACTGTTTTAAAAATTACTATTTGTACAAGACCAAGACTACAAGAGCCATTTTCACAGGAATGTCCAAGACAATAACTTTGGCTACCACGTGCAACTGACCTGTGCTAGAATGATGAAACGGCAGCAGTAGAAGATTAATTGCCAATATGGGAGAAATCTACTACCTAAAACAAAATTTACACATGGAAAAGTCTATTTGTTCAAGAACAAAGGCCACATATCGGCTGTGGATGCCCCAGAGTGGGATAAAGTTACCTGCTGATCAGCTACAAATTAGTTTGTGTGCATAATATACAGAATCCCATTTATTACATAGCTGGAGAGATGATTTGTTTCAAACCTGATTTTGAAGGGTACAATACGTGCAGAAAGGATAGCCTACCTGACTGTTCTGAGTCAAGTGTTAGGTATTTGAAGCCCTTTATTTTGTTCTAGCTAGCATTTCAGCTTGCATGTCTCTGGCCTCTCTCATACATTTTAATATACTCGGAACTAATTCATACTGTGCAGTAAGCAGGAGAAAAGTAGCTCAAATGAAGAAATTAAAAAAAATTATTAAAATATACAGCCTCACAAAAATGGACTTTGCAATGTTCATCACTATCCATCACAGACTACATGCAGGGAAGCAAAATTCTTATTTGCATCTTGCCTCTTTGTACTACGTTGTGTGGTATTTTATCTGTATAATTAAAGTTGAAAAATACAAGATTAAGCCATTATTGAGCCACTTTACCTAAACAAATGAGTCTTAGATTACAGTTTTCTCTCTGTTACTCATTAACAACATTTTTATTAATTATTGGTTGAATTCAGCTGAATCTGACAGAGAAGCAGACATCTCAAACATAGGATGTTCCCTAAATGTGAAAATCAATGGCTGGATAGAGGAATGTGACTCATTAGTGGTTCCAGCCCCCACAAAACCTCCAGGGATGGAAAGGATCCACCATAAAGATTTTGTATTAGGAAAGCATGCAATACATTTTTAACAGCATCAATAAATTGGCAAGAAGCTTAATTCAGATTTTGTTATCAAAAAAATTTCCAGTACATGTTTCAGAGAATTCAGAGTATAAGCAGCAAAAGAAATGGCTCAAGTATTTCTTTCATTTCCTTTTCCACTGCCATCTGTAGCTGAACCTCAGTTTTTGTAAAACGTACATGCACAGTCTGCAGTGACAAAGCACAATGCAAAATTTAAATATTTCATATGGTTGAATAGTGCGTACTGCATCAGACCACATCTTACAGCCTGTACGTCAGGTTTTATTATAAGAGTCTGTACATCGTATGTACCTACATATGTGTGTGTATATAGGTTCGGTTCAAAACATATGATTACAAGTATTAGTGACACTATTTTTCCTTTCAGCCTTCAAAGTGAGTTGCCTTTTCCCTGTGAATTCTACCGTATTGACTTCATTTTTTTTTCAGTATGGTATACCTATAAAGCTATCAAAAATATAATGGATTTGGCTTTTACCTTAGCATCACTACCTCATACGCTCCTCCAAGGCAAAAGTGTAAACCTTTGGAGAAGGGGGAGGAAGTTTTCTTGCTTCTGGTTTGGTTTTCAAGCACCAGCCACTTGGAGATGTTCAGGGGTTTTTAAAGTTGAGCTTAATTCCAAGGAATTGAGTTATTAGGCAAGTAATATGGGTACTGAGGAAATATGTTGTGGGGCTTTCAGATCTGTATATAATATATTAGGCAGCTATCTTATCTGGGTCTGCTAGCCTGGAAGGGAGTTTCCATGACAAATGCAAATTAAAAAGAGCATTTGGGGGGGGAGGGAGGGAAGCTCAGAAATTTTTCCTCTCTCATTTAAAATTATAGTATACTATTGTGATGACACCAAAAGTTGTGTTAATTTTAATAACTGGCTTTGTACTTTCCATCTTTTGTGGACTGGCTAGAAGAAATAAACACAAAGCCATGCCACTGACATACTAAAGAAAGATAGAAACTCTCTCTGAAAATTCATGTCGTGAAAAGGAAGCATTATTTCCACTGCCTATTTAACCATAATCCTTGCAGATATAGCAGGAGGAATTTCTACAAGCAAGGAAATCCGTTACTGGTATGAGGGAGCCTGTTCCTGATTGAAACCTGACTATTCTGCCAATCAAATCCCTGTCCCTGGGAAGGGTTCACTCTACTTATTCCTGTGCTCATTAGTAATTGCAACATCTTGACGAATTCTCATCACAGAGAAGGCTTCTCTTTTATATTGCAAAATTACCAGTGTTCTTTGGCTGTATACCATTCTGCAAAAAGAAATATATGCACACAATAGTCGCTGAGCAGTAGTGATGATACCTTGGATAAACGACACCTCAATTATACTAACAAACATCTCCACTGAGAGAAAGATTTCATATAAAAGAATATGTAAATTAATTTTTATCCATTAGGAGACAAAGGAAGAAAAATGCATGTAATTAACAGAAAGCACAGCAGTAACTAGATCTCGCCTATAGCTATCTGTTAAGAACAGCAGGAGAAATGTGTCTGTGAAGTCTTCATGTTGGTATACGTGTTCCTCTGTTTGATGAGTACCCCATTGCACATCTGTTTCTCAATATCTTTAAAATAAACTTACATCTGTAATGCCTAGTACATATTCTGAAAAAAATGTCAAAAAGAATAACAGTGGTGGTATCTATCGTCAAGGTGAAGAAGATGAAGCTTGTTAATTACAAACAGATTATAATTCAGACACCCTCAGAGGGAGATGAACAGAAGGAAATCACTTTGCTACTGCAGGGAAGCAGTAACCTTTTAGAGTGCATGAAATCTCCTTGTCTTAAGGGATTTGCAAGGTCGTGCATGGCTCTGCTTCATGCCAGCATGTAATAGGACAATGCACTGTAAGAATAGGACATTCAGACACATTTCAGGTTTTCAGGGGTCAATGTCGCAATAATCATATGACTATACAGCTGTATAAAATGCACATTAAGACAACTGAATTGCTAAAAGCATTCATACAGGACTTCAGAGGTGTTAAAAACCATGTAGAAATAGTACATATCGTAAGAACTTATAGTTCATAGCTAAAACAGCAAAATAATTCAGCTCAGAATACACCTGACCTAATCAAGCCATTTAACAAAACTTGATATAAAACTAGTAGCACTGATTTTCTCTGTGAGCACTAGAACGTAGATTTGATGCAGATACATTCCTTCATGTAGCACTTACTTTTGACAGCGAACTATAAACTTCATTTTCTTATGGACTTGAATACTCCTCAGTTTCCACCTGTACCTGACCTCTCCTAAATTCAATTTTTAAATCTGAATTTGAAATTATAGTACCTACCTTAGTGTCCAAGCAAACAAAAAAGTTACTTTATATCTTTAGTAGTAGTTCGCGCATTGCAGTAATAAAACTAAACAAACTTGCCAACTTTAGGATTCCTATGAGTAATTATATCCCATGCATTTCTAATTTTTCCAGGTCTCTGGCAGTCTCACATTCTCTGTACCGTATATAGGCATGTTTAGGTTAAATACTCTCAAAACTCTGACTATGATTTCTTAAAGATAGCTCAGGGCATGTGAAGTGGCTTGGGCATTTAATCTATAGTTCTCAGTTGCTGAGCCATCTTTCCAGTTTGACTCTGGCTTTGACTTTTAGCCAATACACCTGGCAAAATTCAGTTGAAATGTCTGAAGCAAAACCACTTTACAGTCCTGGACAACACAGGCCTTTATGTCTACATTTCCTTGATGCTTTCAAAACATAAGGCTGTATTTTTGAAGCGTGCAGGAACTGCAGAAGCTCAGTGAATAAACCATAATTTGTTGTTCACTTTCAAAAAATATAAAGTACAATTCTTTTATGCCCATTACCAGCATAATTTTTAATGACATCAAATACTAAAAATATTTTAAAGAATGCTTGCTGCTGCACCTACTCCTCTTACTCCCCACTGCTATATAATTTTGCTGTAATATACTACAGAAATCACCTTTTGTGCAGGTAGTGAGCTATTACTGAAACACTGACAGTATATGAACAGAAAATAATGTACATTACACTGAAGGCATAAACTAACTACAAAGTTTCCCTAGCTTCCATAGACTCGGAATTGACAGTAAGAGGCACAAAGATAAGAGAGACATAAGATAAACAGTGTTTTTCCAAAGTAACTCTTCTACAGGTACTGGCAGCTTTGATGTTTCTTTCAACCACTAATGTTCTTTATTTACTGTTGCATTTCATTTTATGGATTTTTTTTTCCACGTTGCATTCAAACAGAATGAACAGAAGTTTGAGCTATACCATGTAACATGGTCAGAAAGAGTCTTTATAGAATTAGATCAATTCTTATTTCTTATCCACCTGGATTCATAAAACACTCATATTGACTCTCTGGTACTATAATCTTTGTCTTCGGTTGCTTATGCTTCACAATCCATTACAAGCTAAAGGAAGAGCTTTTTATGAGAAAACTAGAAGTCATGGGACTTTGATAATGCTACTCTCTCTTCTGCGTCATTTTTTTCCTGAGGTATTTTAAGGAAGTTCTCAATCTCTTATTTCTGCTGCGTATACATATATTAAAAAAACCCCTTCAGTGAAATCCAGTAAATCTATGATTTCACAGTCAGGGAAGTCAACGGAAATACATTGCTCTAGTTAGCTTAATAACAAAAGAAACATATTTCCAAAGAAAGCATGAAAAAATTGGGCAAATTGTAGATGGAAAGTGAAATGGAAAGGAAGCAAATGGGTGCAGGGAATCCTACTCCACCCAATTCTAGACAGCCCCAAAGAGTGTCTTGTAAGGGTTCAATGTACGTACTTACTTCCCCCTGAGTGATATAGCAAAGGAACAGTTGGAAGAACTGATGCAATATTGTCTTTTAGAGGGAACTGATAGACACATCAACTGATTATTCTGGTGGAGGAGAAGATAACAAATCCAGGATGTTTCTTAACAACTAATTATTGCTTAAATAGTTTTATGATGTTGAAATAGAGTGTTAGCAAATGTCCTTTGTAGTTGTATCTCTTAGATTCATAGAATAATTTAGTGTCTTTACCCTCCTTTACTTTTCTTAGGGACCCTGAACAATAGTGGCTTGAAATGCAGTTTAAAAGATGCAATTTCTCACTTCTTTTGCTACTTCAGGCAAAAATGAAGCTGCTTGGATTACTTCCAGTCTGGCTCTCAATATGTATGAAGGGAGAAACAATGGTGCCTGTGATTTAATAAAAGTGATTATCTGTAATGAAAAGCTGTGACCCCTCTGTAATTCATCTAAATGAGATCTGCACAAGAAAAAGGAAAATGTCTTCCTTCTTAGCTTTGACATCCTGGCTGAGAGCATCATCATTCCAAGTGAGATACTGAGATAAGCCTAAAAGCTACAGACCAAGTGTTACTGAGCACAAAGGTGCAACTAGAAGTCGGACTTCATTCTCTTTAATAAAACTCAACATACATTCCAGTGGGAGTGGGACTAGCCCCTAACTATGAAGAAAGCTTGTACATAATGTGTCTACCAGCAAAATAAATAAACCAATCAACAAAATCATGGGAAAATCCCATGTGCATTTAAGATGCTGGAAACTTTTTTTTCATTCCCAGAAAAATATTCAGGATTACAATAGTAACCACAATGCAGATTGGATCAAAGAATTAAAATTCCAGCTTCTGTGAACCAAAAAAAAGGAAATTTCTATTATGAGTCAAAAGAAGCACATCATTGAATCCTTTTGAAACTACTATAGTACCTTTACCTGTATCCAGTAAATTAAAATTTATGTGAACCTACTAATACATTTTGCAATAACAGGACTCTTTCAATTCAAAAGTATTTAGTTAAGGAAATCGAAGCTTTATAAAGAAAAACAGCTGAGAACAGTTTCATACAGTTAAGAACAAAAAATAAAGTTCAGAACACCTTCTGTTCTGGAAATCTTAAACGTTATTGGTTCCAAAAGAGGACTCTTAAGAACAGCATGCATCAGAAGGATGGTATACATTTACCTGAATATAGCTATAGTGATGCAGATTTCCATTTAATGTTACTAATAATTTAATTACTAACCTATGCCTTCACTGGCAGACAGGGAATTGTATTGCCTTTGAATTTCCTGCTATATCTCCATTTCTTGTCTCCTAAAATAGCTGGACTTGACACGGGAAAGAACTATCGGGGACTCTGTGCCCTTACTTGCTCAAGTTACTGTCATTTCATGGAAAAGTCCTGCTGTAAATTATGGTCTGGGACTAGTTCTTGTCTGACACGCAAATAAAACTAACTCAAGAATGAGCTCACATACCTATATTCTTCATGCAAATTATTCTAGTTTTCTCCTCATGTTGTGTTAGAGTTGACTCAAAATGATTTTTCACAAGACGCCTGATCCAATTCAATGATCTAGTTGATTCAGATCATGTGTTTCGGCTCTGAAAAAGTGACTTTCGCTGTCATTTTAAAATTACTGCCTTTATAGAAAAGTACTAAAGAACTGAGTAGAAAACAGCACACTATTATATTTGGGTTAAAACCATCCTATTGAAATTAGAGGTTTTTTTCCCAGAATATTGATTGCTGTAAAAGACATAAATAAGTATTTTTAAATCTTTGGAGCAATTTCTATAGAAATACACTACACCTTCTTAAAGTTGTATAGATTACATCTCTCAAATTATCAGAGATTTAAACACACTAACCCTTTTCACAGTTAGGGAGCTCACTAACTATTGGTGAACAAGTGCCTTTTCTATCTTGACTCACCAGCTTCTGAGGTATTTATAGACAAGCAGAATCCCACAGTTCTCTAGCAGTGTTAAGGCCCCCACTATTCCTTTATCATTATTTTCTGTTTTGCTCAATGTCTCACTAGAGAAATAAGTATTATATATTACATTTTATGTTCAGACCAATATTAAGATTCATAGCTCTTTAAATCTAACACTGACTGCCTTTGCCTCCAACAAATCAGTAACCTTATATTAAACTCAAATAACTATAGCAATGAAAATTAAAGGAAAGATTGTACTCTTCTGTGCTGGTACAGCTACTTAAGCTGTCACTAAGTCACATGAAGGGAAATTTTAGCAGTTGGCTCAAGAAGTGTTGCATGTGTCAATATTTAAAATTAAAAAAATATTAAAAGAAGAGTTATGAGTTCTTGCTGAACACAGGAGCCAGAAGATTTTTATTTATAACCTGTTTCCTTTGGTAGACAATAGATACTTGTGTGCTTAAGAAAAGAACCAGCATAACTAAAAAACAAATGGAAATAAACTGCATCCACATCTCAAGCCTAAAGCTGTATCTATTATTTTCACAGCTAGTTTCAATAAGTGGCAATCCTCATCTCCTAGGCACTGATTCACACATCATAACAGCTAGCACTAGGCTACTGCATTATAAAAATGTGGCTGTTATCCAAGAATCAGCGTATTGCTAGATACATGAATGACATAAATGTATTTAATAAAACATTGCCTACAAGCAAATTAGCTTCTTCAATATTTATACATCAATGAAACTACAGAAAGTGAAAAGAAAATTATACTTGCCATAAAACCAAGTAGGAATTTAACACTGATGAATTAAGGGAAAAGAGTGGGCAAAGCTATAGTTACACAATCCTGTTGACAGACAGAAAGCAAACTGCACAATCTGTCTTGGCCTTTCAGTGGAAAAAATCTTGCGCTCACAAACCCTGGGGGTCTCTAATCACTGCCAGTGGGCCCAGCACAAGTGACCACAGCTGGCAAGGGTGTTCTATGCTGCTGCTGCTGCATATCTGTGAGAAAGGCGGAAAAACAAGGAAGAAATTCCTTCAGTAGGAAAACACTAGAAACAAGCAGTGCTAAACCTCTACATTGTCATCCTTCCTATCAGCCTGCTCACTTGGCAGCAAACCTGCACCCCTCAACCGCAGCTAGCCTCCAAAATTGC
Organism: Ibidorhyncha struthersii; assembly: GCA_013398815.1. Taxonomy (NCBI): domain Eukaryota; kingdom Metazoa; phylum Chordata; class Aves; order Charadriiformes; family Charadriidae; genus Ibidorhyncha; species Ibidorhyncha struthersii. Next base: position 415,142 of record VZSZ01002970.1, on the reverse strand, counting down.
CAGCGATACACAGAGTGCAAATACAGATCAATTTTTCTCCACAAAATCTCCACAGCTATTTGAAAGCATTATAGGATATCGTGGGTCATAGTAAGAAACAAGAGTGATTTCTTGAAATTCGGTAGGGAAAAGGCTTAGGCTACATATTCTAAAAATTAAGACAATTTGAAGCACTGGTAAGACCCACTATGCTGTAATATGTGAAATCCTCCCACTCTATTGCTCTTGATTCAAAGGGTGGCTTCTCCTTTATATGAATTCTCCTTGTGTACACAGAATTGTATTATCAAACCAGGCATTCAGACAGTTCTGGGTTTTGGGTTTTAGTGGGGCTTTTTGGTATGGGTTTTTTTTGGCTGGGTTTCTCCCTGCCTCCCCCCAGATATGAATCCCGAAAAGAATATCAAGCACAAAATGCAGTTTGGTCTACTGAGTCATGACAAAGCAAATTTGCTAGATTAGTAAAAACATCATCCAGACAATAATATTACTTATAATGATGAAGGTGGTAAATAAATAAACAGTGCAATTTGCTGGTTTCCTCTGTGTGCAATATATGAAGCCATAACTGTTTTGCTAAACTAACTGTGTCCTCCTAGAAAGACTTCCAGTATCAATTACAGTGCTGATTGCATTGCTACTAAATGGATTTCCCTGTCATGTTTCCTTGATTATATGTAAATATTTCCTAAACTAGACATGTTTCAAGCTCCATTTACAATGTAGGGCAATTGGATAGTGTGCCAAAATTATGCAAGGTAGGACTTGACTACAAGGACTACCAGACTAAGATTTATACCTTTTAATTTGAAATGAAAGGAAGACTTCATTATAGATAATGTCATTTAACAATACACTGTTAAGATACTTTGGTTTTATGCTATGGAAAGTATGCCAGCTTTTCTAGGCTATAAAAAAAAAATAATAATAATAAAAAAATCTGAAGTTTAGCTTACATAAATCCTTAAAGCCTCAGACATTGTTCCAACAACAAATTCAGAATTTAAAAGTGTGATGTAGAACAAGATCTCTTTCCATTAGTATGATAAATTAAGCCATTCAGATGAGGGGAATTTCATATGGAAATAATAAAACATGGAATGCATTAGTAACACCCTGGAGTTTTCAATTCCTCACTTCAAAATTCCTGGATATTTTTAAAGATGTACAGCTCTTCTGATCTTGATGTATTTTATTGTGTTAGAATTCTGCCATAGTCATCTTTTCTCCAAGTACCGAAAGTCTCCAGAGAAATGCTAGGAGAGTGTTAGAGAATACTGGATCAACTGTCAGCAGCTCAAAACTAAGACGGTTTTACTTTAACCACGCTGAAGAAACTAAGAATCCTTTGGTTAATGTAAGAGTTATTTCTTCTTATTTCTGTGAAAATACGTTTTATATCTATCTATTTCCTCAGAAGTTATTGGTAAGTCACATATTTTATTTTCTGTTGACTTTATTCAGATTTGTCTGCTAATATGAAAACTTCTCAGAATGTTAGTACTTCCTCAAAGTAAGAAAGTTAGGCAAACTTAAATTCATTATTTTTCCTCATGCTGTTTTCAGCTCAAGGATGCACTAAGAAGTTTACTTAAAATTTAATGCCTTCTTTAAAAATTTACACCCTATGCCATAGAAAATATAAATCAGAGTTTTAACACATCATATTCTCAAAGTCAGCCATTTAAATATGCTGAGTAAGCAGAAAACATGTCAGGCTTGGGGCTGATTATTGATGTTAATGAATGAAAATCCAAAATTAAATTCACCTTTAGAGGAATACCACAAAAAATGCTAAAAATTTATGAATACTGATAGTTTTCTCAATGAAGACTGACACTTCTAGAAATCCTTCTTAGAAATAGTAAGACTGCACTCAAACAAAGGAAATAAAATTAACTCTGCAGCATTTGCCAGTCACCTGACTCATGTTTGCCAGTTTAACATCCATGTTGCATTCTATACATCTAGCTAATTTTGTTCTAATCAAATGGGAGACGATTTATAAATAAATTTTGAATGGGACTAAATAAACTCTGAATTAAATTCCGTCTTCTCGGAATGCTCAAATTTTATTGAGACAATCTCAAATATGATGGACAATAGAGTTAAGGTTTGGCTTTTTTAAGGTATACTTTTTTTTATTCTTCAGTGGGCCAGGAAATAAACTATAAATACATACATGAGTCTGTACACATGCACATCAAAAAAATTGCTTGATCTTTCTTGTTTAATTCAAAACTGACAGAAAACTGAAAACAATCCCATAACACTCATTCCTCAACTGTTCACCTTCCTGACAGAATTGCTAAAAGACAGTGAATTCAGTCCCTTCCATTGACACAGAGCTTTTGGATTAGGAAATGACAGCACCAGCAGTAGGACAAAAGATCTGCTTAGTCTGAACACTGAGCTTGTTCAGGGCACAAAAGGCAAACATGGGCATGGCTGCTTCCAGTAAGAGGGAACAGAAGTCACTGAGAAAAAAAAACAACCCTCTTCAGTCCTGTAACCCCTTAAAGAGGACACTCATGTCAGATGCCAGAGGTAAGTGCTCCAGTAGAAGACACCTGCTCCAGACCAGTCAGAAGAGGGGTGAGGTCACCCTGACTCCCTGGGAACACTGTATGCATCAAACTGAGGATTCTTCTTTCCCACTTTCACTGTCTTATGCTGTATATGCAACCCCCAGATGTTCTGCCTCAGCCAGGTTGCACATGAGCAATGCACCACGCTTCATAGCTGCATATAACTCCTGCAGGTAATTAGGCTTCTCCATAATATGCCTTGCTTTTTACTTAACAAACCTGACACGTTGAAACTTTATTTCTAGAAATGTCACCTGATACCTAGAGGGTACACTTCAAAAATGATACCTCATCAGACTCAGTGAATTAGCATTTATAGTGATAAAATGCCTTTTTGGAGTGTTTCCTAAAACCTAAATAGCTTTTTTTCACAGACATCTTTGTAATACAAACCTATGTAACCTACCTAAGGGTGCCAGGTGCACCTAAATATTGTGCAGTTTGGGCATAATTAAGCCCCCTGTTGCTACCCTACTGCTCCTTGCCATCAGCAGCTGCTTGTTTTCTTTCTGTAATGGAACCACACATACTGATGGCTCCAGGAGCAAAGAGCTCTTTGACAGAACATCTTATGACTGTAGATCTCTTCACTAGCTTTCTATTTGAAAAATGCAAAAATGTTAAATCCCACTTCTGAGAGAAAGCTCAGGCAGAACAGCACTTCATGAAAATGAGGATGATCAGAAAATGCTGGCACAGACTGACAATCCAAGACATCAATCAATACTAAACCACCAGCATTATTGCAAGTTTTCAGTTCTACAAAAACCATAGGAAACAACAAAAATTTTCTAATACAGACCATAAATTGCAGCTGTTTCAACTATCCCTTTGGTAAAAAGACATCTCTTTTCTATTTAAAGATCAATATGGAAACCTTCATGGAATGTCAAAATATTATAAAGCTGTATAAAAATCAATGTCACACTGCTCATTTGAAGTTTCAGTTTCATCACCCTGTTTATTAATAAGATTTCTAATTATTAGGAATTTGCCCCACAGTTTTTAAATTACTAGCTTTAGAACATCTCAGTTTCTCCAGAGAAGCAGTTTAAGATCACATGGACCAGGAATTTCTCTAAAGATGAAACCATGCTTCCTCCTTTCTACAGCCTCTTTTGGAGTGTCCAACATTCTCACTGCTCATGATCAAGACCTGAAGTATTAGCGAAATTGTTCACTGCTGTTTTGCAAAGCTTTGTCTTAAGGACATAGCATTCCTTAAATTCATGATAAAACATGTTTCAAAGCAGGAATTCATTTTATGCTTTAGCAGAGAATACAAAAGCCCAGCTCTTCACATTGTACAAACGTATCAGAACTATTGATTTATTATTTTTTTTTAGGCCAGACTTCAGGATTTTACCAGATAACTGTTCCTTAAATTCAAAATATCGACAAATGCATAATTCCTTAAAACCTGCTTATCCGAAGTCTAGCTGAACTGGCATCTTTGCCTCTCACTCTCAATAAACCACATCTAATTCGTATTTCCAGGTGTGACAGATGAAGATATGCTACCTTCATTTGGCTCTTCCATTTCCCCTCAACAAACATTTTTTTAACTCAGCTTCCCATATACCACTTACAACCATCTTGATTAATAAACTATGAAATGTTATTGTCAAATCACAAATTAATGAACATTCCCTATAGTCTTTAGATGTTTAAAATTAGCTTAAGAGAATGCCATAGTCTTAATGTGCTTCAACTCCCCATCACTAAAACAGATTAATTTCTGCTTTCTATCTCATGCTTAGATCTCAAGAAATTACAAAGATAATTCACTGAAAATTTTTAAATATTTGGAAAAAGTTGCAGTAGGCCGTATAACACTGTCATAAGTGATCCAGCAAAGTATCTTAGAAAGATAAGCTTTTCTTCCTGGTGGAAATTTATATTTTAATTATGCACCTGACCATCTACTAGGATATACAGGACTTTAAGCCTCAGAGTCAGGGTGTGCTAATAGTAACAACAACAACAAAAAAATCCTGAAAGAGCATGACACAGCTACAATGCCATCAGGCGGTGACAGAGTATATGAAATTTTGACCATGTCAGTGAATATATCTGCATAAGCTAATGATATCCTAGGGACAGGAAACTGGCTGTTTGTCATACACAATTTTGGAAAAGTACCTTCTCTTTTGGATGCTAGGGGAGGTAGGGAAGGGAAGGAGTGGAAAATACCTTTTCTATTTTCACTACCTGACAGTTTCATTCAACATTTTCATAAGTTACTTCTGTCTTAGAAACAGAAAGGTTAATACTAACAGGAAATACACTTTTCTCAAATTCACCAGTCAGGAGTACAAAAAGAAGCCCTGACATGCTAGAAGTGAATGAATAAGAGCTTAATTATGTTAACCGCAGAAAGACAAGGTCTCATTACCAGTCTAAAATGTACTTTTACATTCTATACTCATGCTCCTGAATGGATCTATTGCTCATCGACCAAGTACTGACACAGAGGGTAGAGGACTGTAAAATAAGGGCATGTAAATTTCTGACCATGCTCTGTGATAAAGTTATCAGTTTTATTTACTGAGAAGATAAGGAGACAGTTAAGGAACTTAGATGGAGAAATAATTTTACTGCAGAATTCTGGTAACATTAACGACCTAAAAGCTACACAGTCAGGAAGCAGGGCCATTTAGATAACAATGATAATGGCATAGTGACAGATGAAATACTCAGACACAGACAAAATGCTAAGAAACAAAATAAATATATGTCACATCCAAGGCAGCTTGCAATATCTTTCTCAAACCCATGCACTTAAGACCCTGCATTGCCTAGCCATAACTTGTCCACTAGCCTCAACTCTAGCCTTGTTGTAAAGAGAAGATCCACCCTCAAAAAAAACTGATCCAAAAAAGCTACAACCCAAACAAACACAAAAAAAACCCAAACAAACAGAAAACCCACTTGACATCAGCCCTTGTTAATACCAGACCTCTTCATAAATCACAGCTTTTTCAGAAAACTGGATCTTCCAATTTTCACCTGAAAACCTGATGCTTTGGTTCCCAACGGTTAAGCCTAACTGCAATCCTCACCTTAGTCTCAATATGAAAGAGGGGACCTGTCTGTACAAGAAAAGTCAACAAATGTCGCTGGTCCCCAGTAACTCCAGCCTTTTCTTACCACACAGGGCTCTGTAGCTTCTTACTACAGGCCCCAGTTTTTAACCTATTTTAAATGGTAACTCTTACTGTAACCCTAACCTTGGCTTTAGCTTGAAGGAGGGAACTCATACGTATGTGAAAGTAAACCACACAATATAGGCCTGTTAATACCAATTTTCCCCTTCTCTCAGTTGAATCTGTAGCTTCCAGACGTCCAGGGACGTCTTTGCGTATTTTGGGGAAAGACAGATAGCATGATATTCTTATTTACACCATTTTCTCTATTCCCACCATACAGACAGGCAGCAGCAGCATGGAGGCCTCCTGGCCATCCAAGTATCACTAGGATAAAGCTTGGTGGTGTAGCCCTCAACTTCATGTCCTCTCCTGTCCCTTTGATGTCTGTGAGATTTCTGTTGCTGGCTTTTCTACTCATCTGTACTGTCTAAATTATTTGGTGTTCTGATTGCATTTTCATCAGCTTTGACAACAAGATTCCTTCCTGTTGGCATCTCTGAAACAGGCAATGCTTCTCACTCCCTTTATGTAACTTTCTGGAATTTTTCTTTCTTTGGACTTTTAAAATACATGATGCCTCATGTTTGTCACACTTAAAGGTTGAAAATATTCCTGTAATAGTAGCATTAGGTCAGCAAGACAAAACTTAATTATGTTAAAAGTAATATGCGTCTCATTGCTGTAATTAGAAGCTAACAAATAAAGCTAACAAGGAGTGACGGTGTAGAATATTTCTCTGTCTAAACAAACAGATGGCTTCTGAACAGGAGTCCACTATTGATTCTCCTCAAACAAGTACTGGGAAATACATTAGGCAAAGAAATTAGGGAGATTTGAAAAACAACAGAAAATGGCATGTCACTGTTCTGAACAGAAGCATTTTCTTGAGTGAAAAAAATAAGCCATTTTTTAATGCATGGAGGCTATGGGACATTGTAGGATTTACTTATACACTGAATAATGTAGCTGTCTTATCTGTTTTTATGTAGTTTGTACATCTGTTTTCCAGTAGACATCTGGACTCACATCTTGAAGCAGACAAAAGAGATGTGCTATTATTAACTGTAGACACTGACAAAAATGACACCAAGCTGGAAGCGGAACATGTTTTTACAGACTAAAAATGTTACCTAGAACCACTTTCTTCCACAATTATAGTTCACCATCACTTTCTTACAGCACTCTGGTAAGAAGGATGCCAATAAATGAAAGCAAAGGAGAAGTATAACAGACCAAGGAAACTTTCCTTGGTTGTCCCCTTAAGCCTTTTACATCCAGCACTTCCTCTCTGTCTTCTGAACTGTACAGCAGAGTAAAGCAGCAAAGAAATGCACTCATCAGAAATACCTCCTAGAAAATAAACATCACATGCCTGAAGCCCCAAAAGAAGACGCTATGTACATTACAATCTTGCAAGTACCAATCTTTAACACATCACCTAGGCTGCAACTGCTGCCCAAGTACTGCAGCTCCGCCTTCCCTCCAAACATGCAGCTGGAACTGCAGTGCTAACTCTCACCAAGCAACAGTAAGAGTATGGCATTATTAAGGTAAAAAAGAGGACACTTTTGCTTCAGGATGCAGCTGCTGCTTCTGATGCTGCAGTACAGATGCTGGCAGAGTTTGACAGAAATGGTAAGTAGCAGCCAAAGAAAGTTCAGAGCAGGAAATCCCAGCACAGTGGAGATCTCTCCAACACAATTATCCCACAACTCCCTATCAGGCAACAATTAGCAAGCCAGAATGACTGGAAAGAGAACTCAAAACCCAGATATGGCTACTAAATTATTCAGAATCTGACTAAAGAGCTCACACACATGCATAAACACACCAAAAAAAGGATTTACAAAAGGGCGTGTGGAAATGGCTAGACTTGCAAGATAAGCCACATGTTCTTATATCATCAGAACACAGGCACTGGACAGCCTGTCTGGCCTATTCCAATCCTTGTTGTAACATCTGCCATACACCTACAGCAGAACAGGACCCTACTATCTTCTTTTCCCCCCATTTCTTTTGGCCTTTCTAGATAAATGAGAGAACACAGGGGGTTGATTTAACACAAAATCATTTCTTTTTTTGTCTAAAATATTAGAAAAAACACCCCCAAGGTTTAGTCTGGACAAGAAAAACACCAAAACTCTAAAACAACAATGCAACATTGGACAAACCACTGATCTTGACATATAGATTCAGAAGGCTTCACCCAGTCCTGAGGAATTCTCTGTATCACTGGCTTCTTCAGCAGGTCTCTGGACACATAACAAAATCTAGAGCCAAACACTTTGCTGTTACGGAAACTAGCATAGCTTAATTGAAGTCGTTGACATACATTAGTTCAGACCACCTGAGAATCTGGCCTCTTACATTGTTGTTTTGCATCACCTTCATGTTTTAAACCCTCTACCAATTTTAATTAATTTTTCCCCTCTAGGCTCACTGGCTCAAAGCTCTTTAAACAATGAGCAGGAATAGGGACTCAAAGAGGAGGCAGATTTTTTACTCCAAGCTCAGCCCACTTTAACAATTCTAGCTAAAGGGGAGTTCCGGGGCACTGAGTATTCTCAATATTGTTATGTGTTTGGTTTTACTATCAGGACTGTGTAGTGGATTATGTTTCATATGGGTATCCTGATGCCTTATCTCAAGTCTTGGATTGACCGAATTTTCAGTCTCTTCTCAGCAAACACGGCAGGGGGAAAAAAAGCTCAAAGCATAAGTGCCAATCTGATAAAAAGTCTCTGTGCAGAACTCTGTTTGAAATCACATAAAGAAAGAAAGAACTGTATAACTGTTCTCTGCAGAATAGCAGTACTCATTCTTTATGGCATATTATACAATCCATATCAAATCGATAGTCTTCACTTCAGCACTGACCTAGGCTCTCACTCAGGTAACTTCTAGCTCCTCTCCCATCCAGGCACAAAAACCTCTTAACTGAACACAGAGGGCATTTTCTGTCGCTTTAATCTGAGTGGTCTGGGGATATAAATGAAACCAGAGTGCTGCTTTCATTCCAAGGAGTAGCTTAGAGAGGTTTTCTCAGTGCAAGTACTTATCATGTGCCTTCCCTATAATTCGTCACATGTTCAGAGGCCAAACAAATTATCCTGTAATCCAGTGGGAAAGGATCAAAGCTGATTCTTTCTGTCTTATTGCATTTGCTTCCAGAAGTCAGAGAGGATATATCTGTGCTAAGAGTACAGAGCAAATGATCACACTAACTCCAATATAGCTTTGAAGCAGGGATAATCACAGCAGAGCTAAGTTAACCTGGATGCTAATTTCTTTTTCAAGGAAGATAATTTTGAGCAGTGAGTAGTAGAGAGCCCTGCTTCCCACAGGGATTGCCAGAGCAGCAGGAGAGTGCTCTGGGGCAGTGCTGAAAACTCTTTTCTATATTCATAGTTCTGCTGTTCAAGTTTTGAACTGGGCAGACTGCGTAAAAAAGCTTGCTAACTCATATGGGGTGCCAACATTTCTCTGTGGTGTGAAAATTTGAGGTTTTTTGATGAAATTAACTTTGGAGGTATCATTAATTAGTGGAGCAAGACTTCTGCAAGATCTGCCCATATACGTTTTTGTTACCAAGAACTGTTACAGAACAGTTGCTAACACTCAGATTCCCTGGTGTAGCCCAACTAAATGGTTAAAATTTAGACATATTGAACTATATTTTGTGAGTTTTTGAATACTACTTGCACACTGTATCGTTTCATAGGCAGAAAGTAGAGTCACATTTTTAAATTCATGTCATTTTCTAACTCCTTTGTTATCTGTCTAGAAGTTTAGTCAGAGAAATGGAAAACAGCAAGAACAGTGGTAGTACTGTAACGGTCCTGCCTCATGGCTGGGATGCTGTTATGATAAATCTTAACCAAACAAGATGAACTAACTCTAAGCAGCTTAGATCTCTATCTGTCTAGCTGTTACATTTCTCCCTATTCATAGATCAGAACTTGCGCAAATTCTAGAGTATGGAGGATATAACACTTAAGGCAGGAGAACCAAGCCATTCTCATATTTCACTTTGTCATTAGACATGCTTTCACTATGCTTCTTCCCAGTTCCATAATATACATTTTCTTTCCAATCCAATCAGTTTTCAGCTTTGGTAGAAAACAAGAAAATGAGCCCTCAGGACACTAAGTATTGTAAAGGTGTGATATGATTTTTGATTGCAGGCAGCTTTTATTTGGAACATTTTCTCCCATTTGGAAAAAGTGCTGCAGAAGGAGACAGGGCTCTGGATCTCATCAATTATAAAGCACTCTTATTTACAGGTAGTACAGGTCACACACTCAGGCTTTGCTTGAGGTACTACTGAAAAGTGAAAATCCAACATTTTTAAACTGGGGATTCATATCAGCGCAAACTAGGACAATATAAGCATGCACTACTGAAAAATGTAGACGTAAGCATTCAGCCCTCTCACCTTTTAATTTGCTAAAAAGGTAATTAGCAAAGACAATTATGAGACAAAGGCAATTTATTTTATGGATAATTGCATGCATTTCTAGTATGAATAGATTTAGAATGGTTCACAAAAGTATTAAAGCCATTCATCTCATAAGCTTATTTCCCAGCTATTCAAGGTTTCTTTTCCCACTCAGGAGTCTCAGCTTTGCCAAACGATATCCAGTGGAAATTTGTACCCGTACTTTGGGCACCATGGCATAGCAGTTACAAAAGCCAGAGGAAATTATCTAAAACTATGTATCACATTATACTGCACCAGATGTTTTCATAAGCAGTAACACAGTTCAGGACATAGTGCATTAACTCAGTCACATATTGCAATGGCAGCTTTTCCTATCACAGAAAATGTAACATGAAATAAGATACCTCCTTCAGAGTTTGTACCATTTAGAAAAGTTTTAAACTTTTTTATGACCAAAACAGTACTGATAACACACTAATGTTCTAGCTTTTGCCGAACAGTGTTTGCACAGCATGAAGGCCTTCTCTGTTTCTCACTCTGCCCCCCAGTGAACAGGTTGGGGTGTGCAGAACAAACTGAGGGCAACTGGGCAGATAACCTGAACTAACTAAAGAGATGTTCCATACCATATAACGACATCCTCAGCAAGAGCATGGAAAAAGAAAGGATTTTAGAGGGGTTAGCCACTTTTTCCTCCGAAACTGGCTGGGTGTTGGTCTACCTATGGGAAGTGGTGAATGATTGCCTTTTCATTATTTATTTTGCTGTTTTCTTCTCTCTTCCCCCACTTATCCTTCACTTATTAAATAATTTTTTTGTTGTTTTTTTATCTTGAACCCTGAGTTTTCTTGCTTTTATTCTTCCTTTCGTCTACTCCTGTCCCACTGGGGGGTTGAGGGGAATGGGGAGCAGTAAGTGAGCAAGCAGCTGTGTGATGCTTACAGAATCACAGAATGGTCAGGGTTGGAAGGGACCTCTGGAGATCATGTAGTCCAATCCCCCTGCCAGAGCAGGGTCACCTCCAGCAGGTTGCACAGGACGGCATCCAGGTGGGTTTTGAATGTCTCCAGTGTGGAAGACTCCACAACCTCTCTGGGCAGCCTGTGCCAGTGCTCTGCCACCCTCAAAGTAAAGAGGTTCCTCCTCATGTTTAGATGGAACTTCCTATGTTCAGGCTTGTGCCCATTACCTCTTGTTCTATCATTGGGCACCACTGAAAAAAGACTTCCCATCCCCCCGGTACTCTCCCTTTAAGTATTTATAAGTATTGATAAGGCTTAGCTGCCCACCAGGGTTAACCCACAAACACTAAGCACTGGGAAAAAAAAAAAAAAAAAAGATGAGTGAGCCAAAGGGCTTAAACAGGTAGATTTGACAGAAACTGCTAGTGTCTAGTTATAGAGAAAGACCATAGCAATGTTCCAAGGAGCCATAAGTAAAGAAAACACACAGGGAGAGAATGCAAAGAAAATTAGAATGACAAATGTGCCAAGGTAGATTGGTTACTGAAGTATTTGGGAGGTGGCTTGTCAGCATAGTGCTATGATAATAAATAAATAATGCTATATTACATTTATGCAGTGCCCTTCAGTGACAGACCAAGGTGCTTTTCCAGGGGAAACACAGATAGCAGCAGCAAAACACTGCTGGCACATCAATGCTTTTTCAACAGTGATGTAAAAATGCCCTGGTAGAACTGATTTAAGTTCAAAACTATTAAAAAAAATAGGCAAGCCATTGTCATGGGAAATAAACAGAACCTGCTCTTGACAACTTCAAATTAGAATTAAAAAGCATACAAGGGGAAAAAAGGCTTGTAGAAGTCAGTAGCAGTAACAGCCAAGATCAGAGGTGATCAAAGCAAGGACCAAATGGATGTTTATGCAGTTATGCATGCAATACTCTAATGAACTAATTTAATATAACAGCTTTTATGCTCCAGGTATTTCCTAAGGAATAGATGCAATAGCTTTAAACCGTATTAAATACAAACACAGGGGCTCAGAGTCAGGCAACAGTGTAGCAGAGAGTATAAAAGAAGTTGAAACCATACAACATAACAAGTCCACTGTCACTAGCATTTAACCATTATAAAGCATGCCTTGGAGTAGGAGTTCAGAGTCCAGGATCAGCTCAAGTGGTTTCCTGATACTATCCAGTTTTAGATTCTACAATTCTTGATTCCACTTGAAAAAGGATTATAATAAAAGAGTCCACAATAGTTGACTGAAGCAGCAAACCTGTAATTATTTAACTGCAGAGGCTGGAGGCACAAACAATACCAACAAAGCCCTTCATTTACCAAACTACCTCCAATGGCACACAGTGCACTTGTACAACTTTCAGTTACATAAAGTCAAGATGCTTTCATCAACACTGTCCATCTATTAATATAGCTATTCCAGTACAGTTTTGTAGTACAAGGTAGATACAAATCCCCAGGATACATCAAAAGCCTCAGAAATATAAACGAACTAATAGATGAAAGGAAGTCAGGTTGATTCTTTGAAGGGACAACTGCCTACAATTAGTGATTTATTTAAGACCATGAGCGAGGGCTGTCAGCATGCAATGGGCTGACTGCGTAGGAAAGGAAGACGACTCTTGGAGTGCGTCAGGGCTCTGGCACTCAAGGCAGGATGGATGAGTCTTTCATTTAGTCTATTTAATACACATCTATTTTATCTGATATTTTTTGATTAATGCTGCAGTTTTCACTTTGTACTTTGACTAGAGAACTCATAAATGTAAATGGGGTGAAAAAGTGAATGATAAAGGTCACAAGAACAAAAAATGAATTTCAGTAAATCAAGCAACATGAAAAAGATATTAATTAACAACTCAAGTCCTCTGATTCCACTACTTTTCCAACCAGTCAAGGCAGGAATGCAATTCAGGGAAGCTGACCTCTCTCAAGCAGTCACCTTTTTGTTTTAAAAACTGTTTATTTTAAACAAAGTAGCTAAGGAAACTGATACTAAAGGTACACACAGCCTTGTATTATACTACCTTATTGTTCTTTTTCCTCTAGATTTGTTGATTAAGTGTCTACCAAACAACTGGAACACATAATTTTCAAATTGTTCATTACTTACGAACAATTCCCTTAGACTAGCTGGTAAGTAGTCATGGTGGTAGTCATGTTATCTGATAGATCACCCAGCATCATGCAACATTGTTTCTATCATTGTACAGGATAACTGAGACATTTGAAGTGGCATGATAACAAATGGCTAAGAGGTTTTTTGTAGAAATACCATTCGCTGCTAAGATTAACCAGCTTTGGGCATTTACAGGAATTGATGCATAACGCATATCACAGATATCAAATAGTGGGATTGTATGGACCACAGCAGACCAAACTTAGCAGTTTACTTTCCACAAGTTACTCATTATTACTTCCGCCCACTCTGTTGTTCTGACAAGCAGTAAAGATAAAATTAAACTCTTGGCAGAGTAGCTCACACAAAACCACTTTAGATTCCTCAGAAAAATGAGTTTCACTTATTTTAACACTGCATGTCATGCACAGCTTACCATTTTACAGTGTTACAATAAAGAATAGTCTCTCTTAGTTGAGCTAGACTTAACCCCCAAAAGAAAAGCTATAAATTTTTATTCTTTATTCCCAGGTTTCAAAGCATTGAAATGCAGACAATCCAAGGGCAGTAGACCACAGAGATTCTAATACTCATCATCCAGACTAAGATGTCTTTGGTAAAGATTTCCTTTTATACTCATCTCTAAGCATATCCACTCCAACACACTGCATTCAGAGATTCTCCACCACTTTACTTTTGACTAGCCCATTTCTGGAGAGCTGAGACCCGTTAGTATAAGAGCGGTAGCTACTAATCCTTAACCATTGCCAAGATGACAGAGATACTCCTCTGTTGCTAGCGAAACAGAATCACATTGGCAGTCTTTTATCAGATGCTTCAAGTTTGTCTCATTTCCTTTGAACTGAAAAGCATATAAGTTGTCATTCTGCCAGGCCTATTACATTATCACATGAATATTATCACCCAGCAATTACACACAGGGCTGAGCTATTTTGTTTCTCCTGTATTTGATAGTAAGCTACTGCTTCCTGTGTATTTGTCATGTGAAAATTCCTGTGAAATTTAAAAATTCAAAGCAGCCTAATATAACAAGCATAAGTATCCAAATATCCCACATATCTGGTTTGGATTTGTTCTACCCATCTGAGAAATTAACGCAGACAGACACTTCCAGCTCCTTCTACAGTCAATGAAGGGAGAGAAGTCCAGAGGGCAACTCAATCAAGAGCAGACTGGGTCTGTGTTTCCAAGTACAAGTGTTGCACTACTAACAACACTGCAATGTATTTTCACATAACGACGACCCTCTCTTTACATCAAAATTTCATTGAAGGAAATATATGCTCCATCAAGTTAATGAAAAAAGACTAATAAAACATTGCATAAAATCTCAACTTTGCAATTTGGATTTCAGAAAAATTTGCAGACCTGGCTTTTCAGCAGGAGGTTAACCCTGTGCAGCGGCTTGCTTTCACGTACACGTGGTATCTAAAATCCTTTGGTAAATGAACTGTTTGCTGAGATTTGACACATAACCATGCCATACACTTTGCCCAGGTGACACCCCATATCTCAATGGTAAAAAGGAACATGGGAGGGATCCACTCAAGCTGAGAACATTCATTACACCCTGAGGGCTCTCCTGGGAGGCCAGAATAGACCTGCCTCCTAACGGAAGATACAGCCCACTGATTTTTACATTAACACATTAATACTACTTTCATGCATTTTCTTTTTTAGAAATCCTACCCACCTGAAAGTCGATTGAGAATATCCAGCTTGATTTTGCCAAAGGCACTAGGTGGCACTGTGTTCTGTCTTTTGTGTCACTGTTCGCCCTCGATTTGCTAAAATCTGCCCAGGTTTCACCAATTCATATTCTCTTGCCAATCACTGCTTGCATGTTAGCAAAAAAGATCCTTCAGCGCTCATCATTACGTTTTACCATCCAT
Organism: Ibidorhyncha struthersii; assembly: GCA_013398815.1. NCBI lineage: Eukaryota > Metazoa > Chordata > Aves > Charadriiformes > Charadriidae > Ibidorhyncha > Ibidorhyncha struthersii. The sequence goes on along the minus strand of VZSZ01002970.1, from coordinate 399,950 downwards.
CTCTAAGCTTTTTCTATCCATCAAAATGGCCGGTCCTATTGAACTCACCATCATACTTATTTTTAAAATTATGTTTGCCTGCCTATAAACATGGCTTTCTTCTAGTTCCATTTAGAATGGAAAAGAAAAAAATTGCAATGCTGATTGCTCAACATCACAACAAAGAGAGCTCAAACACCCCAGCCCTATATAAAGACACATTGTCAGTCTTTTCTTCTAAGGCTGCACCAGGAATGTTATTAGAACACAGGATTGAACATTTGAACTGTAAATCTACACTTTTAGTTACTTGCTTTCACCCTTACCATGCAGTTTCTGCCTAAAAGCTTATGCAATCTTTCCTGTCTTTTGTTGTTACTGTAATGGTCAGATCAACAGGCCATAAGCAAAAAGGTGATGAACACACAATGTGTATTTATACAGACAAATACAGTGAATGAAGGGGGTTTTACTCAGAAGAGCTTTTAATCCATTAAACTGTCTGCTCAACAATGAAGCAAGCAGATTAGAAGGAAAAGCAAGTCTCCTGGTTTCCAGTCTATTACCCTACCTTGTTGACTGCATACAAATTTAGAACAACAGAATTTCTTTTCTAACTGTATCCTATTACGCTTTTTTGAGGTGTGTCTGCATTGACCTTTTCTTTGCTTTTATATTAGCGTGAGGTTAAAAGCCTTTGGAAGCTATATTGATCTGTAAATATTTAATCAAAGAAAGCTTTAGTGTCTGAAAATAAAAGCGTATATGTATAGCATGCATGCTTTATAGATAGTAAAAAAAATTACAAATAGAGTTTACCTCTAACAGATAATGTACGTTCAACTTCTCAGCATTTATCACTAAGTCTTCCTTTTGATTTCTTCCCATGCGTGTTGACCGAGAACAATTTTCAGTCAAATTAGTATTCAGTCCTGATGTCCAAAGGCAGCACGTTCTCACCAAACAACACACAGACACACATGCACTTTCAATCTGAGTTGCACATACAGCAAACCTGCTGAACATACAGGTTACCACATAATTTCCAGGTCCAGAAAGATCAGGTAGAAGTAAAAAACAACTCTGAAACAGCTACTGCTCAAAATAAAACACTATCTGCAAGTGTGTAGTGTACCCATCACAGTACAGGAGCTCAAAACAAATGCTCTAAATGCTGTTCCTACCTGTGTCGTTGAGCTGCTGGTTGATCTTAGGAAAGTCATTGTTCCTTTCTCTCTGGTTAAGCCGCTACTCTCCAGTCCATTCAAATTACAGCTGGAATTATCCTTCCTGAAGCGTACCTACGGCATGCAAAATGATAATGTTGTAGTAACAGTAAAGACTCCTTAGGTACTATCCTAACTATATTAATATGCCTAAAACAACTTTGCATAATGATTCCAATTCTAGAAAACATCTCCTTGCTTGCCACTCATGCCCAACTTACCTCTTTCAGCATTTCCTGCAGATTTTTACATATCAATCATGGTATCAGCAGTTTCAAGTTAGTTATTTTTAACATTAATAAGCTTCTGAAGCCAATATACACTGAAATCTGTGCATGACAGCAAAAGGAAATTAACCCAATGAAGCACAAAACAAAATGATACAGTCACTCCTTTTAAGTCAGTCATGAAAGTTCATTCTGGGTGTAAAATATAAGGAAACTTGCAGAACTTAAAATTTTCCTTAGAGCAGCGTGCTTACTGCTTACATTGTACTGCTTGTTAACTCCTGAAAGAAGAAAAAACACACCATAACACAGTATAATGACCAAAAGGATCTTTGTTCTGCAGAAATAGAGAGCATGACTAGACATAAAAAGAGTGCTTCTGAAGTGCAACTTTTGAAATTTAATTTTTGAAGGAACTAGAGTTCAAAAGAGGAACCACACTTCACAATTCAAGGAAAATATTTGCATCCAATTTTTCTAGTTTTTGCAATTATGGAGAAATTACAAGCTATATTACTAAAAAATCCGTATCGCATTTTAATACCCTACCTATATGCAGGGACAGATTTTTTGTCTTGAAGCATATGTTTGTTGTGCTTACTATAGGGATTACATGGTATTTAGCACATACAATAGCAATAAGTGGGAATGCCTACGGTGTTGAAATTTTGAATATATCCAGCAACCACGTTGTATACATGAATCATAGAACTGTAGGAATGTTTTCATGAAAGTCTTGGCACCCAGCATCCCTCATTAACAGATTTACCAATTTTCCACTCCTCAATAGGAATATTTTTTGGCACTTCTCTCTCTCTCGTATAAATTATTCCTAATTGATTAAAATGAAATTCTTAAGATGTGTGAGTTCATTAACTCCTTTAATGAGAAAGAACATTTTGGACCTTATTATTAGACTGTCATCAGTATCTGTTAGACAGTTAAATTAATAAAGTGATTATATTCAAATAACTCAGGCATTTGCATTTTATTTTTAACATTGCATGTCTCTCTTGCGTGCTCTCAGAGTGGGGAAATTTTGCTGGTCATGCAAAAGTACAGTCTGGATGGATTTCAATGCATTGCATGCCTGGACCTTTAAATGTATTTAGGGGTCAAAATAGCTGTGGTCTAAAGAGAGGTCTACTTGAGCCTCAAGGAATGAATCAAGCAAGCAAGCAGAGTACAGACATCCCTTAAAAATAAAGATATTGTGGTCCCTTTATTGTTAGAAAGCAAAAAGCCTGAAAGAAAAGTAGAAGAGAATGGACATATTGTATCCTTGAAAGCATCAAGATAAAACAGGACACAGCAATAATTTGCTCCCACACTGCACTCTCTCTATACTACTGACAGGCTGTGAAAAATATCCATTGACTAAAAGCAATATACAAGGTGGAACTAGAGCTCTGGATGTCTCCTATTCTTGTGAAAAGCCATGGGTGTTTTGTAATGATCTTGTGACGCGTCTTTCTCAAAAGTGATCCTCCAGCTATGCAGTAGCCCTTTAATGCTTTTCTGAAACCCTGATTCAGTCAAGCCATACAGAAGAGACACACAACCTTAGTTCAAAAAGAGAAATACTACTACTTTGAAAATCGTTGTCAGCCAGGTGAAAAAAACATCTGGTACCAGTTAAAACATTAATTTATAGATCTTAACTCACAAAATCTAGATCTGATTTTTAATAACAGGTGTCTGCTTTATACATATCCCCGCAAATTTGAAATGTCAGAACTGAAATTCTTGCTCCCAAACTTTATTTGATAGACAATGCAAGCATCGTTTTTCCCCCACCTCCTCAGCACTGAAGGAAAAAAATCATGCCTTTTCTTCCCTTTCTCATGTTTCCCAAGTCATAAACTTCACAACAATCAATAATAATGAAAAATGAAAAAGACATATCTGGCCTGGCTCCTGCATGAACTGAATTATATTTTAAATTTTGTAATCCTTAAAGCCAAACAAGATAAACTGCTGGTTCTTAAGAGGCTGTTAGATTTACCATAGCCAGGTGGAAAGAAACTACATGAGTGAGATTTGTTGCTCAACAGACAAAGTACAATGGAGGAAAGTGGAAGATTTTTTTCAATTTAATTAAGAAATGGTTCTGTGTCCCAGGCACTGGTGCCTTCTAGACAAGTGCAGCTGATAAGGAATTTAAAGCACTTCTTCAAATAAGCCTGCCTCAGTTACAGAACTCAGACATTTACAAAGAGAAATTTAGCTGAAAAAATAGTGGAACACCGGTACAACTGTTCAAATATTTATACCACAGCTTATTTATTTCTTTGAGGCTTCAGTTAGCTGCACAATTGAATACAACAGCAGTTACAGTAAGATTCATCCCAGAGATAATGATGAAAATTAAGTTATGCATGTCAGAGCTGTCATCATTTGGAAGTAGTATTGGATACTTTGACTTGAAACAATGCTGTTGATCAACATGAGCATACATAAGCTTCATAGGAGCTCTCTTTTGGTGGAGTGGTGGAGGAATCCCCACAGAGAACCACCCCACCAGTACCTCTGCCCTATACCCAGCTCTCGCATGAACATCCACCTTACTTTCCATTCCACTGTTCATTTAATCATAGCAAGAAAATCACAACAGATGTGTGTGGCAGGCTCACAGCTTGAAAGGCCTATTACTGGTGGAACTGTCAGATAGGAGGGACCATGCAAGTATTGTGTTAGGCAATTCATCCATATGCCTGGCTATAAATCTAAAAAAATCCAATAGGCATCTCTGTAGTAAACACTTCTCAAAACTCAATTGAATCCAGCTAGATGGTAGCTAAAAAAGGTAACGTCCAAAACTGCGGTTCCTCAGGTATTCCAAATGTGGTACAGATGCAGAGTATGCCTCCAGAGCTGGGAATCAAAACCCAAGGGAGGCAGGAAGGTTCTTGAGCAAAATACGTAAAGTAAGAGCAAAAAATGCCAATTTGCCACTCTGAAAGACTCTGACTAATGTAATCTTAACCTCAAGATAAGTGTACTTTAAAAATTGTCTTGTTCTTCACAGTATAGTCATACAGTTGATTAGTAATCCAATTCAAATATTTACCAAAAATCCATGCGATCGCTATTCTAAAATACAATATATTCTTCTCTTTGCACTAAAGCAAACCTCATTGGTTCAATTACAGATCTGCTTACAGACAGTAGAAAGAGAATATTGTGTGCGTGTTGGTCTATTTATTTCTCTTTTCACTGGGAGATGCTATTTAAATCATTCATCCAATTACCTGTTGAAAACTAACACAACATTGTATGTACAGCATTACATCTTTGTTTTTCTGTGGAAAACACACCAATAGCACATAGACTCAAATTTCCAAATACAGAAATTAAATGTTGTAACTGACAAAATTAAGTGAAACAAAATGTTTTTTCCATAACAGTGTTGCAGAGGTACCTGGACAGACAGCTGGTATTTTCCATAGTAGCCTTTTGTGAGTAGGAAGTCTATTTCCATTTAATAGCAAACCAGGGTTTTACCAACGACCTTAATTCAAAGTGAGAAGACATTTGGTTTCTGTACACTGAATTAACTATCTTTTTATTGAAAAACTGTTAAGTCTAATGATATATCCATCTTTAATTACTCAATGATGAATATTAAGGATAGGCTGAAATTCTCCAACCTAACTAAAATTATGGCATGAGAAACCTGTTCTGATTTAAAATAACATTATATTTCACAAGTCTTTTAATGGGCAGCCTTAATTTATTGCTTAAAATAACTACAGTTCTTCAATTTATAATGGTATTTCTTGTTTAACCTGTGATATACTACATGTTCTTATCTTCCTTTGGGCATCAGCTGGCTTTATATTAGAATTCTAACAAGTCTTACATAGTGTTAGTTACTGAGTTACATGCCTGCATCCAAACTGGATGCTACCATTCCTCTTCAGCAGGTGAGAATGATCTAAATTTTCACCATAGCATTCAAAGCACTGAAGACCATTACTTCAAATCCAGTTTTCAAAATGAACACTGTACAGAAAAGCTGAAACACTTCAACCTTAACTAAAAATTTGTGTTCTGTAAATGCTGAAGTCAGGGAAATATCAGGATTATCAAACCATTTGTACCAGAACATTTCATGAACACATCACTGAAGAGTTACTGGTTCAAGTTAAAGTATAAAAATAGTGAATGCAACTCCCTTTGAAAATACAAGGCATCTCCAGAAATTTTATTTCAAAAACATTTTGGTGCTTTTGAAATGAAATATGAACAAAACATCAAGATGAAATACTTTCACATTTTCACATTACCATCCCATTTTTTCTAGCACAATTTACAGAATTTAAAATTCTCAGGTAATTTTTAGTTTGCCCTGAATTTATATTTATCATTTTTAGTATTTCTTGGTTTCTTTCCACCAATCCCAATCTGAAGTTCTCCAGGCAAACATGATCCAATGGTATAACTAATTGAGCTCTAGACATCCACAGAAACTTGAATTCAGAAGACAGAAGACTGAAACTTTTAATACAAGTGGCTTCAAAGGAGAGCACACTTTATTTTATTGATGTTATCCTGAAAATTAGGAGAAAATGTTTTACAAGTTCTCCAGCTTTGGGTTCCCTTTCAGTAGCATACTTAAAAATGTACTTAAATATACTTAAAATGTCCAAGATACTCATTACCCTAGTATTTGAGTAACTCATAGTTACTACTGCATCTGTGACAGAAGAGTGATAAGGCAGTCCTAATATTTTTCTTTTACAAACTGAGTGTTGGGGCACAGAAAGATGGACCACAACATTTTTAAATAGCTCTTCAGAGCACACATTTCAGTAAATGAAGCTGAGATACTAAATTATTCTTCAAAACAGTCTGATTCATTCAAGGTCACATGCAAATATTATGACAGAACCAACAGAACAAGGAGATTTGTCTCTCAAGCTTCAAGCTAGTGCCTTTCTCTCTGGGCCAAGCTTTTTTCCATAATAAATGTCAAGAGGATGGAAGCACGCGCTCTGCTGAATAGGGAATCAACTTACTGAATCAAAAACTAAATCCTGAGTCCTGGAAAACAGGACCAACCACTTAATTTTTATTATTTTGTAGTACAAAGCAGCAAGAAAGGTGGTATATTGAATGAATTCTGAGGCAAACAGAAAGTTGACCCTGCACAAATGAGTAGTCAATTTTCTTTCCTCATTGCCACCCCCTAACATTACAGTACTCACACTGTATCACATCATGACTTATTACAAAGCACCTAAAGATGAAGTCATGAGGTCAATGCAAAAAACATAAATCATGACATGATTAAGTAGGATGTTAGGGAGACACTTAAAAGCATGTGCTATGTAAGTGTTTCTATGAGAGATAGAGCTTTCAGAGCAAAACTTGGGCATTCACTTTAGCAAAGCTGGCATTGCCCTGAGGTAATTAATTGAAATTAATTTAGTTTGCATATATTGGGCTTTCACCACTATGGAAATACACCTACTGAAATAAGCTTCTTTCAATAATTTCAATGAGCATTTACTTTCTGAGTCCTGAACTCATCTCTGTTGTTATAGAAACCTTCAGGGATTTCTGAACATGTTTTGTATGAGAAATTATTCAAAAAAGTTACATGAATTGCAGAGACAGCAGCCACTTTGGTTTTGAATCCAACAGTGTGCAAATATTACAGTAATGTGCACTCTGTGAGTATATGAGGTTGATACAGCAGTGAAAAATTAACCACTGATCAAACAAGGACTGGTCCATACAGAGGAGATTTAAGCAGATGCACAAGCTGTATGTCATCCCTAATTCCAATAACTCGTCGGTTTTTGATAGCAAATTTAAAGCTCAAGCTTTCTGCTGTGCTATGTTAGAAAGAAAGGACACTGCACAAAAAAAAAGAGAAAAATCACAGAATCACAGAATCTCTAACAGGAAACTACAGATTAACTTGCATTGGAAATTTCACAGCTAATGAAAACATCCAACCATACAGTATGTTTTGTGTTTCTTTCTCTTGTGAACCCATTTGATAAAACAACACTTCTGGATTTTGCTGTCTCTAGCCTTTTGATACTTTCCTTCAGAGTCTTCCCTTATGCTAGACAGCTTATCTTCTGTAGCATTTATCAATATAGGAGAAAATTAGTATATCCTAGTTTTTACACTGATTTAAAATAAAAGGAAAATTTAATCAACAGAACATCAGCACAAATTAAGGTACAGTAAAAAATATCCCTAATGTTTAGGAAAGATCCAAATCAATTATCTCTAAAATAGCTTACAGTTATAACTACGCATTTCAGCAGGCAGGAGATTTAACACTGAATAAAAAGATGATGCTTAACACTCCTTTTTTGGCTCTGAACTGAATTCTAGAAATGCAAAGTGAAGAGTTAAATACACTGAACAAAAATAAGATGCTGAACCTTCCTTTTGGGCTCTGAACTGTATTCCAGAAATGCAAAGTGAAGAGTTAAATAACTGTGAAGAAAGCATAGAGATTACTTTGCTTAGCAGGAAAGCAGTAAGCAGTCAACAATTATATATCTGCATTATGAGCCATTAACTGGGCAGCAGTCTTGTAGGTTCAGAAAGATGTTAATGGAACAGCTGCCAGATAATAGGATGGCTGCAGAACTATGTATTTTGCCATTTGTTATGTTGATGTTGTTGGTGTGCATCTGTCTGTAGATCAGCCTGATCTGAAGACCACCAAAGCGCACGGTAATCTTCTCAGTGACTTATGTAGCGCTGGTGCAGGGTCTAGACAAATTTAAATCAAGACTAGTAAGCTCTAGATAGATGCTGCTAAATCCTGTTAAAATAGATTTAATTAGGCTTAATAACCTGAATTTGTCCTTAATGTGTTAGATAAGTTGTGCTGTTCCAGAGTTCACTGTGGTGGCTTAATACTGTGGTATTAAAGTAGCTTTCTCCTCTACTTAACGCAATGCCATAATCCTTTACTGAGATCATTGTCATGGCTGTACGTCAAAGACATAATGGTTAAAGAAGACTAATAATATATAATGTTAGATTTGGCAAAAGTAGTTTCTAGTGCTTAAGTAAAGAGGTTCAGCCATATACTTCTGCAATGAATTCTAGGCACCAAGCTTTGTGTAAAAATGTTTTTCATTTTCTTTAAATTCATTTGATTAAGTGTTTATTATTCAGTATGCAAAAGGCAATTTAAAGAGCACTTTAGCTGTCTTGTGGGCTATTAAATATCGAAAAAGAATGCTATACACACACCTCTATCCACATTGTCACCATTTTTGTGCCACGATGTTTTAACCTAACAACATCATCTCTCCAATTTCAATATTTTAACTCCATATTTTAACTTGTCAGAACCTCTTCTCGACCCAGTGCTGCATTAGTTACCACTGGAATACAACTGCTGCATCATCTTTGTTGTTATCAACTCTGATAGAACAGGTAATGTCATAGTCCAACAATGGGCAATATAATGTAAATAACAGGTAACAATACCGCCTTCTGGATATGATAGCATCAACTATTAATGCTATGCACACCTTTTTCCTAAACAGACAAGTAATCTGACAACCATGAGCACTGTACAAAGAAAGATCCTATTTTCTTGCTTCCAGAAGCTGTCTACAGGAAATGATAATATGGGGGTATCAGCTGTATGAGGAAATGTAAGACAAGACAAGTGAGAATACACAGCTGGTTGCCTCCTGTGCATGAGCAAATGGATGAAGCATGCAGTAGTGTAGAAAAAAGACACTGTAAGAATGAAAACCAGGACAGCATTGAGGACACTGTTAGTATCCACATACTATTCTTTCAGAGCGACATATAAGATCTTGTTAAATCTTATTACACAAACCATCTACTAAATCATGTTATGAGTGCATTCGCTTGCAGTTGGAGTCTCCCCTGCCATCACTAAGCCTTGTAACTGTCACAGCTTGCTCTGTCTGAAGTTCATCCCTATTCTGTCCCTTTTTTCTCCCCCATTTTCCCCAGTTCTCCAACTACGAAGACCTGCAGTGTTCTCTAGAGTTATGTGCAGCACTTTCACCAACACTGTAGTTTCCTCTCACTAGCAATGGTCTACAATAATCATTAGAGATATATATTCTGTTTTCATTTTTCTCAGTGGACAAATACCAGCAATTCCAAAAATTGTGGTCAGTATCACTTATGTGGTATTTTTTGTACAAGTCTAAGTTCTGCTGGGTTTTCCACAGTTACATTTATAACTTAAATTACAACATGGGAAAAAATGCTTGAGGTTTCATTAAAAAAAAAAACAAAAACAAAAACACAACAACAAAATCCAGCTTCAATTAAGACCTGCAGTTATTCCTAACCAACAGCATTCTGAGCTCAATTAACATTTCAGCACCTCATGGTACTGCAGAAGCACATAAATTCCTGCAGTGTTTACTGAATGGAGCAGCAGAGCATTTCAGAGTTTCCTACTTCTAAGCAGACTGCCCTGATGGTATTTTGTAAATATGCCATCTTTCCTTTGTTTCTAAAGGAGAGCCCTTCAGCACCTACTTAAGCTTCTGTTTATTTGATTTTTTTTTTTTATTTAAAATCTCCAGCAATGTCCTGAGATCACATATGGTTTTGCTAAAATAAAGTACTTTTACAAGTAATCATGCATAACCATGCCTATCAAAACTGTTGTGGAGATGCTATCCTTAGACTTCATAGCAAATGTTCAGGTTAGTGGTGCTCGCTTTAGATTGTCTCACATCCTGCCCTTTGCATGTAGTACACAAATATGCATATGTAAAGACTTCTGCGAATAACTTCCCTATGCACACATAAACCAGTGGCATTCTACAAATGTTATTCAAAGTAAATTCTATTTTAGTCAACAGAGCTCTATCAACAGAGACACATGGCTTTGTTAAACTTGCTCACTAGTAACATAATGTTTAACTTCATAAAAACTTTAAAATCTAAATTCATACTCAATTCTATCAGATATCCCTGAAGAAGGGATGCAACAGTATGTTCTACCCCCGCCCCCAATCTGACCTTTATCTCCCGTAACCCTGCCCAAGTGATAACCACCCATGGTGGTCATAATGGGTGCATCCAATTGTGATGGCTACAACCAGCTCAAAAGTGGTTTCGGCGAGACAGGTAACAACACAATAACCAAGGGCTAACATGAGCAATGTGCTCACCTAACCACAATACCTGTACTGTGGTCAACGTGAAAATATGACTAAGTCAATCATCTTACTCCATAAATACTGAACAGCCCAAGAGCCTTTGGACCTCTCCTGAGTGGCAGCAGGCTGCACACCAGGATCTCTACTTGAGTAGGGATGCCTCGCAAGATTACTCCTTGAGGTTGAGAGATTTCCTTGCTGCAAGAGATCCTTGGTAAGCGACTAGTACCATGCTAAACTTTGAAATTCCTAGCTAAGTGATATAAAGGATTGATTGCACATATATAATCCTTTAGACACAAATCGTTGACCAAGTCTGGGACTGGGATTGGATCCAGCTGCACCTAGACTCCCATCTGAGAAGTTTAGAAAGCAAGCAGGTCCTCTCTGAACCTTGTGACTCAATGGGAGCATCTCCCTGACAGTTCCGTCTGACCCTGTCCTCTATGCAGGAAATAACCAACTGTACCCTGCCATCGAATCTTCTTAAAACACTGTCGCATTTACTATCAAACTTTGTTGAATTGTTGTTTTGTATCAATAAATATATTGCTGCTTCTCTTTTACAAGTGAAGTGCATCACTCCTTCTGTGACAAGGGAACATACTGAAACGAACACCCCGATTATTTAAGAGGTTTCATGGTGCTTTAGGAACTTAGAAGAGATTACATGCTCCAAACAGTGAAGAGTGAGCTCCCAAATCAGTGTCTAACAATCTTTCAAAAGATCTTTATACCAAAATTTGAACTCTTTTGAAACTCATCCTGTCTACTGAACAGTTGTTTAAACCATACAGAAACAAGTAACATAAATGACATTTTACATGCGTCTAACACATGACTAAAATAGAGACCAGAAAATTAAATTTCTACAAGTATTAGAAATTATCTTGCTGAAAATCAACAGAAAATGACATCTCATATGGAATTCTAAACTGAACAAAATGAAAGGCTATTTTATATAAAGTGCATTCTCCAGATCACCATAAATTGGACACTTATATTGGCTTTTCTCTCTATTTTATAATGCTTTATAATTCAATTCTTTGCAACATATTACAATATATATAAAATGTATAATGCAGATATAATAATTTATCTACAATTATATGGTTTATATAAAATATATAATAATGCAATGTTATAAAGAATCATATTGTTGTTATTCCAAAGGCATGTAGAATGATTGTATCTAAGTGTGGAAAGTATCTCACAAGATTTTTACAAAATTCACTGTCCTACCTATAGGACTCCAGTAGTGGTGAGACTCAAATCAGTTCCGCACCAGGGAAATTACATTATGCCCCACTAAAGATATTACCAGTACTCTGTTCAGACACACACACAGTCCTATATACCATTTCTCGTTGTTTATTCAACATTGTGTCTATCCTGCCAGTATTAACAATGATTATAATGATCCATTATCCTTGTTACATAGAGAGTCCAAAGAGCGATTGTGATCACGAGAAAAGCAACTTCACAGAAAAGACAGGAGAAAACATTTACTGCACCAGTGAAAGTTTCTGTTCTAAAGTCACCAAAAAATAACTTTAAGCAAGTTCAAATGATGTTGCTAAAGTCAAGACCCACACTGAGGTCGACTTTGGTCTATTTGGCCACTTTCCTTCCACTGATATTAAAAGAAATACTCCTAACCAATACTTCTCATGGCTTCAGAAGAGATGGCCAAGCTAACATATCGTCACAATACTAAACTTCTCAGTTGGTAAAACCTCTGGTCGGCTTCATACTTCCATATTTTAAACACAGCCTTAACTTCCAGATTAAAAGGCTGCTCATGCTAAAAAGCACACATTAATTGGTATATTGTAACAGACCCAAACATCTACATGCCTAGACACCAAATGCAAATCAAGACTCCTGTGAAAGCCACGAAAAAAGTTAATGCTTTAAAAATAGCTATCAACATTAGGAAATGCTTAGATAATAAGAGAGATTTACACAGCTAGATTGGGATTTTAAACATTCCAAAGACATCATTTGCTTTCTATGTATTAAAATCCTATTATAAAGGAAATTAACAGAAAAGTACTAAGAATGCTAAATCTGAAAAGCAAAGCATTGCAAAGCATACAAATCAGCATGAAGTTAAGAGGAACTGCCGCATAATCTGACAAAAGGATGTGGTTACTTTTCTTGTGACACAGCATGCTGAAATAGCCCAGCGAAAAGCTGGCCCAGACTCAGGGCAAGGAGAGAAGTATTCTCCCTGGACAAAGTGAATGCAAGCCACCCCTACTTTTCAACAACACACAGTAGTGTGAAGTTGCACTTACTGGCTGAACCAGAAAAAGCCAAATTTATAGAGCCAGTCTTCCTTACTGAAGCAAATACCTTGTAGCCATTTCGCAACCACAGATAAAGCAATCTTTATCATCCCTTTATTTTCTTGGTGGTTCTCTGAGTAGGACCTCCTGCAATATGTGCATTCCCCTGAATTCAAAGATCCCAGAACAGCCTTAGGATCAGCCTGTCCCTGGGGGAATTAATGAGAAGAATATGGTGAATGGAACTTAACAACAGATGATGGTGTGAAAGCAAATGCTTTCTTGATCTGATGCAATGACTGAAGCAAGCAATGTCAACCACAAAAGAACAAAGAACTCAAAACTGCAGCAGACAAACCATGGGAAAGAGAGGACTTAAACAAGGTGCAGTGGTGTTTTCAGATTTTATACAGTAAAGAAAAAAAGAGCTAAATTCCTGGCTTTTTTAAAAATCTAGACAAAGAGCTAAATATTATAATATTTATATTTTAATATATTAAATATATATTATATATTAATATTATATTATATTTATAAACCTGTGTTCCAAGTGACAACTGGACTTGGAAAATAGACAAAAGAGACAAAACCAAAGAAAGCATCATTATAAATCTACCAGTCCCTCAACACAAGATGAAGAAAAGACAGAATAGAGTGTGCTGCTTCATTAAGAAACATCTCTTGTGCTTTAAAAACATGGGACAAGAAGCAAAAGAAGAAAAATCAGTAGTCTAAGAAATGTGTTTCCATTGGAGATGTGACTCTTCCAAGGTATGCAGATCCAGGTTCGATCTTGGTGATAAATATTTTGGTATATATCATTCTCGCTCTTGGTGAGGTCAGGGCTACTGTGACAGGAACAAGGAGGTAAGACTGGGCAAGTTCTTTAGAAAGTTTTTCTTCTAAGAGACTCAGGTAGTGTAGGAAGAAAAATAAGAACAAAAAACCCTTGAACTTTCAGGATAACAAGAATAAAATAAAAATAGAAAACTATAGCCTGATGAGTATTCAGGGATCTTTGTGACATCAATAACACCACATGAGAGCAACTCAAGGCTCTGTTTCCTCATGACAGTGCAGGAATTCGGTCTTTCACCCCACCCCTCACTCAATAGCAGTCTTCTGAAGACATCTGCAGAGAACAGTTCTCAGTTTTCAACAGAACTATATATAGTGTCTTGTGAAAGTCTCCATACTCTTCCTTTGTCATGGAAAACCTATGGATGTTGTCAAGTTCAGAGACTCTGCTTGCTAAGTCTCAATTACCTCTTCTACCATTTTTCCTTCCGTAAAATCAAAAGCTGTTACCTAAGATGTCTTCTGAAAAATTCAATAACATAGGTAAGGCCTCAGCTTCAGCAGTTTACCTGTTTCAGTTGTTCAGAGAGACTGATGTTTTCAGACTTCTACTTTAGAATCCAACACAACAGTTTTCTATCACTGTGTGAGGTACTTAACTTGGACTATAGTGTGGCTTGCTAGTAGTTTTAACAGTTTAGAACAATGTTTGGCAAAGGCACTAATCACAATTAGATGGCCTTTTCAGGCGATCACTGCATATAACTGTGCACACAGAATGTTTAGCCCAACTGAGTCCTCATTTCAGACAGGACCTCTTCTGTAAGAGCAACATGCAAATTTTCTGGCTTACAACCACAGTAACACAGCGTAAGCAATTACCTAGACCTTGTATAGCAAAAAGACAACTAATATAAAGCCAAGTTGAGAAAATATAGAGATAATTTCAACAAGATATGGAAGCCTTGTATGGAGTCATGGCTTTTTAAACATCAACCAATGATTAAGTTGAAATGCTTGTCCTACATGGTTTTGGGTGAAATGAAGAAGACAAAAATATTAGAGCGCTAAAGCTTCAGTAGATTCAAAGTTCTTAGATACTCCCTACATCAGACTTTTTATATTAAACTGTGAACATAGCATTTCTTGCTTTGATTGCCTTAAATATAATAAAAAGAATAATTACCACTTGAAGATTTTCAGTAATTCTCATTTCAGTGTAATTAGATGTAGCGATTAGAGTATCTTTTCTATTACACTGCAGTTCTTCCTTAGCACCAAAGAACAGTGATACGAGTTATTTACATAATTATCTTCAGTTAAAGGAGGAGCACAACTTAACACAGGAGTTGCCATTGCTTCTACTGGAGCTTCTACAACCTCCTGCATAATACCCTGTAGTGTTGTGCAATGACTTTGTAAGCAGTTTGTGTCACTTCACTATCTGTAGAATTTATTCTGTTAAACACAATCTTTTCAAACAATTTACCCATAGGCACTTTTAGCTGATCACAAGTTCCCTCAGGGAAAGATCTCCTTTACACCCCAAAGACCAAGAGCCATACTTCCGACATTAACTACTTCTAGACTGCATGCCTCACCCATCAAGTTTCAAGCACAGACAGGACAGCCTTGGCTTCTGATAATTTCCTGAGTTGAGAAATGGATCTCTCCATCTTAATATATCATAAACATTTGATATACCATTAGCATTGTGAGTTAATAATAATACTCCCAGGAATCCCACTAAAAAACTTGTTATAAAGTTCTCATTTATCAACATTTATGAACATTTAGCTTCCCATTTCTTGGACCATTAATCCAAGTTTTCTTAATAAGCTATGCCAAAAAAGTTACCAGGAAAAAGTAATTTATAGAATGATTTTTGCTTACTAACATTTTTAGAATAGAAACAATGTCAGCACATGAATTATATGCCAATAAAGCAATATACTTTAATAACTTTCCAGTCACATATTGGAAGAAAACAATTTCAGCTTAAAGAAATATGGATGAGTTCTTTACTCTTTGACTCTCACTGAATGTAGCCAAATGACAATGATGCTCTTGATCAAGGTCTAAATTATATTTTGATCTATGTGTCCACCCTAGGACTGCGTGATAACAAAGCATAGGCTGTTTCTCATAGACCTTTCTTTCTTTCCTCTTGATAATACTACTAATTTGTTTGGCAATTGATCTCCATCTCCATCCCACTCATTTAGCATTGTGATAGTAATAACTGTTTCACCCTGACAGCTCATACAAAGCAACAAAATCTCTAACCAAGTTATAGTTGAGGTTTTGCTACCAGGGGAACTAGGTGCAAAAACTGTATTCGAAAGCTTTGAGCATTTTAACTGTGTGCTGAGACCTACAATGGGACCTAAGCTGCCCTTTTAGTCTGTAGCCACAGAGCAGTTTGCCTGGAACTTCTGCTGAGGGCTCTTTGAATGATCTTCAGCAAGTAGCCCAATTTCCGTGCATCTATTGTTCTTTTGTAAAGCGGGGATAACAAGTATTTCTCCCTTCTCCCTAGTGCTACGTGGCATCAACTTTCATGCCTTTATCATTTCTCAATACTTGTACTTATTGAATATCCAGTTCCTGGTACCGTAAAACTCAGCTGTCATGGGGAGAGAGGGGAAGAGAAGAGTTTGATGCTTCACATTATGGTCTGTTGTTTCAAAAACCAGAAAGTACAGCAAGAATTCGTCTGGTAAGTGAGAGAAGGAGGTGGAAGCTTCTTATATCAAGCCAGTCACATGGTTAGAGGTAGGCACAGTTCTATTCTATGGTGACTGCAATTTTTTCAGATATACATGAGACAGCAATAAGTCTATACCAGGGTCTGTACTACCACTGCCATAGAGCTAACAATATCCAAGACAAGTAATTTAAAGCTAAATATTTACTAAAAATCCTGGGTATGCTCTGTAACATATACTATTGCAACCTTGGCAGCTGTAAGTCAGCTGGTCTAAAGACAGCCAAGTTTTACTCATGAGAGCTGTGACTGCTATCTCTAAATTATTTGAGACAGGGACTGTTTGCTGCAATTATGCTTTTTGCAAAGTATGAACAGATATGGGTCTATTCTTAGTTCATATATCTAGTTTGTACTACAATATAGATCATGTGGGTTTGGTGCAGATGTTTTTTGGAGTCTAACGTAGCTTTTCCCAAAACTTAGTTTCACAAATGAATCAAATTAAATACATGTTACATGCAACATGTAGCAAAAAAACTTACTCCCCTCCCCTGCCCCTTTCTCCCAGTCAACTGCTGAAGTAGTATGAGCTGTCTAAGATTGTATCTAATTTCTACCCTTGAATCATTTGCAAGAATGGGCTCAATTTCCAGATTGAATAAGACCTTCAACAGACATTGCACAAACCAATCATCTGTAGAGAAAGTATATTGAAGGATGACCACATTTGTGTGAATTTTTCTTGAGCATGCAAAAAGAACAGAGGAAATCATCCTTTATCCAGAAGAACAATTATGTTCGTTACTACCTCTCCACAATGCAATTTTAAAGCAAGTTTAAATTTCAGTGATTTTCTGAATCCAAGCAAGCCCTCTACTTTTGCTAGTCAATTCACCATTGGAACCATTTTTTTTTCTTTAATTCACATTTATACAGCTACACACTGGAAATCGTTCCAATAGACATCTGTGCCAGTGCAAAGGAGCACTCAAAAAGACATTGTAAGACATTTCATAATCAAAGCAGGAACAGAAGATAAAACAGAGCGCAAAATCCTCTTTAAGATTTTTTGCAAGAGGAGTCAGTTTCAATGAAAGGCAAGTCTAACAATGAAAATGGAGACTACTGTTAGAACAAGTCAAGTATTTAAAACAAAACTAGGCAGCCTACCTCCTAACTCCAGACAGATAACCTGCACAGAGGAGGACATCTTGCCATGAGATCATCTTCCTTTTTAATGGAAGCTGGGAAATAATTTCAAAGAGAAACCGTTACATTAAAAAGACAGTACACTCTGAAATTCTCCAACAGCCACTTCCAAGTTGTTTTCGCCTTTGCTAATTAAAGAAGTTGACGATTCTAATAACTTCTCCACCACTTTCTCCATTTTTTTCCTACATTGTGTGTAAGCTGCTGATGAAAAATAACAGGTTAGATAACAAGTGAAATGGTCTATCTAGCAAACTGTCACAAGACATTTATGCTTCAAGTTATGCTTCAAGGTCAGGATGAATGCATGCTGCTAAATCAATCCAAAATAAAACTCTGTTCGCTTACATGACTCATTGCTCATTACTCATGATATAACTCCATCCCAGCTTGCTTTGCTTTTCAAAAAAGTTTCTTCGTAGCTTACATTAGTCAGGAAATTCCATAAATGCTGACTGATCTTGCTCTTTAGTCATTACTTGCTGTCTTCTTAATAACAATAATTTATTCACTGAGCTTCTGTATTTTTTAAAGATCTGCTATTTATTTTCAATTTCTCAGATATCGGAAAGTATTGAGTAATTTCTGTGCAAGGCCCTTTTCATTTTATGTGTGATTCAAAGCAGCTAGCTACTGATACACAGTAAAACATAAATCAGATTCATTTTCAGACAGATAACATAAATGAACCAATCAGCATGATGCTAAGTTTTAACATAGTATTTTAAAAATTTAACAGTTATTTAATTAGAATCATTGCTCAAGCCCAGTATGTTTTTGGCAAATGTGTATACCAGCCTGGAAAATTCAAGCCTGGTACCTCATGAGGCTACATCTGTAAACTTAGCTCAGAGCATGAGGCAGACTAGAAAGCATTTATGGATACAAGAGCCTGTGCAACACACATCCTTTTGCTAGCAGGGATTAGCTGACTCTGCCATAGGACTGAGTTGGCTGGAAGATGTACGAATGTACTGGTGAAGGACAGCACACAGCCTAGCAGCATGCTGCTCTTCTACAGGCTTTATTTGTTCAAACTTAGCTCAGCACTAACTGGCCCCACAGAATTTTGCGGAAAATTAGGGCAGGGAAAAGGAAAAAAGAGGGTGTCCTGGTTTGAGGTAAAAGAGGACCAATTTTATTCAGTAACTTTGCTTCTTAGCTGGGCCTCTTCTAACTGCTGAAATTAACAGCATATTGTGCAGACAATGTT